>JAPXFY010000027.1:14760961-14770961 GCA_030674185.1 Monoplex corrugatus | reverse complement strand
TCATGTTAGATGACTGTGACTATATCACTTAATGTTAAGACACATTTCTCTGATAAGAACTGTCATGTTAGATGACTGTGACTATATCACTTAATGTTAAAACACATTTCTCTGATAAGAACTGTCATGTTAGATGACTCTCTGTGACTACATTACTTAATGTTAAAACACATTTCCTGATAAGAACTGTCATGTTAGATGACTCTCTGTGACTACATCACTTAATGTTAAGACACATTTCCTGATAAGAACTGTCATGTTAGATGACTCTCTGTGACTATATCACTTAATGTTAAGACACATTTCCTGATAAGAACTGTCATGTTAGATGACTCTGTGACTACATCACATAATGTTAAGACACATTTCTCTGATAAGAACTGTCATGTTAGATGACTCTCTGTAACTACATCACTTAATGTTATGACATTTGATAAGAACTGTCATGTTAGATGACTCTCTGTGACTACATTACTTAATGTTAAGACACATTTCTCTGATAAGAACTGTCATGTTAGATGACTCTCTGTGTCTACATCACTTAATGTTAAGACACATTTCTCTGATAAGAACTGTCATGTTAGATGACTCTGTGACTACATCACATAATGTTAAGACACATTTCTCTGATAAGAACTGTCATGTTAGATGACTCTCTGTGACTACATCACTTCATGTTAAGACACATTTCTCTGATAAGAACTGTCATGTTAGATGACTCTCTGTGACTACATCACTTAATGTTAAGACACATTTCCTGATAAGAACTGTCATGTTAGATGACTCTCTGTGACTACATCACTTAATGTTAAGACACATTTCCTGATAAGAACTGTCATGTTAGATGACTCTCTGTGACTACATCACTTAATGTTAAGACACATTTCCTGATAAGAACTGTCATGTTAGATGACTCTCTGTGACTACATCACTTAATGTTAAGACACATTTCCTGATAACTGTCATGTTAGATGACTCTCTGTGATTACATCACTTAATGTTAAGACACATTTCCTGATAAGAACTGTCATGTTAGATGACTCTCTGTGACTACATCACTTAATGTTAAGACACATTTCCTGTTAAGAACTGTCACTAATGTTAAGACACATTTCCTGATAAGAACTGTCATGTTAGATGACTTTCTGTGACTACATCACTTAATGTTACGACACATTTACTGATAAGAACTGTCATGTTAGATGACTCTCTGTGACTACATCACTTAATGTTAAGACACATTTCCTGATAAGAACTGTCATGTTAGTTAACTCTCTGTGACTACATCACTTAATGTTAAGACACATTTCCTGATAAGAACTGTCATGTTAGATGACTCTCTGTGACTACATCACTTAATGTTAAGACACATTTCCTGTTAAGAACTGTCACTAATGTTAAGACACATTTCCTGATAAGAACTGTCATGTTAGATGACTCTGTGACTACATGACAATGTTAAGACACATTTCCTGTTAAGAACTTTCAGTAATGTTAAGACACATTTCCTGATAAGAACTGTCATGTTAGATGACTCTGTGACTACATCACTTAATGTTAAGACACATTTCTCTGATAAGAACTGTCATGTTAGATGACTCTGTGACTACATGACAATGTTAAGACATTTCCTGTTAAGAACTTTCAGTAATGTTAAGACACATTTCCTGATAAGAACTGTCATGTTAGATGACTCTGTGACTACATCACTTAATGTTAAGACACATTTCCTGATAAGAACTGTCATGTTAGATGACTCTCTGTGACTACATGACAATGTTAAGACACATTTCCTGTTAAGAACTTTCAGTAATGTTAAGACACATTTGTCTGATAAGAACTGTCATGTTAGATGACTCTCTGTGACTACATCACTTAATGTTAAGACACATTTCTCTGATAAGAGCTGTCATGTTAGATGACTCTGTGACTACATGACAATGTTAAGACACATTTCTCTGATAAGAACTGTCATGTTAGATGACTCTGACTACATCACATAATGTTAAGACATTTCTCTGATAAGAACTGTCATGTTAGATGACTCTCTGTGACTACATCACTTAATGTTACGACATTTCTCTTGATAAGAACTGTCATGTTAGATGACTCTCTGTGATTACATCACTTAATGTTAAGACACATTTCCTGATAAGAACTGTCATGTTAGATGACTCTGTGATTACATCACTTAATGTTAAGACACATTTCCTGATAAGAACTGTCATGTTAGATGACTCTCTGTGACTACATCACATAATGTTAAGACACATTTCTCTGATAAGAACTGTCATGTTAGATGACTCTCTGTAACTACATCACTTAATGTTACGACATTTGATAAGAACTGTCATGTTAGATGACTCTCTGTGACTACATTACTTAATGTTAAGACACATTTCTCTGATAAGAACTGTCATGTTAGATGACTCTCTGTGTCTACATCACTTAATGTTAAGACACATTTCTCTGATAAGAACTGTCATGTTAGATGACTCTTTGTGACTACATCACATAATGTTAAGACACATTTCTCTGATAAGAGCTGTCATGTTAGATGACTCTCTGTGACTACATCACTTAATGTTAAGACACATTTCTCTGATAAGAACTGTCATGTTAGATGACTCTCTGTGACTACATCACTTAATGTTAAAACACATTTCCTGATAAGAACTGTCATGTTAGATGACTCTCTGTGACTACATCACATAATGTTAAGACACATTTCTCTGATAAGAACTGTCATGTTAGATGACTCTCTGTGACTACATCACTTAATGTTAAAACACATTTCTCTGATAAGAACTGTCATGTTAGATGACTCTCTGTGACTGCATCACTTAATGTTAAGACATTTCTCTGATAAGAACTGTCATGTTAGATGACTCTGTGACTACATCACTTAATGTTAAAACACATTTCCTGATAAGAACTGTCATGTTAGATGACTCTCTGTGACTACATCACTTAATGTTAAGACACATTTCCTGGTAACAACTGTCATGTTGAACTAGACAATCACAGTCTGATAAGAACTGTCATGTTGAACTGGACAGTCACAGTCACAGACTGTCACAGACAGACGGGAATATGTCAGGCTGACCAAAGACTGTAACAGACTGTCACAGACAGATAGGAACTTTCAGGATGAATTAGACTGTCTCAGACTGTCTGAAATTGTCACAGATATGTCAGACTGGCACGGATTGTCACAGACTGCCACAGACAGACAGGGACTGTTAGGATGAATTAGACTGTCTCAGACTGTCTGAAATTGTCACAGACATGTCAGACTGTCACGGATTGTCACAGACTGTCGTAGACAGACAGGGACTGTTAGGATGAATTAGACTAGTCTCACACTGTCTGAAATTGTCACAGATATATCAGACTGCCACAGACAATTACAGACAGGCACAGACTGTTAAGATATGTACACAGAATATGCAGTAACACTATCATTGAAAAAAAAAAGTATGAAGTAAGTAAGAGAATCTGTTTGCCCAACTGACTGATGGACTGGCTGACAGACCAATTGACAGACATCCAATCCATTAATTAACTGTATGAATGACTGGCTGATGAGTGGAATGATGACTAACTGGCTGACAGGCTGACTGAGCAGGCAATCAATAGTGGAATCAGCAGTGCTGGGTAATTTTGACATTATAACACATTCCTGTAGTGGGTGTATCTGTGATCCTGGGGGTCTTCCCTGATGCTTTAATCAAGATAGTCATATTAATCAGAAATGTTTTGTGAGATGTTTGATGGTCAGAACTTTTTTTTTTGGGTTTTTTTTTGTGTGATAAATCTTGAAATATTTTGTGATATGTTTGGTGTTTGGTTTTTTTTTTTTGATAAGAAATATTTTGGTTTTTGGAATTTTTTTTTGTCAAGTTCTGAAATGTTTTGCAAGTGTTTGCATGTTGGAATTCTTTGGCAAGTCCTGAAATATTTTGCAAGGTGTTTAGATTTTGGATTTTTTTTTTAATAAATCCTGAAATATTTTGTGAGAAGTTTGGTGTTGGGAATTTTTAGTTTTTTGATTAATTGTGAAATTGTTTGCTAGGTGTTTGGTATTTGGAAATTTTGGTTAAGTCTTGAAATATTTTGCAAGGTGTTTGAAGTTTGGATTTTTCTTTTATTTTTTTGATGAGTTCTGAAATGTTTTGTGAAATGTTTGGTGTTGGGATTTTAAAGTTTAGTGACAAGTCCTCGTGTTTGAGGTCTCAGTACTTAGCATTCTGATTTGGAAGAGTCATTGGTGTTTCGACTTAGGAAAACAGTTTTTTGAGATCACTGAATGTTTCTTCTTCTTTTGAGCCCATGGGCAGTGTGGTTATTCTGAGGACTCACTAACACAACAGCAGGCGAAATCCTCCATCTCTGGGGTGCAGCAACAAGCAGGTCAGACGTACTGGGGTTTGAAATCCAGATCAAAGTGACCGCCTCCTTTCAAACAGATCAGAACTACAAAAACACAAAAGTAGACTCAGAATGTGTATTTAGTATAACAAAACAAGACAGACAGAAATTTTCAGCCAACTGACCAACTGTCAAAACATACACAAAAGACAGCAAAGAACAGACACAGGATGTTTAGGAGGAAACTGTCAAAACATACACAACAGACAGCAAAGAACAGACACAGGATGTTTAGGAGGAAACTGTCAAAACATACACAACAGACAGCAAAGAACAGACACAGGATGTTTAGGAGGAAACTGTCAAAACATACACAAAAGACAGCAAAGAACAGACACAGGATGTTTAGGAGGAAACTGTCAAAACATACACAACAGACAGCAAAGAACAGACACAGGATGTTTAGGAGGAAACTGTCAAAACATACACAACAGACAGCAAAGAACAGACACAGGATGTTTAGGAGGAAACTGTCAAAACATACACAAAAGACAGCAAAGAACAGACACAGGATGTTTAGGAGGAAACTGTCAAAACATACACAACAGACAGCAAAGAACAGACACAGGATGTTTAGGAGGAAACTGTCAAAACATACACAACAGACAGCAAAGAACAGACACAGGATGTTTAGGAGGAAACTGTCAAAACATACACAAAAGACAGCAAAGAACAGACACAGGATGTTTAGGAGGAAACTGTCAAAACATACACAAAAGACAGCAAAGAACAGACACAGGATGTTTAGGAGGAAACTGTCAAAACATACACAAAAGACAGCAAAGAACGGATACAGGATGTTTAGGAGGAAACTGTCAAAACATACACAAAAGACAGCAAAGAACGGATACAGGATGTTTAGGAGGAAACTGTCAAAACATACACAAAAGACAGCAAAGAACAGACACAGGATGTTTAGGAGGAAACTGTCAAAACATACACAACAGACAGCAAAGAACAGACACAGGATGTTTAGGAGGAAACTGTCAAAACATACACAACAGACAGCAAAGAACAGACACAGGATGTTTAGGAGGAAACTGTCAAAACATACACAAAAGACAGCAAAGAACAGACACAGGATGTTTAGGAGGAAACTGTCAAAACATACACAACAGACAGCAAAGAACAGACACAGGATGTTTAGGAGGAAACTGTCAAAACATACACAACAGACAGCAAAGAACAGACACAGGATGTTTAGGAGGAAACTGTCAAAACATACACAAAAGACAGCAAAGAACAGACACAGGATGTTTAGGAGGAAACTGTCAAAACATACACAACAGACAGCAAAGAACAGACACAGGATGTTTAGGAGGAAACTGTCAAAACATACACAAAAGACAGCAAAGAACAGACACAGGATGTTTAGGAGGAAACTGTCAAAACATACACAAAAGACAGCAAAGAACAGACACATGATGTTTAGGAGGAAACTGTCAAAACATACACAAAAGACAGCAAAGAACAGACACAGGATGTTTAGGAGGAAAACAGCAAGATTTTCCTGATCTTTCATCAAGGAATCTTTTTTTGTACAGTGTGTCATGGCTGATGACATGACCAACTTTGCAAACTTACAGTGTTTCTCAGCTATCAGAAATGATTCCTGTGGGTCCGTTGAACCTTGACCTCTATTCCATATTTACTAAACCCAACGGCTGTTCCTACTTATTAAACCTGACCCTTGTTCCATACTTACTAAATCTAACCTCTATTCCGTACTTACTAAACCTGACCCCTTTTCCGTACTTACTAAACCTGACCCCTGTTCCGTACTTACTTGGCATTCTTACGAGTGAGGCACAATATACAAAATTGTCAGGAATAATGTATTAAAATCATTGGTAATTGAGTGTGTAAAGCTCTGTCAGAACATTGAATGATTGATAATTTTGTGTTTAAAGTATTTTATGAACACAGAAACATGACATTTAGTGTTTAAAACTCTGTGTGAACATTAAATCGTTGAATGTTTTAGTGTTTAAAGCTACATGTGAACATTAAATCGTTGAATGTTTTAGTGTTTAAAGCTACGTGTGAACATTAAACATTGCTGTTTTAGTGTTTAAAGCTACATGTGAACATTAAAACGTTGATGTTTTAGTGTTTAAAGCTACGTGTGAACATTAAAACATTGATGTTTTAGTGTTTTAAGCTCTGTGTGAACATTAAACATTGCTGTTTTAGTGTTTAAAGCTACATGTGAACATTAAAACGTTGATGTTTTAGTGTTTAAAGCTACGTGTGAACATTAAAACATTGATGTTTTAGTGTTTAAAGCTACGTGTGAACATTAAACATTGCTGTTTTAGTGTTTAAAGCTACATGTGAACATTAAAACGTTGATGTTTTAGTGTTTAAAGCTACGTGTGAACATTAAAACATTGATGTTTTAGTGTTTTAAGCTCTGTGTGAACATTAAACATTGATGTTTTAGTGTGTGAAGCAGTGTGTGATGCAGTGTTTAAGGCACTTGCATGAAGCAGTGTGTGAAATACTGTGTGAATCAGTGTATGAAGCACAATATGATGTAGCACATGGAGCACATTGAAGCAGTGTTTGACACACTGTGTGAAATACTGTGGGAAGTGGTGTGTGAAGCACAATGTGATGTAGCACATGAAGCACATTGAAGTAGTGTTTGACACACTGTGTGAAATACTGTGGGAAGTGGTGTGTGAAGCACAATGTGATGAAGTACATGAAACACATTGAAGCACATTGAAGCAGTGTTTGACACACTGTGTGAAATACTGTGTGAAGCATTGTGTGATGAAGTGTGTGAAATTGTGTGTGAAGCAATGTGTGAAACAGTATCAAATTTATATCAATTTCGCTAGTGTGTAGGGGTTAAGTCTCATACTCAGGACTTGTGTGGGAAGATAACAGTATTCATTTAATCACAACCACATGAAAGTGACCGTCTTTTAAGGTGTGTGTGTGTGTGTTTGTATGTATGTGTGCGTGTGTGTGTGTGTGTGTGTGTGTGTGTTGTGTGTGTGTTGTGTGTGTGTGTGTGTGTTTTGTGTGTGTGTGTTCATTGGAATTATAATTATGAAAATAATGGCGTCATAATGTGTGTGTGTGTTTGTGTGTGTGTGTGTGTGTGTGTGTGTGTGTATGTGTTATTGACCAAAACCACATGAAAATGGTAGTATCATGAATTTATGTGTATATGTATCTCATTGTGCTTTTGTGTGTGTGTGTGTGTGTGTGTGTGTGTGTGTGTGTGTGTGTGTGTGTGTGTGTGTGTGTGTGTGTGTGTATTGTTGTTGGTTGTTTGTTATTAAACACTGCAGCAGTTGGCTTCGTCATTCTATTTTTCTTGTTTATTTTTCACAAAGATCATCTTTTTCTATGTATTTGTGCTGAAGACAGTGCGTTTGTTGTAAAGTGATTGCTACTGTTCTGTTGGTAGCGATAATTTTTATTAGCTGTTTGCTGAGTAGGTCATCATGATCTGTTGTTGTGAGCTGACCTGTTGTCGTGAGCTGTCCTGTTGTTGTGAGCTGACCAATTGTTGCGAGCTGATGTGTTTTTGTGAGCTGATGTGGTGTTGTGAGCTGATGTGTTATTGCGAGCTGATGTGTAGAAAGCACAAATTTGTAACTGGGAATTGTTTTTCGTTTGTTGTGGATTGTGTGTGATGGCTGTACGTATTGCCTGAAGGCTCTGCCCTGCAGTTTACCAGCACATGTTTAATGTAAGTCATGATGATAATATTAATGATAATGATGATTAATATATTGGTCACTGTGGCTGAGTTGTAGTGGAGCATAGGGAACTTTGGCTGAAAGACAATCTGACCACACTTGACCCTGTTAGTCTGCATCTCTGATGGGCTTGTGCGCTGTGTGTTTTCATCTTTCTATAAACCTGTTACTGACATGACTTAAACGAGCTTTAGCGTGCATGTTTGATATTTTGCGTACACACACGAAGGAGGCTTAGGCACTGTAAGGTCTTCACACATACATTGACCTATGACATTGGAAAAATTTCCACACTATATCCAGCAAGTGGAGGTGTCTAGGTGGATTGAATCCAGAACCTTCCAGTTGAAGTCTGATGTTTACCCAGTTTACCAGTGCACCTGTCCAAGACTGCCTGCATCCCTGTTTTTTTTTTTTTTTTCCCCAGGATCATTGCAGTCAGGGAGGTTACCTTTGTGCTCACCTTTTTTTTCCTGTCCCATTTTCTATGCCACCTTAATGGCCGCAGAAGCTGGCGCAGTTTTTACAGTGCGATGATGATGATGTCGATGAGGATGATAGTCATGATGCTATGGAGTTCCGTCTAGGATGGAGACTGCATGACAGGGCTGTACTCTACGCTTACTATCATAATATATCCTGGTGTCAACCAGGTCCGAGAGATACTGACTCCTGCAGTGCTGGTCGGAAGATTTGAGCAACACCCTCAGTGACGCATCTGATGAAGTGGATGAGAGTCGACTGTGTGGTCACAGTCTTCCCAACAAGCCCACAACACGCCCAATTCTTGGTAGAAGCCAGTTAGAGCCAAAAAATCCCACAATGATGTTTTAAGGGAGTGACGGGGATTTGAACCTACAACCTTCCAGTTGGTAGTCTGTTGCGCTAACCACTATGCCACAGCGACTGGTGCATCCCTGGGATTGGTTAACCTACTGTCCTAGATTCTGTGGCCCTTCATGCGCTGATCTTGTGGTGACCACAGTTTTGTATTACTCTACTGCTCCCATGCTTGAGGTGAATTCACGTCAGACTCTTTGGTGTTGCTGCTTCATAGGGAGTCTGGTTTTAACTCTGACTGCTCCATGCTTGAGGTGAATTCACGTCAGACTCTTTGGTGTTGCTGCTTCATAGGGAGTCTGGTTTAACTCTACTGCTCCATGCTTGAGTGAATTCAGTCAGACCTTTGGTGTTGCTGCTTCATAGGGAGTTTGTTTTAACTCTGACTGCTCCCATGCTTGAGGTGAATTCACGTCAGACTCTTTGGTGTTGCTGCTTCATAGGGAGTCTGGTTTAACTCTACTGCATTCATGCTTGAAGTGAATTCAAGTCAGACCCTTTGGTGTTGCTGCTTCATAGGGAGTTTTGTTTTACTCTGCTGCATCCATGCTTGAGGTGAATTCACGTCAGACCTTTGGTGTTGCTGCTTCATAGGGAGTCTGGTTTAACTCTACTGCATCCATGCTTGAAGTGAATTCAAGTCAGCTTTGGTGTTGCTGATTCATAGGGAGTTTTGTTTTACTCTCTGCATCCATGCTTGAGGTAAATTCAGTCAGATCTTTGGTGTTGCTGGTTCATAGGGAGTCTGTTTTACTGCATCCATGCTTGAAGTGAATTCAAGTCAGACTCTTTGGTGTTGCTGCTTCATAGGGAGTTTTGTTTTACTCTGCTGCATCCATGCTTGAGGTGAATTCAGTCAAAGTCTTTGGTGTTGCTGCTTCATAGGGAGTCTTGTTTTAACTCTTTTGCATCCATGCTTAAGGTGAATTCAAGGCAGTCTTTGTGTTGCTGTTCGTAGGGAGTTTGTTTACACTCTACTGCATCCGTTTGAGGTAAATTCAAGGTCAGTC
>JAPXFY010000027.1:14753461-14755961 GCA_030674185.1 Monoplex corrugatus | reverse complement strand
AATGATTGATGTTCCATGGTTGTGTGGCTTTTTTGGTAGGACTGTGGACTCAAATCTGGTGATTCAAGTTCAGCCCCATCCTGTGACATAAAGATTGCCTGTTGCACTGAAAATTGGCCTGTTGGCAGCCTGAAAATTGGCCTGTTGGCATCCTGAAAATCAGCCTGTTGGCAGTCTAACAATTGGCCTGTTGGCAGCCTGAACATTGGCCTGTTGAAAGCCTAAAGATTGGCATGTTGAAAGCCTAAAGATTGGCATGTTGAAAGCCTAAAGATTGGCCTGTTGGCAGCCTGAAAATTAGCCTGTTGGCATCCTGAAAATTGGCCTGTTGAAAGCCTGAACATTGGCCTGTTGAAAGCCTAAAGATTGGCCTGTTGAAAGCCTAAAGATTGGCCTGTAGGCAGCCTGAATATTGGCCTGTTGGCATCGTAAAAATCGGCCTGTTGGTAGCCTAAACATTGGCCTGTTGGCAGCCTGAAAATTAGCCTGTTGGCAGCCAATCTTTATGCTCCGCTCATAGTAAGGTGTCGGTGTTTCGTAGGTTCCCCCTTTCTTCCCCTCATCCGTTTCAAGACCTTAACAATGCATGGAGTGTTGTGCAATTATCACTGTGCCAGATTATCATTGGCAGATTTGGGTGGTGCGCATATGGAATCGCCCGACTGCGACGAATCCCTTCTTGAACAAATGTAAATTCAGTTCATTTCTAGGGATGAAATAGCTTTTCAAAGTTATGATCAGTATTTTTTTTTTTTCAGTAGTTCTGTAAAGACATGGTTAATGATGAATTTTGAGTGTCCAGCTGTAAGTGCGTGAACCTTATTCTCAGTGAAACTGTCTAAACTGCATGGCCCCTGCTCTAAATCCCACCCATCGCCATTGCCCTTCTTCTGGGTGATTTTGAACATTTTCTTACATGTCATTTCCGCTTCATTCACCGCTTCCTGTTTTTGTCTTCCCTCCCTGTGTAAGTGTGGAACAGCAAGAACTTGCTGTAAGACTAAAGACGTTTTTTTTTTTATATAATGTCTTTGTGTAAGACAGATCTAGGGGGGACCTCATGCTATTGTCCTTGAATTAAGAACGTGTTATATACGTATAGAATAGAATATATGACGTATAGAATATGTATCGAATATACATATGTAGAATAGCAAAGACTACTATTAAAACAGATCCTTGCTACTATTAAGACAGATCTAAGGGGACTTCATGCTACTGTCTTTGAATTAAGAACGTGTTTTATGTACATGTATGTGTAGAATAGCAAAGATACTGTAACACAGATCTGGGGGTACTTAAGTCCTTGAATTAAGAAGAAAGTTTCAGTTTCAGTTTCTTAAGATGACGTCTCCGCGCTCGGAATGCACTCCATATGCACTAACGTCACAGGTGCCGTGTGTATGGTGATCATGGCACAAGCCTTTTAAGCCTGCACATAAAACCCATGAGCTGGCCAGGCCCTGAGGCCCTATCTAGATTATGTTTTACCTAGTCTATGTTTCATACTGGTATTTTATCATCCTACAACACAGATCTTGAGAACATCATGTGAGTGTCCTTGAGTGAAGAACGTTTTGTATATGCGTAGAATAGCAAGAAACTAGCAGTAACAGATCTTGAGAACCTCATGTGAGTGTCTTGGAGAGAAGAACGGTGTTTTGTATATATGTGTAGAATAGTAAGGACTAGTTGCAAGACAGATTTAGGGGGGACTTCATATTACTGTCCTTGAATCAAGGCCGTATTTTCGTGTTTCACCATCCCTGTCTTGCTGTGCCATTCTGTCTGATCATCTCTGATCAACTCTGTCTGATCATCTCTGTTTGTCAACTCTGTCTGATCATCTCTGTCTGGTCATCTGTGGTTATTTGATTAATCTCTGAGCATCAGCATCTCTCATCGTATCTGAGTAGCTCTGTCTGACCAAGTCTGTGTGATCATGTCTGTGTGATCATGTCTGTCTAATCATCTCTGTCTGGTCATGTCTGTCTAATCATCTCTGTCTGGTCATGTCTGTCTAATCGTCTCTGTCTGGTCATGTCTGTCTAATCATCTCTGTCTGGTCATGTCTGTCTAATCATCTCTGTCTGGGCATATCTGTCTAATCATCTCTGTCTGGGCATATCTGTCTAATCATCTCTGTCTGGTCATGTCTGTCTAATCATCTCTGTCTGGGCATATCTGTCTAATCATCTCTGTCTGGTCATCTCTGCTATCTCTGATTATCTCGGGTCATCTCTGTCTGATCATCTCTGATTATATTTGGTCATGTGTGTCTACATGTTGCACCATGTCAAGGTTTCATTATCAGTTTCATTATGTGTGAGTGGTTTCTCAGTCCAAATAAACAGACAAAATTACAATGCAGCGATGTATGTGTGTATGTACGATGTCTCTGTGTGTGCATATGTGCGTGCGTGCGTATGCGCGCGTGTGTGTGTTGTATGTATATATGTATGTATGTATGTGTGTGCGAGCGTGTGTGTGATAAAGGTTT
>JAPXFY010000027.1:14733461-14740961 GCA_030674185.1 Monoplex corrugatus | reverse complement strand
GGATAAAAACGAAATAACCGAATTTGCTGTTATTGTTTTGTATTTTTCTTTGTGTTTGCTTCCTGTTCCGAATGCATTTTTTTTTTTAAATTGAAAAAAGAACCCAAACAAAGAAAAACAAAAACTCAAACAACGAAAGCAAGCGAAGAAAGAAAGAAACAAAATAAAAACAAATTGAGGAACCCTAAAACAGTAAACCTCCGCACAACAATAACAATAAAGCAAAAAACAAACAACAACAACAACAACAACAAAGAAACCCCCCCCCACCCCCCATCTTTCATGGTTCATGCACTATGCTTATCAACAGTGATCGTTGTATTGAGAAGTATGTGTCCATTTATTCTCTGATTTTTTCGGTTTATCATTTTTATTCCTTTATTTTAACCAGCATAGCGAGGAACTTCTTTCATGCTTTATGCCCAAGGCATAGCAACGGTGATCCTGTTGTTTATTTATTTACTTATCTATTCATCGAATTATTATTTCTTTCATTCGTTTATCTAAAAACAATTACAAGCTTCCTTCGTGCTTCATACGTAATGCTTGTATTAAGATATTGTTCATTTATTCATTTGTTCATTTTTTTCATTCTGTTCATTTATTTATTTGTTTTATTTATTTATTTATTTATTTATTTATTTATTTATTCATTCATTATTTATTTATCTATCTATTTATCTATTCATTTATTTATTCATGTATTTATTTATTTATTATTTATTTGTTTATTTATTTATCTATTTACTTATTTATCTATTCCTTTCTTCCTTCCTTCCTTCTTTCATTTCTTCCTTCCTTCCTTCCTTTCTTCATTGATTCTATGTTTTTATTGATTTATCTTGAGTCTTGGCTAGCGCTCAGACGAAGCTGTCGTCTGCCAGTCTGAGCACATGGGTTCGAAGCTGGCTGGAGAGACTTTGTGCAAGTAGCCTCCAGGTCACCCAGCCCTGAATGGGTACTTGATGTCCAGTCCCTTTGGGTTGGGGAAGGTAAAGCAGCGATGAAGGAGGGATAAGCACCGTCCTTGTTATGCTGGTGACGAGAAAAAGTTGAGGTCTCTGCCTCCTCGCTCATCTACGACTTCGGGGCTATGGTACAACTTTTTACCTTTATTTTTATCTGTTGTTTATTTATTTATTTATTTATTCGTGCATTTATTTATTTATTTATTTATTTATTCATTTTCAGATCATGCTAGGAAATTCCTCTGAAAATAGAAGCTTGGGATCAATGGTACGTTTAAACACGCACATACGCACACGCACACGCACACAAATACGCACACACATACACATATGTGCACATATACCACATGCACATACACACATACACACGCATACACACACACACACACACACACACACACATATATATATTTACATGCGCACATGCACTCACATATTCAGTCACACGCCAGAAACCAGTAGCGCCAGCGCACGCACACACAGCGAATGCAATACAGCAATGGCTTAATGCATCGTTGCATTGATATGCACACAGGGCACTCAACGCACACATATACAGCATGCACACACATATAACACACATACACACATACACACACACACACATACACACATATCACACACACACACACACACACACACACACACACACACACACACACACACACACACACACACACACACACACACACACACACACACACACACACGGGCTCACGTCTGACACACCTTTTCAATTTCAGTCCTACTAGTGTGTGTGCGTGCGCGCGCGCGCGCGTGTGTGTATGTGTGCGCGCGCGTGTACATTAAACACATAAGAACAAGAAAATAAGCAAACAAACAAAATAAAACAAACAAAAAACAACAAACAAACAAACAAAAAAAAAACAACAAACAAACAAACAAACAAACAAAAAACAACAACAACAACAACAACCAAAACGATCATACATACTGGAGACATAGAACACGAAATCAAAGAAGAACCTGATGAAACAGAAGATTGGAGAGAGAGAGAGAGAGAGAGAGAGAGAGAGAGAGAGAGAGACAGAGAGAGAGAGAGAGAAACAGAGACAGAGACAGAGACAGACAGACAGAAAGAGACAGAGAGATAGAGATACAGAGAGAGACAGAGAGACAGAGAGAAGAAGAAGAAAGAAGAAGAAAGAAGAAGAAGAAAGAAAGAAGAAGAAGAAGAAGAAGAAGAAAGAAGAAGAAGAAGAAAGTAGAAGAAGAAGAAAGAAGAAGAAAGAAGAAGGAGAAGAAGAAGAAGAAGAAGAGGCAGAAGAAGAAAAAGAAAGAAAGAAGAAGACGAAGAAGAAGAAAGAAGAAGAAGAAGAAGAAGAAGAAAAAGAAGAAGAAGAGAAGAGGAAGAAGAATGCGAAGAAGAAGAAGAAGAAGAAGAAGAAGAATGCGAAGAATGCGAAGAAGAAGAAGAAGAAGAAGAAGAAGAAGAAGAAGAAGAAGAAGAAGAAGAAGAAGAAGAAGGAAGAAGAACAACAACAACAACAACACAACAATAAGATGATGAGGATGAGGATGAGGTGGAGGAGGAAGAAGAATTGCGAAGAAGAAGAAGAATTGCGAAGAAGAATTGCGAAGAAGAAGAAGAAGAATTGCGAAGAAGAAGAAGAAGAAGAAGAATTGCGATGAAGAAGAAGAAGAATTGCGAGGAAGAAGGCGAAGAAGAAGAAGAAGAATTGCGAAGAAGAAGAAGAAGAATTGCGAAGAAGAAGAAGAAGAAGAATTGCGAAGAAGAAGAAGAAGAATGCGAAGAAGAAGAATGCGAAGAAGAAGAATGCGAAGAAGAAGAATGCGAAGAATGCGAAGAAGAATGCGAAGAATTGCGAAGAAGAATTGCGAAGAAGAAGAAGAAGAATTGCGAAGAAGAATTGCGAAGAAGAAGAATTGCGAAGAAGAAGAAGAAGCAGAAGAAGAAGAAGAAGAAGAATTGCGAAGAAGAAGAATTGCGAAGAAGAAGAAGAAGAATTGCGAAGAAGAAGAATTGCGAAGAAGAAGAATTGCGAAGAAGAATTGCGAAGAAGAAGAAGAAGAATTGCGAAGAAGATTGCGAAGAAGAATTGCGAAGAAGAAGAAGAATTGCGAAGAAGAAGAAGAAGAAGAAGAAGAAGAAGAAGAAGAATTGCGAAGAAGAAGAAGAAGAAGAAGAAGAAGAAGAAGAAGAAGAAAAATAATTGCGAAGAAGAAGAAATGCGAATGAAGAAGAAGAATGCGAAGAAGAAGAAGAATGCGAAGAAGAAGAAGAATGCGAAGAAGAAGAAGAATGCGAAGAAGAAGAAGAATGCGAAGAAGAAGAATGCGAAGAAGAAGAAGAATGCGAGAAGAAGAAGAATGCGAAGAAGAAGAATGCGAAGAAGAAGAATGCGAAGAAGAAGAATGCGAAGAGAAGAAGAAGAAGAGAAGAAGAAGAAGAAGAGAAGAAGAAGAAGAAGAAGAATGCGAAGAAGAAGAAGAAGAAGAATGCGAAGAAGAATGCGAAGAAGAAGAAGAAGAAGAAGAAGAATGCGAAGAAGAAGATTGCGAAGAAGAATTGCAAGAAGAAGAAGAAGAAGAAGAAGAAGAAGAAGAAGAAGAAGAAGAAGAAGAAGGAAGAAGAAGAAGAATGGGCGCAGTTGGGTTAATAAGCTGATGCATGTTTGTCTTGAAAATGAGATGTAACCGTGGAGCATTTTCTTGTCTTTTCTTGTGGCAACATCAACAGGGCAAGCAGCGAAAGCATTGATATTATTAACGTGAAAAACAGATAAGTAAATAATTGCATGATTGATTACATGAATGAATAAAAGGGAGAGAGAGAAACCAACACGTTTGAAGCTGTGCTTCAATGCCTCCGTGCAACAAAGTTTGTTTTCCTTAATCTAATATAATTTTTCTTAAGTGAAAGATTTGAAAAACATTGAAGAAAACAAGAAAAAAAAGGAAGATTACGTTGGGCATCACATCATACAGTAACATTTAAGTGTTCTTCAAAACTTCAAAACTTTATTGATATAGAACATGAGAGTCCATCAGAGATATGAATGGACTTGTTTCAACTGCAATTTCGGTTTCTCAAGATGGCATCTCCGTGCTCGGGGGAAAAAATTCCATATGCGCTGACTCCACAGATTCCGTGATATTGGATAACATATAGACAGCGTCCAGTGGGGATCAAACTCTGGTTCACAAGGTCAGTGCTTTAACCATTGAGCAATGGAGGCCGTTAGGGATCAGTGAAATACTAATATAACAAACACCACTGTGGGGATTCCGAGGGCTCTTTCAGTGTAGATAGTATCATCATCATCATCATCATCATCATCATCATCATCATCATCATCATCATCATCATCATCATCATCATCATCAATCAGGTGCCTTGCTGCATGGCGTTGGCGATTATGGACTTCCATCTGTCTCTATCTCTTGTTGCCTCAAGCATCTCTTCCACCTTCCCTGTCTTCAGCCACTCTGTAATTCCGTCTAGGCATCTTCTCCCTGGGTCTATCTGGTGCTCTCTTTCCCTCCAGCTTTCCCGTTGCGACCAGGTGTTCCAATTCCCCTTCCTCATAAAATGGCCTGTAAATGTTGCCTGTCTTTTCCTAATCTTCCTTATGAATGGTCTACTTGTGTCTGCCTCCATCAAGACTGTCTCGTTTGTTTACTTTGCTGCTCATGGAACTCTCAACATCCTTCTTAGAAACCACATCTCGGCTGCCTCAATCTTGCTCTGGCTTTGCTTGTTGACTTCCACGCCTCGCAACCGTACAACAGTATTGGTTCTATATAACATTCAAGGACTCTCTTTCTGATGCTAATTGATAGGCATTTGTTGGTAAGAATGCTTGTCATCTTCTGAATCTGTTTGGCTGCCGATTGCCGGCTATTTCCGATGTGCATCTGCCATCTGATGAAATGACCGTTCCCAGGTATTTGAACTTATTAACCTGTGTCAAGGTTGTGTCATTTGCTGTTATTTTGCATGAGGGGATTTCATGTTTTTTTACTGATCACCACGACTTCAGTCTTCCTGCTGTTTAGTTCCAACCCCTTATCTTTTTGCTTTCTATTTCTAGTATATTCACAGTAGCATGCCCATGGAAATTATGTGCTAGAAATTTCATCTTTTCTGTCATCCTCTTTTTATCTGCCATGCTCCTTTGCGTTCTGTCATCTCTTCCTATAATTATCTGCCTCGCTGGTCCTGTCACCTGTACATGTATGTGTTCAATGAAGTCTTCATATGCTTACTTGTAGGATTGATATTACTTGTCACCTGTATGTGTTCAATGAAAGTCTTATATGCTTACTTGTAGGATTGATATTACTTGTCACCTGTATGTGTTCGATAAAGTCTTATATGCTTACTTGTAGGATTGATATTACTGTCACCTGTATGTGTTGATAAAGTCTTATATGCTTACTTGTAGGATTGATATTACTTGTCACCTGTATGTGTTGCAATAAAGTCTTATATCTTACTGTAGATTGAATTCTTCATGTTGGTTCATAAAGCTTATAGCTTACTTATAGGATTGATATTACTTGTCATCTGTATGTGTTCAATAAAGTCTTATATGCTTACTTGTAGGATTGATATTACTTGTCACTGTATGTGTTGGATAAAGTCTTATATGCTTACTTGTAGGATTGATATTACTTGTCACCTGTATGTGTTCAATAAAGTCTTATATGCTTACTTGTAGGATTGTATTACTTGTCACCAGTATGTGTTCATAAAGTCTTATATGCTTACTTGTAGGATTGTATTACTTGTCACCTGTATGTGTTGATAAAGTCTTATATGCTTACTTGTAGGATGGATATTACTTGTCACCTGTATGTGTTCAATAAAGTCTTATATGCTTACTTGAAGGAGTGATATTACCTGTCACCAGTATGTGTTCAATAAAGTCTTATAAGCTTACTTGTAGGATTGATAACTGGGTACATGTCTCAACCCTTTGACTCCTTCACCCTGTCCACCAGCGTCCTGCATTGTCAACCATGCTAGCAAAGCAAAAATTAACTCTTTGACTCCCTCACCCTAACTAACAGCTTCCGCAGGAAGCTAGTGGTTAGCGTGAAATCAGTCAAAGGGTTATGTTTTTGAAGTTGGTGGATAGGGTGCTGGAGTCAAAGGGTTAATCACAGTTTTGGCTCTGAGGAATTGTGATGTGCAGAAGCATTTCTGGTGCCATAGGCCAGCTTTTATGTATGTTTTGGTGTCCTGTTATGTTTAGATTTGCGTTCATATTTGTTTTTTTTTTCAAACCTCCTAGTGATAAATTTCTAAGAAGAAGAAGAATGTTGAGAGTTGCATGGATAGCAAAGAAAACAAATGAGACAGTCTTGATGGAGGCAGACACAAGTAGACCATTCGTAAGGAAGATTAGGAAAAGACAGGCAACATTTATTGGCCATTTTATGAGGAAAGGGGATTTGGAGCACCTGGTCACAACGGGAAAGCTGGAAGGAAAGAGAGCACCAGGTAGATCCAGGGAGAAAATACTAGACGGACTTACAGAGTGGCTGAAGACAGGGAAGGTGGAGGAGATGCTTGAGGCAACAAGAGATAGAGACAGATGGAAGTCCATGATCGCCAACGCCATGCAGCAAGGTACCTGATGATGATGGTGATAATGATGATGATGATGATGAGTGATGTGATAGATTGGGCGGAATAGTCAACCAACGTCATGTTCCTGTCCTGAGATAGGCGCGTGACTGCCATATGTGTCCTTAATATTTTTACTAGTTTTTTTTTTCTTTACATGTAACGAGGTTGCATACATTTGGAGACGTTGTAGCCCTGACATGGCTCTGCACTGTCGGCTGGGCTTTAAACAACAACACCATCACTACCACTCCCACCACCACCACCACCACCACCAAAAATGATGATAATAATAATAATAACAACAACAACAATAATAATGATAATGATAATAATAACAATTATAACAACAACAAAAACAACAAGAAAAAGAACAACAACAACAATAATAATAATAATAATGATGATGATGATAATAATAATAATAATAGTAATAATAATGATAATAACAATATTAATAATAATTATAATAATAATAATAATAAGAAGAA
Source organism: Monoplex corrugatus (assembly GCA_030674185.1). Lineage (NCBI taxonomy): Eukaryota > Metazoa > Mollusca > Gastropoda > Littorinimorpha > Ranellidae > Monoplex > Monoplex corrugatus. The sequence goes on along the minus strand of JAPXFY010000027.1, from coordinate 14,733,885 downwards.
GAAGAAGAAGAAGAAGAAAAACAAAAGTAAACACAGACATTATTCTGAAAAGTGACTAATGAATGGATCAGTAATATACTAACACCAACATGAAGTCCAAAACAAGTGTGACTGCCTGCGTTCAAGCAAACAGGGACCAGAAAAACACAAAATTAGAACCAGAACGCGCATTTAACTCTATTGTGACTGCACTTGCCACAGCTGAGCTCTCCTGCTGGCCTAGGGCTGCCACAGTGAAATCACTGAGAACCGGGTGCAAGTGAACTTATCCATCGATTTTAGACGAAGAAACCGGCAAAACGTAGCTGAAGCGTTCAACGGAAGTTCCCTCCACAAGGGAAGCAACTGCCAACTACTAAATCATTAGCATAACAAAAGTAGAGGGAGTTATATACCCTAGACCGTCTGTTACTGTGATCGAAGT
>JAPXFY010000027.1:14715961-14723461 GCA_030674185.1 Monoplex corrugatus | reverse complement strand
GACGCTGCTTACAGGTCACCAATCATGGCTACAGTACTCTGGTTACAGGTCACCAATCATAACTACAGTACTCTGTTTACAGGTCACCAATCATTAACTACAGTACTCTGTTTACAGGTCACCAATCATGACTACAGTACTGCTTACAGGTCACGAATGATGGCTACAATACTCTGCTTACAGGTCACCAACCATGGCTACAGTACTGCTTACAGGTCACGAATGATGGCTACAATACTCTGCTTACAGGTCACGAATGATGGCTACAGTACTCTGCTTACAGGTCACGAATGATGGCTACAGTACTCTGTTTACAGGTCACCAATCACGGCTACAGTATTCTGCTTACAGGTCACCAATCATGGCTACAGTGCTCTGTTTACAGGTCACCAATCATGGCTACAGTACTGTGCTTACAGGTGACCAATCATGGCTACAGTACTTTGTTTACAGGTCACCAATCATGACTACAGTACTGTGCTTACAGGTCACCAATCATGGCTACAGTACTCTGTTTACAGGTCACCAATCATGGCTACAGTACTCTGCTTACAGGTCACCAATCATGGCTACAGTACTCTGCTTTCTGGTCACCATGGTTACAGTACTGTGCTTACAGGTCACCAATCATGGCTACAGTACTCTGTTTACAGGTCACCAATCATGGCTACAGTACTCTGCTTACAGGTCACCAATCATGGCTACAGTACTCTGTTTACAGGTCACCAATCATGGCTACAGTATTCTGTTTACAGGTCACCAATCATGGCTACAGTACTCTGTTTAGAGGTCACCAATCATGGCTACAGTACTCTGCTTACAGGTCACCAATCATGGCTACAGTACTCTGCTTTCTGGTCACCATGGTTACAGTACTGTGCTTACAGGTCACCAATCATGGCTACAGTACTCTGCTTACAGGTCACCAATCATGGCTACAGTACTCTGTTTACAGGTCACCAATCATGGCTACAACATTCTGCTTACAGGTCACCAATCATGACTACAGTACTCTACTTACAGGTCACCAATCATGGCTACAGTACTCTGCTTACAGGTCACCAATCATGGCTACAGTACTCTGCTTTACAGGTCACCAATCATGACTACAGTACTCTGTTTACAGGTCACCAATCATGGCTACAACATTCTGCTTACAGGTCACCAATCATGACTACAGTACTCTACTTACAGGTCACCAATCATGGCTACAGTACTCTGCTTACAGGTCACCAATCATGACTACAGTACTCTGTTTACAGGTCACCAATCATGGCTACAGTACTCTGCTTACAGGTCACCAATCATGGCTACAGTATTCTGTTTACAGGTCACCAATCATGACTACAGTACTCTACTTACAGGTCACCAATCATGACTACAGTACTCTTTTTACAGGTCACCATCATGGCTACAGTACTCTACTTACAGGTCACCAATCATGACTACAGTACTCTACTTACAGGTCACCAATCATGGCTACATCACTCTGCTTACAGGTCACCAATCATGGCTACAGTACACTGCTTACAGGTCACCAATCATGGCTACAGTACTCTGTTTACAGTTCACCAATCATGGCTACAGTACTCTGCTTACAGGTCACCAATCATGGCTACAGTACTCTGTTTACAGGTCACCAATCATGGCTACAGTACTCTGCTTATAGGTCACAATCATGGCTACAGTACTCTGTTTACAGGTCACCAATCATGGCTACAGTACTCTGTTTACAGGTCACAATCATGGCTACAGTACTCTGTTTACAGGTCACCAATCATGGCTACAGTACTCTGTTTACAGGTCACCAATCATGGCTACAGTACTCTGTTACAGGTCACTCATGGCTACAGTACTCTGTTTACAGGTACCAATCATGGCTACAGTATTCTGTTTACAGGTCACCAATCATGGCTACAGTACTCTGTTTACAGGTCACCAATCATGACTACAGTACTCTGTTTACAGGTCACATCATGGCTACAGTACTTCTGTTACAGGTCACCAATCATGGCTATCAGTGCTGTTTACAGGTCACCAATCATGGCTACAGTACTTGTTTACAGGTCATCATGGCTACAGTACTCTGTTTACAGGTCACCAATCATGGCTACAGTACTCTGCTTACAGGTCACCAATCATGGCTACAGTACTCTGTTTACAGGTCACCAATCATGGCTACAGTACTTTTACATGGTCACAATCATGGCTACAGTACTCTGCTTAAAGGTCACCATCATGCTACAGTACTCTGTTACATGTCACCAATCATGGCTACAGTACTCTGTTAAATGTCACAATCATGGCACAGTACTCTGCTTACAGGTCACCAATCATGACTACAGTACTCTGCTTACAGGTCACCAATCATGACTACAGTACTCTGCTTACAGGTCACCAATCATGCTACAGTACTCTGCTTACAGGTCACCAATCATGCTACAGTATCTGCTTACGGTCACCAATCATGGCTAAGTACTCTGCTAGTCTTGACAGGTTCAGTCACGCGTACAATCCAATCGGCTACAGTACTCTGCTTACAGGTCACAGGGCTACAGTACTTTGTTCAAATGTCGCCAATCGTGGCAACGATAATGAAAAGATTGTATGCGGTATAGAACACACGGGAACATTTGTAGAGTAGATATGAAAGAGAATGAATGCATGGTTTAACGAGAGAAAAGGAAAGAGGGACACAAGCAACAGAGACAGGACAGGGGGTGGTGATGGTGGTGGTGGGATGGAGAGAGAGAGAGAGAGAGAGAGAGAGAGAGAGAGAGAGAGAGAGAGAGAGAGAGAGAGAGAGAGAGAGAGAGAGAGAGAGATGCAATCTTTCTATTTAAACAGAAGCCCCCTCAAACGACTGAATGTAAAAAAGGCAAAAGGAATCTTCCAGATGAAACTGGCTTTTATCATGTGCGTTAATAATGTATGTGATGGCCATTGTGTTTAAGTGTGTGTCTGCTTGTTCTTCTCCTTGCTTTTCATGCTCCTTCATTTTTTTTCTCCAATCTTATCAATAGCAGCTACAGCAGCACTATCGTGCTTTTTTTTTTTTTTTTCATTTTCTGTCTTTTTTATGAATAATTTTCAGATTGGATTTAATGGCCGTCTCTGTCTCTCGCTTCTCTCTGTCTCTATCTTTTTCTCTCTCTCTCTCCACTACACACACACACACACACACAAACACACACACACACACACACACACACACACACACATATATATATATATGTGTGTGTGTGTATGTGTATGTATGTGTGTGTGTGCTATTGTTATTTTATTGCTATTTTTGTTTAGAGGTACGTCAGGGCTATAAACGTTTCAGAATTTACACAATACTTCAAGAGAGAAAAAAAAATGAGAAGAAAATTAATACACATATCAGTGCATTCAAGCACATTATCTAGATGACCCTGGCGTTGACCACTCCGTCCAATGTATCACACAGGGGATTTAAAAAACATACCCGAATACAAATTTAAACACAACTAAGGACACTAAATCATATGTAAAAACGGGCATGAATTAAGTAAAATTGCTCCCGCATATCACATTTTCCTAGAGCCAAAAATGCACTTAATATATGTACCCAATTATCAATCCTAAGAGAAAGTACGTAAGACTTTATCGAACACATACAGGTGAATGGACCAGTAAGGCAGAGAATGACAGGTAGAAATGACAGAAAGCAAAGGAACAAGTCAAAAACAAAGAGAGTGACAGAAAAGAGGAAATTTCTAGCACAGAATTTCCAGAAGGTGGGGATACTATTTATACTGAAAGAGCCCCCGGCATCCCCAAGGGAGTATTTGTATGTGTGTAGGTATGTATGTATGTATGTATGTATGTATGTATGTATGTATGTATGTATGTATGTATGTATGTATGCATGCATGTGTGTATGTATGTACGTACGTACGTACGTACGTGTGTACGTATGTATGTACGTACGTACGTACGTATGTGGTGTCCAAGGTTGTCATAGCCGAGGGGTGGCAATGGGGACAAGCTCCCATTGTCTATAAAATGCCCCTCACGGCGCGCGTCTCCAATAGCCTCTGACAACTAAGTCCAGCTCCTAGCCTGCTCACGTGGCTTAGATATAACCCGGCGGAACTGCTACTACTGATAGGAGAAGGGGTGAAGGCGGGTTACTGGCGCCTGAAAACCAGTGCTTTGGGTAGATGGGGCTCATCAGTCTGGGAAGACAGCTCATCTAAGAGAAGGAAAACTCTGATTTCAAACCTCCGCTGCCTTGCGGCTATACCCACTCATAGGAAAGGCTTCGGGAGTCAACCCTGAGGAAAAGCCGGAGTCGGAGTCCCTAAGGCAGTTCGCCGTTGTTTACAACCTCGTTCTGGCAACTCCTGCGTCGCCCCTGGTACCAGGCGTACAGGCCTCCGTCTTTCCCCTGGATTCTACTAGTGGCGAGGAGAGGGGGGATCTGCTGCATAGGCAACAGCTCGTCCTCCATATTCACTTGCCCAGGCCTGCACCTGGAGAGGTCACTCCAGCTTCGCTGGTAACAGCATCGACACAACACGGAGAGTAGCAGATACCAGTTTTAAGCCTAGGCTTTTTTGGCGTAGAGCCGGGCGCCAGGGGTTACTCTCGACGGTGGGAGGAATCTTCGCATTCCATTGGGTAGCTACCGCCCGCCTCAAGCTGGGCAGCCCCCAGTCAGTAAGGTGTTACCCCGCCACAACCTGTTTGCTCCAATGGGTGCTTGGAGCTTAGAGGAAACTCGACAGGCAGGTTGTAAATACCAGGCACCAGGCAACACAAAGAAGAAAAAGAAGATGCCAGCTCTTCTGATATCAAGCTGGAATGTAAGGACAATGTGTCCTGGATTTGACAGCGACCTACAGCTGTTAGACGACACACGGAAGACGGCCGTGATAGACACGGAGCTTCAGCGACTCAACATCGACATCGCTGCATTACAGGAGACAAGGCTACCTGGGGACGGATCACTGTGTGAGAAGAACTACACGTTCTACTGGCAGGGGAAGAACCCAGAGGAGCCACGTATTCATGGTGTGGGCTTCGCTGTAAAGAACTCCCTCCTAGCAACCGTAGAGCTCCCCACAGGAGGTACGGAGAGACTGCTCACTCTGAAAATGACGACCTGTTCAGGCACAGTCAACTTCATCTGTGCCTAAGCCCCAACATTAAGCTCCTCACCCGACGTCAAGGACAAGTTCTATGAGGCCCTGGATGCTGTTGTCAGAGGAGTTCCCAGCAAGGAAGGTCTCTTCATATTGGGAGATCTGAACGCACGCGTAGGTGCTGATTTTGAGGCCTGGCCAACCAGCATTGGACATCATGGTGTTGGGAAGCAAAATGAAAACGGTCAGACTCCTGGAACTTTGCTCTTACCACAAGCTGGCCATCACCAACACCTTCTTCAACAATAAGGAGAAGCACAAGGTGTCATGGCGCCACCCCAGATCCCACCACTGGCATCAGCTCGACCTCGTCTTAACAATGAGGTCGGACCTTAACAACGTCCTCAACACGAGGAGTTTCCACAGCGCTGATTGCGACACAGACCACACCCTGGTACGCAGCAAGATCAAGCTTCTACCCAGAAGACTGCACCACTCAAAGAAGAAAGGTCACCCAAGGATTAATGCCTGTCGCACGTCCGATCCGACCAAGGCCAGGAAGTTTGTAGAAACCCTGAATGTAGCGCTCAAGAGTGGCTCAGAGATCTAAAACGCTGAGGAAAAGTGGAATCACGTGAGGGACACAATCTATCAGTCTGCCCTGAGTATATCTGGGAAAAAAGAACGAAAGAATCCCGACTGGTTTGAGGCAAACTGGCAGGAAATGGAACCAGTGGTGGAAGCGAAACGCAAGGCTTTACTTGCGTATAAAAACAACAATACCCAAACTACTCGTGACGCTTACAGAGCTGCCCGCAGCAAGGCCCAACAAACTGCTCGGCGATGCGCCAACGACTATTGGCTACAGTTGAGCGCAAGTATTCAGCAGTCTGCAGATTCAGGCAACACTGGCAGCATGTACGCTGGCATCAAACAAGCGACTGGTCCAGCAGCCTCCAAGTCAGCTACCCTTAAGTCCAAAGCAGGAGAAAGCATCACAGACTCTGCAAAGCTGATGGAGAGATGAGTAGAGCACTACCTGGAGCTGTACTCCACGCAGAACTCTGTCACCGATGTTGCCCTGAATGCCATTGAGGACCTGTCTGTCATGGAGGAGTTGGATGCTGAGCCAAGCCTTGAAGAACTAAACAAGGCGATTGACGGTTTGGCGACGGGAAAAGCCCCTGGTGAAGACGGAATACCTCCAGAGATCATCAAGTGCGGGAAGCCTGCTCTTCTCAACGAGTTGCATGAACTTTTGTGCTTGTGCTGGAAGGAAGGCTTCATTCCGAGAGACATGAGAGATGCCAGGATAGTGACTCTATATAAGAACAAGGGCGACCGCAGCGACTGTAATAATTATCGCGGAATCTCTCTCCTCAGCATTGTTGGGAAAGCATTCGCCAGAGTCATTTTAACCCGTCTTCAGAGGCTGGCAGCTCGCATCTACCCTGAGTCCCAGTGTGGCTTTAGGGCCGGAAGATCGACCATCGACATGATCTTCTCTGTCCGGCAACTACAGGAAAGTGCCGCGAGCAGCACATGCCCCTTTGCCTCGCCTTCATTGATCTCACGAAAGCGTTCGACCTGGTCAGTCGGAGTGGTCTTTTCAAGCTTTTGAAGAAAATCGGCTGCCCCCCAAGACTATCAGCTGTCATCGAGTCTTTTCACGAGGATATGCATAGCACTGTGTGCTATAATGGTGCCACTTCAGAGCCTTTTAGAATCAGCAGCGGAGTGAAACAGGGATGTGTTTTGGCCCCAACTCTGTTCGGGATCTTCTTCTCGATGTTGCTGACCTATGCCTTCTGCAGATCTGAAGAAGGGGTATATCTTCATACAAGGACCGATGGAAAGCTCTTCAACATTGCCAGGCTTCGTTCCAAAACCAAGGTGGAAAAGAAGACCATCAGAGAAGCTCTCTTCGCAGATGCTGCTGCGCTGGCTTCCCACAGTGAACAAGATCTCCAGAGGCTCGTTGATCGCTTCGCCCACGCTTGCAGAGAGTTTGGTTTCACAATCAGCTTGAAGAAAACTGAGATCTTAGGCCAAGGCTGTGAAGAACCACCATCTCTACACATTGGAGACTACGACCTCTATACTGTCCACCAAGTTCAGTACTTGGGGTCCACCATAAGTGACAACCTCTCTCTGGATGCTGAAATCGGCGCCAGAATTGCGAAGGCCTCATCTGTTATGGTTAAACTGAACAAGCGGGTCTGGTCCAACAGCAGTCTCACTGCGAACACCAAAATGCAAGTGTACAGAGCATGTGTGTTGAGCACACTACTCTACTCATGTGAAGCCTGGACCACATACGCCAGCCAAGAAAAGAGGCTCAACATTTTCCATCTCCGCTGCTTGCGACGCATCCTCGGCATCCAATGGC
>JAPXFY010000027.1:14680961-14698461 GCA_030674185.1 Monoplex corrugatus | reverse complement strand
AACCCTGTGTGTGTGTGTGTGTGTGTGTGTGTGTGTGTGTGTGTGTGTGTGTGTGTGTGTGTGTGTGTGTGTGGTTGTGTTGTGTGTGTTGTGTGTGTGTTTGTGTGTGTGGTGTGTGTGGTGATGAGTGAGAGAGAGAGAGAGAGAGGAGAGAGAGACAGACAGACAGAGACAGAGACAGAGAGACAGAGAAGACAGACAGGACAGAGAGAGAGACAGAGAGACACAGAGAGACAGAGAGACAGAGATTTCATGTGTAACAATGTTCTCACAGATTTTAATTTTACCAGCGATGGACCGTAATCTCAGCTGTTGAATCATTCATTGAATTCTTTGTTGCATGGTATCGAGCACATCTTTTCAATTCATTTCAGACTGAGGTCTTCCCATTCAAGTACATTGAAGCCCCACAATATTGTCGAAATCCTGGGAGTTTTTTTTTATGAACAAAAATTCTTTCATTTATTCATCCGTCACTTTAAAGAATTTGCTTTCATATAGACTGGAACGAGTGTGCCTCTCTCTGTTTCTGTCTGTCTGTCTGTGTCTGTCTGTGTCTCTGTGTGTCTGTGTCTGTCTGTCTGTCTGTGTCTCTGTGTGTCTATGTCTGTCTGTCTGTCTGTCTGTGTCTGTGTCTGTGTTGTCTTGTTGGTGTCTGTCTGTGTCTGTCTGTGTCTCTGTGTCTCTGTCTGTTGTCTGTGTCTCTGTGTCTCTGTCTGTGTGTCTGTCTGTGTCTTCTGTGTGTCTGCTTCTGTCTGTCTTGTCTGTCTGTGTCTTCTGTTGTCTGTCTGTCTGTCTGTTCTCTGTCGTGTCTGTGTCTGTTGTCTGTCTGTCTGTGTCTGTCTGTCTGTGTCTTGTGTTCTGTCTGTGTCTCTGTGTGTCTGTCTGTCTGTCTGTGTCTTGTGTGTCTGTGTCTGTCTTGTGTCTGTCTGTCTGTCTGTCTCTGTGTCTGTCTGTCTGTGTGTCTTTGTGCTGTCTGTGTCTGTGTGTCTGTTGTGTGTCTGTCTTGTTCTTGTCTGTTCTCTGTCTGTCTGTGTCTGTGCTGTCTGTGTCTTGTCTGTCTGTCTGTGTCTTGTCTGTCTGTCTGTCTCTGTGTCTGTCTTGTGTCTGTGTCTGTCCTGTCTCTGTGTGTCTGTCTGTCTGTGTCGTGTGTCTGTGTGTCCTGTGTGTCTGTCTCTGTCTGTGTCTGTCGTGTCTTGTCTGTTCTTCTGTGTTCGTCTGTGTCTTTGTCTTTGTTCTGTGTCTGTGTGTCTTCGTTTCTGGTCTGTGTCTGTCTGTCTGTTCCTTGTCTCTCTGTCCTGTCTCTTCCTGTGTCTGGTTGTCTGTCTGTCTGTTCTCTGTTCTCTGTCTGTTCTGTCTCTGTCTGTGTCCTCGTTTCTGTGTTCTGTGTCTTGTGTCTCTGTTCTTGTCGTGCTGCTGTTGTGTTCTGTGTTGTGTGTCTGTTGTTGTGTTCTGTGTCGTTTGTGTGTCTGTCTCTCTTGTCTGTCTTCTGTTGTCTCTGTCTGTCTGTCTCTCTGTGTCTCTTTTTCTCTGTCGTCTGTTCTTGTGTTCTGTCTGTCGTCTCTGTTCTCTGTGTCTCGTGTCGTGTTCTGTGTCCTGCTGTGTCTCTGTGTCTCTGTGTCTCTGTCGTCGTCTGTGTCTCGTGTCTCTGTGTCTGTCTGTCTTGTGTCTCTGTTTGTGCTCGTCTGTGCTGTCTTCTGTCTGTGTCTCTGTGTCCGTCTGTCGCTCTGTGCTCTGTCCTGTTGTGTTGTGTTGCTGTGTTTGTCGTGTGTGTGTTGTGTGTCTCTGTCGTGCTGGTGTCGTGTTGTTGTGTCTTCCATGTTTGTTCTTCCTACCGTGATGGGTGTGTGTGTGTGGTGTGTTGTGTGTGTGTGTGTCGTGCGTGAGTGTGTGTCTGTGTGTGTCGTGAGAGAGAGAGAGAGAGAGAGAGGAGGAGAGCGACAGAGAGAGAGAGAGAGAGAGAGAAGAGAGAGAGAGAGAAAGAAAGAAAGAAAGAGAGAGAGAGAGAGAGAGAGAGAGAGAGAGTGTTTGTGTGCGTGTGTGTGCGCGCACGTAAGTGAGAACTCAGAACTCAATACGTTCATTTGCCGCAAAAACCCTCAATAAGACTATAAGACACGCATTGGCAGTAATAAGTTGTCAGGAGTATGTGCATTTTTTGGTGCCATTTTGTGCCATTTTGTGCCATTTTGTGCCTTTTTGTGTGTTGGGGATGGAGGGGGTGGGTGGAGTGTGTGTGTGTGTGTGCGCGCGTGTGTTCGTTTGTGTGTGTGTGTGTGCGTGAGTGTGTGTGTTTGTGTGCGTGTATGTGTGTGTGTTTGTGCGTGTGTGTGCGTGTGTGTGTGTGCTTGTATGTCCGTGTGTTTGTTTGTTTAGCTGTGTGTCTGTGTGACCTCATGCCCTACTCATGACCTAATCTAACCACCACCACCACCCCCGTCCTATTTCAGGACACTGCCATCGCAGGAGATTTTTCATAGGCTGAGGAGTCTTCCAGATAATTGCTGACAGATTCGGGTAGAGCGCATATGGAACTCTCGGAATTCGATGAATTCGTCTTGAACAAAGTCCAGACTGTCAACTCGCAGCGAGGTTGATTGCGAAACCGCACGCACAAACATTCTTACAGAGAGTGATTTGCGCCTGTAAAAAACTAGTACATTATACTGTATTGAGGCTGGAGGCGAGTGCTTCACATCTCTGCCAGCCAGGACTTCGTGTTTTCTTAACGTCGATAGAACTGCGTTTCGAAACGGAAGAACAACCGACTGCAGTGGCAATCCACATTTCCATTGTCGTGATGTTGAAGCTCCTAAGCCTCCTTATCCCCACGCTTCGAAAATCCATCACTAGAATGTCAAGAGAGAAAGCCAGAGAGCACACAGTCTGATCTGCCAGTCCTGCCAACGTCATGTATATTTTGTAGGAAGAAAACAAAGAAGGAAAAAGAGAGAGAAAGAGAGAGAGAGAGAGAGAGAGAGAGAGAGAGAGAGAGAACAAGGATGGTCAGGCCATTCTGATGATCTCTTATGTATACAAAAAGTATTACAGAAAATCCAGATTTTGTATTTACCAAGGTCACTGTGGCCTCGAATAAGATTCAAATGAATTGAAACGTGACGTGACATGTCGTCGGCAATCGACAATCAGAAACAATGAAAATCGAATGTTCCAGAAAAAGTGCCGTTCACACGTCATTTTGAAGCAGTGCTGATCACACACCCTCCTGAAAAGCATATGGTAATTGTTGGCTCTTTTGGGGGTCTATGCGACCTTGATCTCTACACTTTATGTTCCATATGCTTTCTTGATTCCTCGACTGTCCACAAAATGACCAAAATTTGGTAAGTATACACCCAGAAACAGTCAAGAGAAAAGCTGCTAGCACATTTATGTTTTACACAACAAACACACACACACACACACACACACACACAACACACACACACTACACACACACACGCACACACACACACACACACAACACACACACACACACACACACACACGCACACACACACACACACGCACATACACACACACACACACACACACACACGCACACACACACACATACATACACACACACGCGCGCGCGCACACACACACACACACACACACACACCACACACACACACACACACACACACACACACACACACTTACCATTATGAAATATTCTCCGTCTGGAAAAGAACAGGCCATCTTCATTCTATGCATCAGTTAATGTCAGAGTAACAGAATTGTTATACTGACATTCAAAGAAGAGAACTATGCAACATCAGAACAGTTAAGAGAAAACACTGTATGCATAAAAATCGATATTTTTAGAAGATCAAAAGATGCTCCATCGTTGAGAAGCCGCGAATGCATAAATGTGAAAACCGTGTCGTATAAAGTTCAAGAGCCTTAAACCAGGTGTTTGGAGTAAAGTGTGTGAACAACACTTTCTGGGAAAGTTTTCCCAAAGTTAACATTTTTCATTGTTGTGACAGTCTAATGTCAACTTTGATTTCTTTCCTCACACTGGAAGAAACAGCAGGGAAGTTTCAGTCTTTTGTCCTAATTTTTGTATCTGGTGTTTGTTTGTTGTGATCTTACGCTTGACAAAGGCCAGTTGGCCGAAAATTTGCGCCTGTATTGTCTGGTTGTGTTAAATACGCGTTCTTATTCTTTTTTCATGTTTTTTTGTGGTTCCAGCTAATGTCAAAGTTTTATTTCAACTAATTTCTTCTGCCAGTCCAGAATGATTCCCGAAGTACTTTTTTTTTTCAAAACAAGTGATTTTCTTATGAAAAAGAGGATATGATGAATGGCTTAGCTATCTTCTTCTCGTAAAAATATTTCTGTATTGTCCTTTCCCTTTAGAAGATTCACACACATGTCATTTACATGTAACCAAGATTATTCCAGTGGTATGCTGATAAAATACCAGTATGAAACACAAAGCTAGGTAAAACATACTTAGGTAGGGCCTCAGACTGGCCAGCTCATGGGTTTATGAGCAGGTTTAAGGCATGTACACAGTCACCATACACGTGGCACCTGTGACGTTAGTGCATATGGAATTCGTTCCGAGCGCGGAGACGTCATCTTGAGAAACTATGAAACTGAAACTGTTCAGAGTTTAGAAGGATGAAATAGATAGGTGTCCTTTTACTGTTGCTGTGTCAGTTTGAAAGTCAAGTGCAATACGTTCATTTTTCCTCTCTCGCCCCTCTTCTCTCCCAGCATCACTTTCATGGACGAAAATCATGCACACAGACAGAAAAAAGGGTGGCGCTGCACTTTGGCAACAGGAGAGAGGAGCGCAAATTTCACAAGGTATTAGTGCACCTGGTCACAACGGGAAAGCTGGAGGGAAAGAGAGCACCAGGTAGACCCAGGGAGAAGATTCTAGACGGACTTGCGGAGTGGCTGGGGACAAGGAGGGCGGAAGAAAACGCTTGAGGCAACAAGAGATAGAGACAGATGGAAGTCCATGATCGCCAACGCCATGCGGCAAGACATCTGATGATGATGATGATTAGTGCATCAGGAGATTCTCCATACCTACTTTGCCCAGTGGTCCACACAAAAATACGAACCCCTGACCTCCTTAAGACCATGGCAACGCACAGGGCTTTGTGCAGGTTTATAATTTTATGGCAGACGTTACAAAGTCACACGGACATACACAGAAAGGGAGACCAGTCCTCACGTTGTGTTTTCACTGATTCATTATTGTATTGTAACACAGTTGTTAAACAATTGCCGAGGCATTCCTCGTCAGATGCATCAACGTTTCCTCATTCAATAATTTCCTTCTAGTTCTTCAAATTTTCAAAGTTCCCTAACAGTAATAGTTCTTCAATGGCTCTGACTTGTACGTTGTCCCTATCATCTTCTGTAGGCTAGAGATTCGGACGGATATTAAGGTCCGACCGACGAGAGTCAAACAGCCGCTGCTGACTCTGGATCTTTCTCTAGACCTAAAGTGTAGTGTTTCAAGGTGCCGTCCCCATGGTGTCGCACTTATGGATCGGAGGCCCTTTCTTTTATACACTTCCCAATCTAACTTCATGAAGAATGTTGAGAGTTCCATGGACAGCAAAGAAAACAAACGAGACAGTCTTGATGGAGGCAGACACAAGTAGATCACTCATAAGGAAGATTAGGAAAAGACAGGCAACATTTATAGGCCATTTTATGAGGAAGGGGGATTTGGAGCACCTGGTCACAACGGGGGAAAATGGAGGGAAAGAGAGCACCAGGTAGACCCAGGGAGAAAATGCTGGACGGACTTGCAGAGTGGCTGGGGACGAGGAGGGTGGGGGAGATGCTAGGGGCAACGAGAGATAGAGACAGATGGAACTCCATGATCGCCAACGCCATGCGGCAGGGCACCTGATGATGATGATTAAGGTCCGACCGACGAGAGTCAAAACAGCCACTGCTGACTCTGGTTCTTTCTCTAGACCTAATGTGTAGTGTTTCAAGGTACCGTCCCCATGGTGCCGCACTTATGGATCGGAGGCCCTTTCTTTTATACACTTCCCAATCTGACCTCAAAGGCTTTGTCTTCCGTCAGATAATGCAAATTTATGCTGACCATAAAAACTGAAGTTCGTCAAGCATAAGATCCTTAAATGAACGTCCACCTTTTTATAATATCAAGGGAACACTGACCATTCAGTTCTCTTACTAGCTCGGCAGCCGATTATGGTCGCATGACTGCCCCTTTTAGTTTACTGAATATAAGCTCGTATAACGAATTGTGATAAGCGGTACGTGTCCATTCACGAATAGCTTCTAAAAAACTACTCGCCCTGGGCAGTCACAGTTCGATCTCTCCGGCCACCTACAGATAATGTGTTCCTGGTGCAGTCCGGTTTGATCCCTCTGGCCACTTATAGATTGTGTGTTCCTGGTACAGTCCTGTTTGATCCCTCTGGCCACTTATAGATTGTGTGTTCCTGGTGCAGTCCGGTTTGATCCCTCCGGCCACTTATAGATTGTGTGTTCCTGGTACAGTCCTGATTGATCCCTCTGGCCACTTATAGATTGTGTGTTCCTGGTACAGTCCGGATTGATCCCTCTGGTCACTTATAGATTGTGTGTTCCTGGTACAGTCCGGATTGATCCCTCTGGCCACTTATAGATTGTGTGTTCCTGGTACAGTCCTGATTGATCCCTCTGGCCACTTATAGATTGTGTGTTCCTGGTACAGTCCTGATTGATCCCTCTGGCCACTTATAGATAGTGTGTTCCTGGTACAGTCCTGATTGATCCCTCCTGCCACTTATAGATAGTGTGTTCCTGGTACAGTCCTGATTGATCCCTCTGGCCACTTATAGATTGTGTGTTCCTGGTACAGTCCTGATTGATCCCTCCTGCCACTTATAGATAGTGTGTTCCTGGTACAGTCCTGATTGATCCCTCTGGCCACTTACAGATAGTGTGTTCCTGGTACAGTCCTGATTGATCTCTCCTGCCACTTATAGATTGTGTGTTCCTGGTACAGTCCTGATTGATCCCTCTGGCCACTTATAGATTGTGTGTTCCTGGTACAGTCCTGATTGATCCCTCTGGCCACTTATAGATTGTGTGTTCCTGGTACAGTCCTGATTGATCCCTCTGGCCACTTATAGATCGTGTGTTCCTGGTACAGTCCTGATTGATCCCTCTGGCCACTTATAGATCGTGTGTTCCTGGTACAGTCCTGATTGATCCCTCTGGCCACTTATAGATCGTGTGTTCCTGGTACAGTCCTGATTGATCCCTCTGGCCACTTATAGATCGTGTGTTCCTGGTACAGTCCTGATTGATCCCTCTGGCCACTTATAGATTGTGTGTTCCTGGTGCAGTCCGGTTTGATCCCTCTGGCCACTTATAGATTGTGTGTTCCTGGTACAGTCCTGATTGATCCCTCTGTCCACTTATAGATAGTGTGTTCCTGGTACAGTCCTGTTTGATCCCTCCGGCCACTTATAGATTGTGTGTTCCAGGTACAGTCCTGATTGATCCCTCTGGCCACTTATAGATTGTGTGTTCCTGGTACAGTCCGGTTTGATCCCTCTGGCCACTTATAGATCGTGTGTTCCTGGTACAGTCCTGATTGATCCCTCTGGCCACTTATAGATCGTGTGTTCCTGGTACAGTCCTGATTGATCCCTCTGGCCACTTATAGATCGTGTGTTCCTGGTACAGTCCTGATTGATCCCTCTGGCCACTTATAGATCGTGTGTTCCTGGTACAGTCCTGATTGATCCCTCTGGCCACTTATAGATTGTGCGTTCCTGGTACAGTCCTGATTGATCCCTCTGGCCACTTATAGATCGTGTGTTCCTGGTACAGTCCTGATTGATCCCTCTGGCCACTTATAGATCGTGTGTTCCTGGTACAGTCCTGATTGATCCCTCTGGCCACTTATAGATCGTGTGTTCCTGGTACAGTCCTGATTGATCCCTCTGGCCACTTATAGATTGTGTGTTCCTGGTACAGTCCGGATTGATCCTTGGCCACTTTAATGTGTGTTCCTGGTACAGTCGATTGATCCTCTGGCACTTAAGATCGTGTGTTCCTGGTACAGTCCTGATTGATCCCTCTGGCACTTATAGATTCGTGTGTTCTGGTACAGTCCTGATTGATCCCTCTGGTCACTTATAGATTGTGTGTTCTGGTACAGTCCGGATTGATCCCTCTGGTCACTTATAGATTGTGTGTTTCCTGGTACAGTCCTGATTGATCCCTCTGGCCACTTATAGATTGTGTGTTCCTGGTACAGTCCTGATTGATCCCTCTGGCCACTTATAGATGTGTGTTCCTGGTACAGTCCTGATTGATCCCTCTGGCCACTTATAGATGTGTGTTCCTGGTACAGTCCTGATTGATCCCTCTGGCCACTTATAGATTGTGTGTTCCTGGTACAGTCCTGATTGATCCCTCTGGCCACTTATAGATCGTGTGTGTTCCTGGTACAGTCCTGATTGATCCCTCTGGCCACTTATAGATGTGTGTTCCTGGTACAGTCCTGATTGATCCTCTGGCCACTTATAGATGTGTGTTCCTGGTACAGTCCTGATTGATCCCTCTGGCCACTTATAGATTGTGTGTTCCTGGTACAGTCCTGATTGATCCCTCTGGCCACTTATAGATTGTGTGTTCCTGGTACAGTCCTGATTGATCCCTCTGGCCACTTATAGATCGTGTGTTCCTGGTACAGTCCTGATTGATCCCTCTGGCCACTTATAGATCGTGTGTTCCTGGTACAGTCCTGATTGATCCCTCTGGCCACTTATAGATCGTGTGTTCCTGGTACAGTCCTGATTGATCCCTCTGGCCACTTATAGATCGTGTGTTCCTGGTACAGTCCTGATTGATCCCTCTGGCCACTTATAGATTGTGTGTTCCTGGTACAGTCCTGATTGATCCCTCTGGCCACTTATAGATTGTGTGTTCCTGGTACAGTCCTGATTGATCCCTCTGGCCACTTATAGATCGTGTGTTCCTGGTACAGTCCTGATTGATCCCTCTGGCCACTTATAGATCGTGTGTTCCTGGTACAGTCCTGATTGATCCCTCTGGCCACTTATAGATCGTGTGTTCCTGGTACAGTCCTGATTGATCCCTCTGGCCACTTATAGATTGTGTGTTCCTGGTACAGTCCTGATTGATCCCTCTGGCCACTTATAGATCGTGTGTTCCTGGTACAGTCCTGATTGATCCCTCTGGCCACTTATAGATCGTGTGTTCCTGGTACAGTCCGGTTTGATCCCTCTGGCCACTTATAGATCGTGTGTTCCTGGTACAGTCCTGATTGATCCCTCTGGCCACTTATAGATCGTGTGTTCCTGGTACAGTCCTGATTGATCCCTATGGCCACTTATAGATCGTGTGTTCCTGGTACAGTCCTGATTGATCCCTCTGGCCACTTATAGATCGTGTGTTCTAGGTGCAGCCACAGAGTAACACAGATTTTGATGGAGTGTATGTAGAAAAAATAATGGACGGACTTGCAGAATAGCGGCTGAGGACAGAGAGGGTGGAAGATGTGCTTGTGGCAACAAGGGATAGATACATATAGAGGGCCATGATCGCTAATGCAATGCGGCAGGGCACATGATGATGATGCATGTGGAATTTTCTGAGCTATGAATTCGTCGTAAACCAACTCCAAACCCAGACTGTCCCCAGATTTGTGCCCTGGAGACGTCTGTCTTGCAGTGCAATGCCATAGTCCTCAAGGAACGGATATTTTGTCAAACCATTCTAAACTAAAGATATGTATTTTTAAACAAGAAGAGTTACAGAAAATCCTAAATTTCTACTTTTGAAGGTCGCCGTGATCTTAAAAGAAGCTTCAGATGAATTGAACTTGACGTGATGTGAGGACATTGATACACTGTCAGAATGGTGAAAATAGAAAGCATCTTTTGATAATGTTCATAATTATTCCCTTTTTCTTAGGAACTTCTGATAAAATTTTTTAACACAGACACACACAGACACAGACACAGACACAGACACACACACACACACACACACACACACACACACACACACACACACACACACACACACGCGCACGCACGCACGCACACACACACACACACACACACGCACACACACACACACACACACACACACACACACACACACACACACGCACACACACACGCACGCACACACACACACACAACAACAACAACAACAAAAAACAACAACAAAACAAACAAAAACAAAAGGAAAAACAAAGAAACAAATAAGTAAACAAACAAAAAACTAAGAAAGCGCTGTTTACATACCCTGAAAAAAGCGTTGATTTTAGGCAACTTATTTCTTCTGTGTGACCCTGACTTTGGCATTTCCTTACTCCTCAACGACTCTCACTTTAGACTAAAACTTGGTAATGACCCATCCTGAAACAGCTCAGGAAATTTCATAATGCATTTTTTTGTCACAGACACACAGACAGACACACAGACACACAGACAGACACACAGACACACATCTAATAAATAATAATAATAATTACAATATTTATATAGCGCAAAATCTTGATAAAATCAATTCTAAGCGCTGACCCATGATGAACTCTGTCGACCCGTGGTGAACATCTGTCTCCGGTCAATATGAAACAATCTCCTTCCTAACCTTCACTCTTTGACTCCCGCACCCTATTCACTGACTGCAAAAAAACTTAACCCTTTGGTTTCCTCACCCTATCCACCAGCTTCCTGCAGGATGAAGGAACCAAAGGGTTAAGTTTTTGCTTTTTAAGTTAAGCATGATTGGCAATGCAGGATGCTGGTGGACAGGGTGCGGGAGTCAAAGGGTGAAGAGGGATTCTAAAAGAAAGACTTTCACCCGCGACCCGTGATGAACTCTGTCGACCCCTGGTGAGCTCTGTCCACCCGTGATGAACTCTGTCGACCCATAGTGAACTCTGTCGACCTCTGGTGAACTCTGTCCACCCCTGGTGAACTCTGTCGACTCCTGGTGAACTCTGTCGACCCCTGGTGAACTCTGTCGACTCGTGGTGAACTCTGTGGACCCCTGGTGAACTCTGTCGACCCGTGGTGAACTCTGTGGACCCTTGGTGAACTCTGTCGACCCCTGGTGAACTCTGTCGACTCGTGGTGAACTCTGTCGACCCATGGTGAACTCTTTCGACCCGTGGTAAACTCTGTCCACCCGTGGTGAACTCTGTCGACCCCTGGTGAACTTTGTCGACCCGTGGTAAACTCTGTCGACCCCTGGTGAACTCTGTCGACCCCTGGTGAACTCTGTCGACCCGTGGTAAACTCTGTCGACCCCTGGTGAACTCTGTCGACCCGTGGTAAACTCTGTCGACCCCTGGTGAACTCTGTCGACCCGTGGTAAACTCTGTCGACCCCTGGTGAACTCTGTCGACCCGTGGTAAACTCTGTCGACCCCTGGTGAACTCTGTCGACCCGTGGGTTGGTGGTTCTTTTGAAAGAGCCGTGGGATTCAAGATTTGATGTCTTACGTTCATGCCCAGCCCACAGCATAAAAAACAACAACAAGAGCAAACAAACAAGAAACAACCAAAAACAAAAACAACAACAAAAACAAAAAACAAAAAAAACAAACAAAAAACAACCAAAAACAAAAACAGCCAACAACAAAAACAACAACAAAAACAAAAAACAAACAAAAAACATTCAAAAACAAAAACAACAACAACAAAAAACAAAAACAAGCAAAAAACAAACAAAAACAAAAACAACAAAAACAAAAACAAAAAACAAAAAATAAAAAACAACCCCCCAAAAAAACAAACAAAACAACAAACAAAAACAAAAAGAAAACCCTGGCCTGTTGACTAGTCCCCCTTGAGGCTACAATCATTCTGGTGGTGTCATGTTAATATTTCATAGTTCACTTACCCTTCCTCTTTTCAAAACTTTGCCAACGTGTAGGGTTTTGTGCGGGCTTAGAAACTAGATAAATGCTGGCCTATTTGGGTGAGCACAGATAAAACAACTCAGTGGAAGGAATCCGTGTTGATCAAATTCCAAACAAACTATCGACAAGGCCATAACATATTTCTATTTTGTCTGTGCTTGGGGAGCGGATGAAGACGATTGTGAAAGACGTGTAAGCAAAGTGGAAAGCCATGTTTAACTTTCATTACATGCTTTGAAAAGCAATCGATGGAGGCAAACAGAGAGATAATGATCAAGCAATACGCACATTGTCTTTGCAATCGGAAGGTCTATGTTCCATGCAATCGATGAACGTAAACAAAGAGATAATGATCAGGAAATACGCACACTGTCCTTGCAATCGAAAAGTGCAGATTCGATGCAATCGATGAAGGTGAACAAAAAAGATAATGGTCAGGCAGCACACACACACTGTCTTTGCCATCGGAAGATCTGGGTTCGATCCTGGAGCCTGGGTTCCTCCCGCCTGGAGTGTATAGGGTGGAACTTGTTTACATCCATCTCCCTGGAAATAAGAGGGAAGCAGGGAGAATTTTAAATATTAACTAAACAGCATAACTCTTGAGAGTCACGGAGTTATCTCCCATGTAGAATTTCTCAAATCCAATAGTTTGCGCTACCCATTCAGCTAGCATAGACGCTAGCTATTTTTGCTAATTATTATCTTATATATAGCACAACGTAGTCAGAGAATAAAGTCCCCTTGAGGAAGGCGGGTGTACCGCCGAAAATTTGGGAAAATCTTACGTCGGCTTGTTGTCTTTTTTGTTTACATGCTGCTTCATCTCTCTCTCTCTCTCTTTCTCTCTCTGTCTCTCTCTCTCTCTCTCTCTCTCTCTCTCTCTCTCTCTCTCTCTCTATATATATATATATATATATATATTCAGTTAGTTGAATGGGTAGCGCAAACTGTGTTGGATTTGAGAAATTCTACATGGGAGATAACTCCGTGACTATCAAGAGTTATGTTGTTTAGTTAATCCATCTCCATGGTCAACCAACATGTGTGCAGACAGCCAGCGCCTAAACCCCTTTCGTGTGATGCACATCACTTCACTCACTTCAGCTTGTTTCGGTTCAATGTCATTGAATGTCTATCCATATAATGTGGTATCAGACGATGATGGAAAGAGGAGAGGGAAAAGGTTAGAGGAATAAGAACTATAGCGTACATGAAATTAGGAAAATTATCATTGGCGATCATGGCCCTCCAAATGAACTCTTTCTTACTGTCATAATATATATGTCCTGGTGTCAACCAGCCCCGAGAGATACAGACACCTTCAGCGTTGGTCAGGAGATTTGAGTAACACCCTCAATGACGCATCCGTGAAGAGGATGAGACTCGACTGTGTGGTCCCGATCTTCCCCGTCGAGGCCATAGTACGTTCAGCTATGGGTAAGAGTCAGTTTGAGGCCTAAAAATCCCACAAGTATTTGTTACAGGACTGACAGGAAATCCACAACAAGTGTGACTGCCCGCGTTCAAGCAAACAGGAACCAGAAAAACACGAAAATAGAATCAGAACGCGTACTTAATACAACCAGACAAGACAGGCACAAATTTTCGACCAACTGTCCTTTGTCAAGCGTGAATGTAAGATCACAAACAAACACCAAATACAAAATTAGGAGAAAAATACTGAAACTTCCCTGCTGCTTGGTCCAGTGGGAGAAGAGGACTGAGTCTCAGGTTTTGATTGCTATCAATGTAAATGTGGCAAACAGTTCGTGCAGACGATATCTTGCTACACACTCTCCGGACTGAGTCCTCTTCTTCTACTGGACGAAGCAGCAGGGAAGTTTCAGTATTTTTCTCCTAATTTTGTATTTGGTATTCGTTTGTGATCTTACATTCACGCTTGAAGCCGAAAATTTGCGCCTGTCTTGTCTGGTTGTATTAAATACGCGTTCTGATTCACTGGTTTCAGGACTGACGGGGTTCAAACCCACAAACATTCAGTCGGTAAGCATTGTATCACAGGAAAGCAATAGGCCGATTTCATTTCTGCACCAGTTCCTTAGTTATGCAACAGTCACCAACAGCAAGCTGTCATATAAATATAATGTCTTTGGTCGAAACGCAACATTCGACATGTATGACCAAGTCAAACAAAACCATGTAATAACCACACGTGGTTATTATGTGGTTTTGTTTGGGAATATCTGGGAACGGTCATCTCACCAGACGGCAGACGCACATCAGAAATAGCCAACAGAATCGCTCAAGCCAAACCAGCATTCAAGAAGATGAAAAACATTCTTACCAACAAATGTCTATCAATTAACATCAAGAAGAGAGTTCTTGAATGTTATATAGAACCGATAATGTTATACGGTTGTGAGGCGTGGACAGTCACCAAGCAAAGCCAGAACAAGATTGAGGCAGCCGAGATGTGGTTTCTAAAAAGAATGTTGAGAGTTCCACGGGCAGCAAAGAAAACAAACGATTGGCAATGCAGGATGCTGGTGGACAGAGTGTGGGAATCAAATTGTTAAGAGGGATTCTAAAAGAAAGACTTGATGGAGGCAGACACAAGGAAGATCACTGATAAGGAAGATTAGGAAAAGACAGGCAACATTTATAGGCCATTTTATGAGGAAAGGGGAATTGGAGCACCTGGTCACAACGGAAATGCTGGAGGGAAAGAGAACGCCAGGTAGACCCAGGGAGAAGATACTGGACGGACTTGCAGGGTGGCTGAGGACAGAGAGGGTGGAAGATGTACTTGCAGCGACAGGGGATCGATTCGTGTGGAGGGCCATGATCGCCAACGCCATGTGGTAGGGCACATGATGATGATCTTTTAATGTACACTCCTTGATACAGTTGTGTGTTTCTATTCGTCTGTCTTTGTCTCCATTTATCGTGTATTTAAATAAAATGTTACAACTGTAGAACGTATCCTCAATAGCCAAAAGACCACAAAGTTACGATTACTGCACCACGGGGACTGGTTACGTGGGGTGTTTTGTCTCCACAGCCACCAGAAAGTCCACTACAGAGAACCAGTTTCTGTTTATTATGTGCATTGTGTTGATCCGTATGGACAGTCAGACATTGGCATTAATCAAAAGCAGAAGTCTGTGACCACTTATGAGTATTATCTCAGCAGGTAACAATGTCCACATGTCGGCAGGTGTCGGTATCTCTCGGGTGTGATTGACGTCAGGATATACTACAGAAGTAAGTGTAGATTACAACCCAATCGTGCAGTCTCAGTCTGAAAACGTAGCTACACAGCTTCGTAACTGTTATCTCCATTATGATGATGATGATGATCATCATCAGGTGCCTTGCCGCATGGCGTTGGCGATCATGGACTTCCATCTGTCTCTATCTCTTGTTGCCTCAAGCATCTCTTCCACCCTCCTTGTCTTCAGCCACTCTGCTATCCGTCTAATATCCTCTCCCTGGGTCTACCCGGTGCTCTCCCTCCCTCCAGCTTTCCCGTTGTGACCAGGCGCTCCAATTCCCCTCTCCCCATAAAATGGCCTATGGATCATCAAAGCCTCTTATCCTGTGGTCTGTTTTCTTTTATTTCAAACCTTTAAAAATTTTATTTTAAACTAGTAATATAAAAAAGACGAATCAACAAAGCAAAAACAAAACAAAACAAAACAAAACGAAAAAAAAAACACACACCTATTCACATACACACATAAGCACTCTGCTCTCTTTAATCTTGACCAGGTCAGGTATTTACTGCACAGTTGGGTGAACTGGAGGCCACATGCATCGAGTTTCTTAAACCCAACTTGATGTCAGCACTGTAAGACTGACTTTATCTAAGATAAGATTAATTTGTTTAAGTGGGACTTAATAGGTTCAGCACTGTTAGACTGACTTTATCTAAGATAAGATTAATTTGTTTAATAAGTGGGACTTAGTAGGATCAGCACTGTTAGACTGACTTTATCTAAGATAAGATTAATTTGTTTAATAAGTGGGACTTAATAGGTTCAGCACTGTTAGACTGACTTTATCTAAGATAAGATTAATTTGTTTAATAAGTGGGACTTAGTAGGATCAGCACTGTTAGACTGACTTTATCTAAGATAAGATTAATTTGCTCAGGTGGGACTTAGTAGGATTTTTGCCCGTTCGAAGGCCGAAACATCCACCTGCACTCCAATTTACGCTCGTACAAGTAGGTCATTACTTGCAGGAAGTTGCCGGTTCCCCCCACTCCACCCCACCCCCCACAACACCCTCACCACTATGGTAGTTATACCAAAGAGAATAGTGCCCACGGTCTTACTCTCTTTGATTATACTACGCTTTCGGGATGTACACGTGCTGGGCGTTTTCGTGTTTCCATAAGTCACCAGACACTGGCATGGCTTACACCAGACACTGCCATGGCTCACACCAGACACTGGCATGGCTTACTCCAGACACTGCCATGGCTCACACCACACACTGGCATGGCTTACACCAGACACTGGCATGGCTCACACCAGACACTGGCATGGCTCACACCAGACACTGCCATGGCTCACACCAGACACTGGCATGGCTTACACCAGACACTGGCATGGCTTACACCAGACACTGGCATGGCTCACACCAGACACTGGCATGGCTTACACCAGACACTGCCATAGCTCACACCAGACACTGGCATGGCTTACACCAGACACTGCCATGGCTCACACCAGACACTGGCATGGCTTACACCAGACACTGCCATGGCTCACACCAGACACTGGCATGGCTCACACCAGACACTGGCATGGCTCACACCAGACACTGGCATGGCTTACACCAGACACTGCCATGGCTCACACCAGACACTGACATGGCTTACACCAGACACTACCATGGCTTACACCAGACACTGGCATGGCTTACACCAGACACTGGCATGGCTTACACCAGACACTGGCATGGTTTACACCAGACACTGCCATGGCTCACACCAGACACTGGCATGACTTACTCCAGACACTGACATGGCTTACACCAGACACTGGCATGGCTTACACCAGACACTGGCATGGCTTACACCAGACACTGGCATAGCTTACACCAGACACTGGCATGGCTTACACCAGACACTGGCATGGCTTACTCCAGACACTGCCATGGCTCACACCAGACATTGGCATGGCTCACACCAGACACTGGCATGGCTCACACCAGACACTGGCATGGCTCACACCAGACACTGGCATGGCTCACACCAGACACTGCCATGGCTTACACCAGACACTGGCATGGCTCACACCAGATACTGGCATGGCTCACACCAAACAATGCCATGGCTCACACCAGACACTGGCATGGCTTACACCAAACATTGGCATGGCTCACACCAGACACTGCCATGGCTCACACCAGACACTGGCATGGCTTACACCAAACACTGGCATGGCTCACACCAAACACTGGCATGGCTCACACCAGACACTGGCATGGCTCACACCAGACACTGGCATGGCTTACACCAGACACTGGCATGGCTCACACCAGACACTGGCATGGCTTACACCAGACACTGGCATGGCTTACACCAGACACTGGCATGGCTTACACCAGACACTGA
>JAPXFY010000027.1:14665961-14673461 GCA_030674185.1 Monoplex corrugatus | reverse complement strand
GCTATGCGAGCTGAAGTATAGACGGGCTGCCCTATGGATTAATGAAGGCCTGGAGTAACGCAAAGGATGACTTTTTTTATTCTCTCTTGGTCTGGTAGCTGGACTAGACCTGATTGGTGTGCGTTGAGTGACTATGTCCCAGGATTTATCATCTCACCACCTCGAAATCCGGCTTGTGAACAAATTTCAGTTTCAGTTTCAGTTTCTCAAGATGACGTCTCCGCGCTCGGATCGAATTCCATATACACTAACGTCACAGGTGTCACGTGTATGGTGACCGTTAGCACAAGCCTTAAACCTGCACATAAACCCATGTGCTGGCCAGGTCCTGAGGTCCTACCTAGACTGTTTTACCTAGTCTATAGTTTATACTGGTATTTTATCAGCCTACCACTGGAATGTCCTTGAATGTTATATAGAACCAATACTGTTGTACGGATGCGAGACGTGGACAGTCAGCAAGCAAAGCCAGAGCAAGACTGAGGCAGCCGAGATGTGGTTTCTAAGAAGAATGTTGAGAGTTCCATGGACAGCAAAGAAAACAAACGAGACAGTCTTGATGGAGGCAGACACAAGTAGATCACTCATAAGGAAGATTAGGAAAAGACAGGCAACATTTATAGGCCATTTTATGAGGAAGGGGGATTTGGAGCACCTGGTCATTACGGGAAAGCTGGAGGGAAAGAGAGCACCAGGTAGACCCAGGGAGAAAATGCTAGACACAGACTTGCAGAGTGGCTGAAGACGAGGAGGGTGGAGGAGATGCTTGAGGCAACAAGAGATAGAGACAGATGGAAGTCCATGATCGCCAACGTCATGCGGCAAGGCACCTGATGATGATGATGATGATGATGACCACTGGAATAATCTTGGTTACATGTAGATAACAAGATAACTGATGGCTTGGTTTGAATGGGTCATGTAGCACATGGATAGCCTCCCTTTACATAGCAAAATGGCTTCCCTGTGATGGCTGTGATGTCAGGAGTTGGATGTGATTGTTAGGTTAGTGGTGACGCATTGTTGCTCTGCCTCTCATCCAGCATCCTCGGGTTGTTCTTGTTAGGAACTCGAAACCAAAACAGTATCAGGAAACAGAAAAAAAAGGGAAAAAAAAAGGAGTAAGAACGCGTATTTTTGATACAAGTCAAGACAGACGCAAACTTTCGGCCAGTTGGCCTTTGTCAAGCGTAAGATCACAAACAAACAAACAAACACCAGATATATAAATATAGAAGAAAAAAGACTGACACTTCCCTGCTGCTCCGTCCAGTGTGAGAAAAGGGATCAAAATATCAAGAAAGCCAAAGCCACAAGTTCTGATTCTATTTTCCTGTTTTTTCTGGTTCCTGTTTTGCTTGAACACGGGCAGTCGCGCTTGTTTTTGGATAAAGCCACAAGGGAAGAAACTGTTTCGTCCTCACCTTATGTCCGAGAAATGTACCCAGACTGCGGTAAGGTATCGACCACCTCATCAGTCAGCATTCTAACGGTGATGGTGACAAAACTGATCCATCTTGTCACCTGACCTGGACAAGACAAACCTTCTTGTCAACGTTGAAGAGTCACCTTCGTCCCTTGACAACATTCCGTCCATATCTTGATGGTGGGGGTGGAAGTGGGATCTGCTTTACAGGTATAGGACATTCGTATATTTCATGCCACACAAGCCGTCTGTGTCTGAACTGTCTTCCACAGTATCTGTCTGTCTTCCACTGTGTGACTGTCTTCCACTGTGTCTTACTGTCTTCCACTGTGTCTTACTGTCTTCCACTGTGCTGTCTTCCACTGTGACTGACTTCCACTGTGTCTGTCTTCCACTGTGTCTTCCACTGTCTGTTCCACTGTGCTGTCTTCCACTGTCTGTCTTCCACTGTTTGACTGTCTCCACTGTGTCTGTCTCACTGTTTAACTGTCTTCCACTGTGTCTGTTTCCACTGTGTTGACTGTCTTCCACTGTGTTGATTGTCTTCCACTGTGTCTGTCTTCCACTGTGTCTGACTGTTTTCCACTGTGTCTGACTATCTTCCACTGTGTCTGATTGTCTTCCACTGTGTCTGTCTTCTCACTGTGTCTGTCTGTCTTCCACTGTGTCTGACTATCTTCCACTGTGTCTGATGTCTTCCACTGTGTCTGTCTTTCACTGTGTCTGTCTGTCTTCCACTGTGTCTGACTATCTTCCACTGTGTCTGATGTCTTCCACTGTGTCTGTCTTTCCACTGTGTCTGTCTTTCACTGTGTCTGTCTGTCTTCCACTGTGTCTGACTTCTTCCACTGTGTCTGAGTGTCTTCCACTGTGTCTGTCTTTCACTGTGTCTGTCTGTCTTCCACTGTGTCTGACTATCTTCCACTGTGTCTGAGTGTCTTCCACTGTGTCTGTCTTTCACTGTGTCTGTCTGTCTTCCACTGTCTGACTATCTTCCACTGTGTCTGATTGTCTTCCACTGTGTCTGATTGTCTTCCATTGTGTCTGACTGTCTTCCACTGTGTCTGTCTTCCATTGTGTCTGATGTCTTCCACTGTGTCTGTCTTTCACTGTGTCTGTCTTCCACTATATCTGACTATTTTCCACTGTGTCTGAGTGTCTTCCACTGTGTCTGTCTTTCACTGTGTCTGACTATCTTCCACTGTGTCTGTCTGTCTTCCACTATGTCTGACCATCTTCCACTGTGTCTGATTGTCTTCCACTGTGTCTGATTGTCTTCCATTGTGTCTGACTGTCTTCCACTGTGTCGGAATGTCTTCCACTGTGTCTGAATGTCTTCCACTGTGTCTGTCTTCCACTGTGTCTGAGTGTCTTCCACTGTGTCTGATTGTCTTCCACTGTGTCTGACTGTCTTCCACTGTGTCTGTCTTCCACTGTGTCTGAATGTCTTCCACTGTGTCTGTCTTCCACTGTGTCTGAATGTCTTCCACTGTGTCTGTCTTTCACTGTGTCTATCTGTCTTCCACTGTGTCTGACTATCTTCCACTGTGTCTGATTGTCTTTCCACTGTGTCTGATTTCTTCCACTGTGTCTGTCTGTCTTCCACTATGTCTGACTGTATTCCACTCTCTCTGTCTTTCTCTGTCTTTGTCCCTCTCTGTCTCTCCCTCTCTCTCTTCCCCTCTCACCCTTTTTCTCCCTCTCTTTTCCTGTCTCCTTCTCTGTCCTCTCTCTTTCCCTTCTCTTTCTCTTCCCCTTCTCTCTCTTTTTCTCTCTCTCCCTTTCTCTCTCCCCTCTCTACCTCCCTTTCTCCACCCATCTCTGTCTCTTTATGTCTCTTGTTCTCTCTATCTCTCTCAGTTTGTTTCTTTCTTTCTGTCTTTTTCTCTCGTTCTCTCTCTCTCTTTCTCTGTCACTCTCTCTGTGTCTCCCCCTTACTCTCTCTGTTTCCCCTTCCCTCTCTTTCACTGTCTCTGTCTCTCTCATTCAGTCTGTCTCCCTCTGTCTCTGTCTCTGTTTCTGTCTCTGTCTCTGTCTGTCTCTCTCTTTCTCTGTCACTCTCTCTGTGTCTCCCTTTTACTCTCTCTGTTTCCTTTTCTCTCTCTTTCACTGTCTCTGTCTCTCTCATTCTGTTTGTCTCCCTCGGTCTAGGTCTCTGTCTCTGTCTCATTCTCTTTCTCTCTCTCTCTTTCTCCCCCCCTCTCTCTCTCTCTCGCAAAAAGCACACATACACACACACACGCTCGCACGCACGCAAGCACACACAGACACAGACACACAGACACAGACACACACACGCAGGTGCGCGCGCACACAGACACACAGACAGACAGACAGACAGACACACACACACACACACACACACACACACACACACACACACACACTACATGTATCTCTCTCAATCTCTCTCTGTCTTGCTAATGGCCTTGTTGGGACTCAGCTGGTTAGGATCACCATGCTGATAACTCACAGGTCAGAGGTTGGAACCTCAGGCTCCTAACAATTTTACCCCCCCCCCCCCCCGGTTTGTTCTGTTCCTGTTTTAGTGGGGCACCATTAAATCGGTTGGTTAGAGCGCATTGCTGATAAGGCAGAAAATCTTGGATTCCACCCTCAGGCAGACCACATTTTGTATGCATGTTGGCTGATCCTTCTGATAGCGAGCTATGGACTCTGAATCTCTTGTCTTTGAGAATCTCTTGTCTTTGAATCCATTCCCACTCTGCCACACAAGATGTAGCCTGTTAGCTTGTTATTGCCATTGTTGTTTAAAGCCCAGCCGACTGCACAGGGCGATATCAGGACTATAACTGTCTCAAAACATATACAATAACAAGATAAGATTTTATTTTAGCCCAGTGCACAGACACAAGGAAAATGTTTTGGCAATACATACAATCACACTCACACCTCACAACAATAACAATATTGAACATCATAAAAGACATATTCGTCGGAATCAAAGAAACACACGCACTCAACACACACACCACACACACACACACACACACACACACACACACACACACACAACACACGCACGCACGCACGCACGCACGCACGCACACACACACACATACACATACACATACACACACACTCTCACGCCACGGCGCCCAAATCGGAGACACCTTAGCTGGCCACTTTTCGGTTCTGCCCTGCCAGCTAATTAACAGCCCGCATCTTTCCCTCCCCTTCCACTCTCCACACCACCCTAACCCATCCCGTGGCGAGGCACAGGCACGCTTGGAAGTAAAGGCCTACAGATTGACCTAGATTCGAGTAGGCCTACTCTGTGCCAATATCAGTCACTTCCTACACTCAGTCCCTCCCGAAAGATCGCAGCAGTTACAAAGCACTGCTGTAGAGTGATGGACGCTGGTCAAACCTGCCAGGCTAAAAATAGCACTCGCAGGCGATGCTGGCTGGCAGAAAGGTAATAACTAGAGGATGTCAGAATGGCTGGGAAAATGCAGCCGTGATGTACACATACACTCACGCACACACACACACACACACACACCCACACCCACACACACACACTCACACATACGCACACACGCCCACGGGACTTAAACAACATAAGGTAAAAATTATTCTCTTACTTTCCCTCCCCCTCCTCACATGCGCAAGACTAAAATCCAAAGACAGGCGAAAAAGCTCTGATACATAACAAAATATTTTGTAAGAGTACATTCTAACGAGAGGTGAGAACATAAAACTTCAAGAGGAAAAAAGAAAAGAGAAATAAGTACACGCATCAATGCATTAGCCGCACATAATCTAAGGAGATGCCCCTGGCACTGACCACTCCATCCAATTTATCGCGCATGGGGATTTAAAAAACACACGTGAATACAAATATAAGCATACATAAAAACACCACAACATATATAAAAACAGGCATAAATTACCTAAAATTGCTTCCGCATATCTCACTTCCCAAGAGCCAAAAAAATCCACTTAATACATGTATCCAATTATCAATCCTAAGAAAAAGTACATTAGACTTTATCGAACACGTACAGGTGAATGGACAATCAATTTAAGGCAGAAAATGATAGGTGGAAATGACAGAAAGCAAAGCAACAAGGCAGAAACAAAGAGAGTGACAGAAAAGAGGAAATTTCTTGCACAGAATTTCTAGAAGGTGGGGATACTATTTATGTTGAAAAAGCCCCAGGCATCCCCACATGGGAGCCTGTTAGCTGATCACCTAAAGCTCCAGTTATTCTGGTGGTGTCAGGGTATCATAATGTCTCATTCCTTCCACATTTCAAGACGTTGCCAGAGCATAGGATTTTGCACATCCTTAAGGAGTTGAGCAGGTGACTTGTCAGCAGATTTCGGTGAAGCTCATAGGGTATTGTCAAGACTGTGACGATTCTTTCTTGAACACAAACTACAAAGTCTGTCTCTGTCTCATCCTCCGTTTGTGTTTGTCTGTCCTCTCTCATCCTGCCAGCTCTGTGTCTACAGCCTATATTGGATCCAGAACACACACACACACACACACACACACACATAATAATAATTACATAATTACAATATTTATATAGCGCAAAATCTTGATAAAATCAAATCTAAGCGCTGAAACAGACACACACGCACGCACGCACGCACGCACGCACACGCACGCACGCACACACACACACACACGCATGGCTATAAATGGGGAGAAAGAATAAAAGCAATAAAAGCAAGAATAAAAGCAATGGAAAATTATAGAGAGCATAGCATATACAATTATAGGTAGAAAGAAACTCTAGGGAGAGCTAGACAACAGAAGGTCTTCAGAGAAGTAACCCCCTTTAGACAAGTGTTTCGGCCCTGAATTCCTTACACTCTCGGGGGGCCTGGCCACATCCAGGTCATGACTCCTGGATGCCCTTCTGCTGTTGTCTATTTTTTTTTTTTTTCCCACGCCGGGGATCGAACCTGGGCGATTCTGCGCTTCAGAACTGCGGTACGTGGTTTTACCAATGTGCTAACGGGGCACACATCATCTGTAGGGAATTTAATCCTTATGAAGTTCACTTTTTTCGTTCCTCCTTGCCCAGATCCAGCTTGAGCTCCTTTCTGCTGCCTCTGCCATCGCTTTAAGGGCTCTAGTCCTCTTCTTCCCAGAAATGGCGAGTTGTTTCATGAGATCATAAGCGGAGGTGCCCACAAACCCTCTTGCCCCGACCTCTATGGCGAAGATTTTGACCCGCAGACCTGCTTTCTTCAGGGTGCTGGCAAGACCGGCGTATTTTTCGGTCTTGTAGATATGTGCTTCTTCCATTCTGCTTTCGTATGGCACAGTGAGTTCTATCAGAATCACTTGTTTCGAGGAGTCAGAGTGGAGAGCGATGTCTGGTCTCATGCCTGTCTTGCTGATGACATCTGGGTAATTTCTCCACTCTGGGAGGTCTGCTGTACACTCCCAGTCAACTGCTCCATCCAGAAGACCCTTTGGCAATGTGCTGGTTGTCATAGCACTTTCGGGCCAGACCTGTTTCCCTCCTGCTTTGTAGAACGTTGTCATAGCAATTGGTGCGTTTGGGGTCATGGTTTTTTCGCTAACCACATCTGTGATCACTTTCAGAACTTGGTTGTGCCTCCATGTATACCTTCCTTGGGCTAGCGCTACTTTGCAAGAGCTTAGGACATGTTCCACTGTTTGTTTCTTCTGACAGAGCGGACATGCTGGGTCGTCTGCTTTCCCCCATTTCACTAAGTTTGCATTCGAGGGGAGCAGGTCATATACAGATCTGAGGAGGAAGCTTATCCTAAGAGGAGCCATGTGCCACATATCGTTCCAGCTGAGATTTCTTTGGAGTGCACTGTCCCATGTTGTCCATTGCCCCTGTTGACCTTGCTGGACTGCCTTCTGCACTCTTTTGACATCTTCTTCTTCCTTCAACTCCTGTATGATCATGTCTCTTTTTTCCTTCCCTTTGGCTTTGGACCACCACTGCATTATATATTATAACCATGTCATTCCCCTCCGGAGCGGAGACAGGCTGCAGAGGGGGGGGGGGGGGGGTTGAGTGAGGTTAGGATTTTATGCGGAGGAGAAAAGGTGAGTT
>JAPXFY010000027.1:14650961-14655961 GCA_030674185.1 Monoplex corrugatus | reverse complement strand
AAGACAAACAAAACAAAACAAAGCAAACAAAACAAGAAACAAAACAAAACAAAACAAAGCAAAATAAAATAAACAAAACAAAACAAAGCAAACCAAACCAAAAAAGCAAAGCAAAGCAAAGCAAAGCAAAGCAAAACAAACCAAAACAAGCAAAACAAAACAAGAAACAAAACAAAACAAACAAAGCAAACAAAACAAAACAAGAAACAAAACAAAACAAAACAAAACAAAGCAAAACAAAATAAACAAACAAAACAAAGCAAACCAAGCCAAACAAAAACAAACAAAACAAAACAAAACAAAATAAGCAAAAACAAAACAAAGCAAAGCAAAACAAAACAAAACAAAATAAAAACAAAACCAAGCAAACAAAGCAAAGCAAACAAAATAAACAAAAACAAACAAAACAAAACAAAATAAAAACAAAACCAAACAAAATAAAGCAAAGCAAACAAAATAAACAAAAAACAAAACAAAACAAAACAAAATAAAAACAAAACCAAACAAAACAAAGCAAAGCAAACAAAATAAACAAAAAACAAAACAAAACAAAACAAAATAAAAACAAAACCAAACAAAACAAAGCAAAGCAAAACAAAATAAACAAAAAACAAAACAAAACAAAGCAAAGCAAAACAAAATAAACAAAAAACAAAGCGAAAAACCCCCAAAGCAAAACAAAACAAAACAAAACAAAGCAAAGCAAAACAAAGCACACACAAAAAAAGCAAAGCAAAACAAAGCAAAAAAAAAAAGCAAAACAAAACAAACAAAACAAAACAAACAAACAAACAAAACAAAACAAACAAACAAACAAAAGAAACAATGCACTGATAACATTACTTAATGGACACAGAAATCACTTGCAGTTTCACTTTCAATTTCATTTTCTCAAGATGATGTCTCCTTGCTCGGAATGAATTCCATATGCACTATTGTCACAGGTGCCATGTGATAGAGAAAATCCAGAATGATCACGGCACAAACCTTAAGCCTGCACATAAACCCACGAGCTGGCCAGGTCCTGAGGTCCTACCTACATGTACATGTAGATAGTTCCATAACCGTGAGGTTGTAGGGGAGCGAGGTGGCTGAGACCTCAACTTTTCCCGGGGCCAGCACCACGAGGGCGGCGCCCATCCGCTCTCCCTCACTTCAAATTCATATTCACATTCGCATTTTTTTTACCAAGACTTCAGAAAGGCATGAAGGCTAATTGGTCTTCAAGGGGTGGGACCTGGGAAATCAACCTATCTCTCCAATGTTGTATACCAAGGCAGCCGGGCAATGCCCTGCTCTTATAATAATTACGATTTTCAACTGCCCTGGGATCTTTAGCGTGTGCAACGAGAAGGCACACAGGACTGACTCGTTTTTTGCCCCATTCCGAAGGACTAGACATTCAGTTCGATTTTCCAGTCAAACTGAGGAGAAAAGTCGAGGCCTCTACGGGGAATGAACCCTGGAACCTCGAGTTTTAGTTATTGGCAAGTGAATGTCTGAACCATTCTGCCACTCTTCTCCCTTGCAGACACCCAGTAGCACACAGCCAGCAGAGCTGGAGGAATATGATGAACAATTTTTTTCTTCACGGAGTTGAGGAGAAGGAGAAGAAGGAGGAGGAGAAAGAGGAGGAGGAGGAGGCGAAGAAGAAGAGAAGAAGAAGAAGAAGAAGAAGAGAAGAAGGAAGAAGAAGAAGAAGAAGAAGAGAAGAAGAAGAAGAAGAAGAAGAAGAAGAAGAAGAAGAAGAAGAAGAAAGAAGAAGAAGAAGAAGAAGAAGAAGAAGAAGAAAAGAAGAAGAAGAAGAACAAGAACAAGAAGACAAGAAGAACAAGAACAAGAAGAACAAGAACAAGAAGAAAAGAACAAGAAGAAAAGAAACAAGAAGAACAAGAAGAAAAGAAAAGAAACAAGAGAACAAAAACAACAAGAACAACAAGAACAAGAAGAACAAGAAGAACAAGAACAACAAGAACAAGAAGAACAAGAACAACAAGAACAAGAAGAACAAGAACAACAAGAAGAACAAGAACAACAAGAACAAGAACAAGACGAAAACCCATCCATCTTTTCATTTGACACTGTGCAAGATGAGAAATAAGGACAGTCCAGGTTCTTGGCATCTCTGTGGGATACCAACTGTCTCATGTAAGAGATTCAATCCATCTTTGGAGGGAGGGAAGATGGGGGTTATTAGGGACCGGAATGTTTATGAAACCGATAATACGGAACAGTTAAGTCTTGGCACCACGGTTATAGCATCGCCTGAGAAGTACAATAAGTCAACAATTTGGGGATTCAGATTGTTGTTGTTGTTGTTGTTGTTATTGTTGTTATTGTTGTTTGTGATTAGGAAATTTTCTCCATCATTCTCGAGATCTTGAGTGATGATTTGCATGTGAAACTTTTGGGTGAGATGATAAAATTGAGATCCAGCGCGAAGAGTGCATTTAATGGACATAAAAGACCCCCCATGCTATCACACACAGACACAGACACACACACACATACAAGCACTCTCTCTGAAATACATGCTCATTTTCACGCGGACACACGCGAGCGCGCGCGAGCACACAAACACCACCACACACAAAACCCCACACACACACACACACACACACACACCCACCACACACACCACACCACACTCACACACACACACACACACACACACACACACACACACACACACACATCACTCACACCACACACACACTCACACACACACACCACACACACAACACTCACACTCACACACACACACACCACACTCCCTCTCTCCCTCTCTCTCTCTCCCTCCATCTCTCTCTCTCCCTCTCTCTCTCTCCCTCTCTCCCTATCTCTCCCTCCTCCCTCTCTCTCTCCCCTCCTCTCTCTCTCCCCTCCTCTCTCTCATACACAGTAAAAACTGATTAAGTTAATAATTCCATTTTTGGGTGATTTTTCACCCACGACATACGGCGAAGATTTTAATTAATTAAATAAATAAACAGAACGAGACTACCAAGGGCCTTGGGGGGCATCCATCACATGACGGACAGGCAGAGAGGCAGGGAGGGAGGGAGGGAGGGAGGAGGGAGGGAGGAGAATTGGATCTGATTACAGGAGCTGATAATATGATTTCCTGCTGACCACTGGTCCTGCGTCACTTGGCCAGCTTGACCATTCACAGCATTCACAAATGACTCACATTTATTGCGGTCAGTCTGCTTGGATGGTAACCAGGTTAGTCGCCTCCATGGGGGGGGGGGGGGGGAGAGGGATGGGGAGAGAATGATATTCATAAGGCGCTAAATGTTGATGTATTGTGAATCAAACCAAAGCGCCAGATTTACAGTTCACTCAAACATTCATTCACGGTGACAAAAACAACGACTTAAAGCACGTGCAGGTTAAGTTTAAATATCTGGGACCAGCTTGACCATTCAGAGCATTCACGAATGACTGGCATTTCTTGTGGTCAGTCAGTTTTGGTGGTAACCAGGCTAGTCGTCTCCATGGTGGGAAAATGGGGAACAGAAAGATATTCATGAAGCTGTAAATGTTGATGTATTGTGCATCAAACCAAAGCGCCAGTGTTACAGTTCACTCAAACATTCACTCACAGTGACAAAAAAAGAAAAAAAAAGAAAAGACCCCCCCCCAAACCCCCCCCCAAAAACCACACACACACACACGCACACACGCACACACACACCCACACTCACGCACACACACACACACACACACACATACGCACACACACACACACATAACACACACACACACACACACATAAACACACACACACACACATACGCACACACACACACACATACACACACACACACACACACACACATACGCACACACACACACACACACACACACCACACACACACACACAC
Source organism: Monoplex corrugatus (assembly GCA_030674185.1). Classification (NCBI taxonomy): domain Eukaryota; kingdom Metazoa; phylum Mollusca; class Gastropoda; order Littorinimorpha; family Ranellidae; genus Monoplex; species Monoplex corrugatus. Next base: position 14,652,074 of record JAPXFY010000027.1, on the reverse strand, counting down.
GCACGCACGCACGCACACACATAATAAAAAAAACAACCTTAGGGGTACATTTCACCTGCAGGTTAATTTAAGTTTAAATATCTGGGAACGGTCATCTCACTATACGGAAAGAGCACCCGGAATACCCAGGCTGGATGGATCTTAGTCACATTTCGTTTTTTTGGTAGTGATGCTGTAGAGCAGCAGACGCACATCAGAAATAGCCAGCAGAATCGGCCAAGCTAAAACAGCATTCAAGAAGATGAAAAGCGTTCTTACCAACAAATGTCTATCCATTAAAACCAGGAAGAGATTTCTTGACTGTTACATAGAAGCGATACTGTTGTACGGTTGTGAGGCGTGGACAGTCAACAGGAAAAGTCAAAACAAAATCGAGGCAGCTGAATTGTGGTGTCTAAGAAAAATGTTGAGAGTTCCACGGACAGCAAAGAAAACAAACGAGACAGTCTTGAAGGAGGCAGACACAAGAAGAACACCAATAAAGAAGATTAGGAAAAGACAAGCAACATTTACAGGCCATTTTATGAGGAAAGGGGAATTACAGCACCTGGTCACAACAGAAAGCTGGAGGAAGAGAACACCAGGTAGATCCAGGGAGAAAATATTGGACGGACTTGCAGGGTGGCTGAAGACAGAGAGGGTGGAAGATATACTTGCAACGACAGGGGATAGATTCGTATGGAGGGCCATGATCGCCAAAGTCATGCGACAGGGCACATGATGATGATGATGATGATGATGGATTGGTGGTGGTGGTGTGGTGATGATGATGATGATGATGATGATGATGATAGTGATGACGACGACGACGATGATGATGATGTGTATGAGAGGTGATGATGTGATGATGATGATGATTATGAGGATGATGATGGTGTGGGGTGATGATGATGATGATGATGGTGGTGGTGATGAGGATGATGGTGATGATGATGATGATGGGGTGATGATGACGACGATGGTGATGATGATGTGATGATGATGACAACGATGATGGATGATGATGGTGGTGGTGGTGGTGATGATGATGATGATGATGATGATATAATGATAATGATGATAAGATGGTGATGGTGATGATGATGATGATGTTGTTGATGACCACCTGCATAC
>JAPXFY010000027.1:14615961-14640961 GCA_030674185.1 Monoplex corrugatus | reverse complement strand
AAACGACAGCTTCACAAATATCAGTTTGAAATCTCATGGATAATTGTTCTAATTAAAACCCCTTTTCTTGATCTACATACACTTGTTAATACAACATTCAGTCAGCTACTTCTACCAGCTTTACGCTAAAACCTGTTTATATCAAAATTACTAATCTCTCTTCTCTTTATTTCCTATTGATTTAATTTGATCATTTTTTCCCTCCATTTATGATCTGTTGGACACACACACACACACACACCACACACACACACATACACACACACACACGCACACACACACACACACGCACGCACGCACACAGACACACTCAAACGCACACACATACACACACACACACACTCTCTCTCTCCCTCTCTCAACACACAAATACACACACAGACACACAGACACACTCTCTCTTTCCTCTCTCTCTCTTCCTCTCTGTGTGTGTCTTTCTCTCTCTCTCTACTCCTGACACACACACACTCACACACGCACTCACACACGCACACACAAACACACACACATACAAACACACACACATACACACACATACACATGCACACAGACAGACAGACACACAAACACTACACACACACACACACATACACAATACACACACACAAACACACAATCACACACACACACACACACAGAGTAACACACACACACACACACACACACACACACACACACACACACACACACACACACACACACACAAATATACACAATATCTAACCTAAATCCCAGAACAATTGCCTGCGATAAAAGACCAGTAACAGACCCTGTGACCGAGGCAAAGCAACAAAAACTGCCAGAGCCAATGACGGCCATTTTTAGCTTGAAGACGAAAAGATTTTTTTGTTTTTGAGTAGCACCAGGGATACAGGAAGCCTGAGATTGACTTTCAGTCTAAGCACGTCGCCATATTAAGGTATGCCTAGTTGCTAAGGTTACAACAGACAGTTTGAATTTTCAGTCTCATAATGCATAGTTATGTTTTTGAAAGGTAAATAATAACAAATTGGAGTTAGTTTTTGACATAGTGTTGTTTGATTTAATAGACACACACACACACACATTAACACACACACACACGCGCGCGCGCGCGCGCGCGCACGCACGCACGCACGCGCGCATACTCTTACACACCCTTACACACACACACAGAGGCATACACAAACACATACACATTACATGTATATGTACTCTCAAACAGACAGACAGACAGACAGACACACACACACACACACACACACATACACACACACGAGCGTGCACGCGCACTGTCTGTCTCTGTCATACACAGTAATACACAAACACACACACATTACATATATATTTACTCGCACACACACACACACACACACACTCACAAACACACACACACACACACACACACACACACACACACACTCACACACACACACAAATACTACACACACATACACACATAAACGTACACACGCACACAAACACACATATACAACCACACGCACAAACACACACATACACACACTATATACATACACACTCACACACACGCACACACACACACACACAAACACACACATACACACAGACACACACACACAAACACTACACACAAACACACACACATTCACAAACACTCATACACACACAAAGAAACACACACATACACACAGACACACAAACACTACACACACACACACACACAAACACATACATACACATTCACACACACAAACACATATTCAAACACACACATTCACACACACACACACACCCACACACACGCGCGCGCGAGCCTACTTTCTATCACTCTCACACACGCGCGCGTACCCTCTCGAGATCACACACAGACACAGACACAGACACAGACACACAGACACAGACACACACAGACACACAGACACACACACACACGACACACACAGACACACACACAGACACACACACAGACACACACACACACCACACACACACACGCACGCATGCACACATACAGTCACTACACATACACACACACACTCACTACACCTCACACACACACACACATATACACATACACACACATATACACATACACCACATACAATCACACACACATACTAACACACACATACACACACAATCACACACACACACACACACACACACACACACACACACACACACACACACACACACACACACACACACACACACACTTCGTTCCACACATACACACACACACACACACACACACACATACACTTACACACACACACATTCACACACACTTCGTTACACACACACACACACACACAACATACACACACACACACACACACACATACACACACACACACGCACGCACACATTCACCCACCCAGTCACTCACATGCATAGACGCACGCACACACACACACACACACACACACACACACACACCACACACACACACGCCCACACACGCCCTCCCTCTCTCCAGACATACACACACACGCGCGCGCTCCCTCGCGCGTGCGCGTACACGCACGGACGCACAAACGTGCTACAGCTGCATAATCTGCACGTGAAATTGCTTGTCCGTCACGTGAATTCATATCATCCATGAGTGAATTTCGGAGCTGTTGGGCATGCAAACTTGAGCTCTGTCATGACTACTGCCAGCAGTGAAAAGAAAACAGCGCTGTTATTTATTTACTTATTCATTCATTCATTTGTATTTATTCACTGGACCATTTAGAAGTGTCAACGGGCGGTTGAAAAGGCCCAATGTGGAAATCAAATCAGCTGATACATCAGCTCTGTGAACTTTGGACAAGGTAAGTATATTTCTTCAAAAGTATTTTAGACTTGCAAGTTAATGGCGGGCATGACTTTTTAACTCTTGTCTTTTTATTTTATTTGGGTGTCGTTTTTAACGTGGTGTTAGCCCTGATATGGCTCTAGTAGTCGGCTGGGCGAAAAAGCAATATGAACCTGAACCTGAAAGAAATATATCTTCTTTTGTAGTACGTTATAACCCTGATGTCTGATTTTTACACAGACTGTTGGCTCTGTTGATAGGTCCGTCAACTCAATATCTAGTGGTTCGAGTTCAGTCCTGATGGACAACTTAAAAGCTGGCCTGTTCATTGCTCATCTTAATGTTTCAGTAACACTTATGGCGATAACTTAGTGTTTCTCAAGGAGGCCTACCTACCTCCCCCCCCCTCCTGTGGGGATGCCGGGGGCTCATTCAGTATAAATAGTATCCCCACCTTCTGGAAATTCTGTGCTAGAAATGTCCTCTTTTCTGTCACTCTGTTTCTGCCTTGTTGCTTTGCTTTCTGTCATTTCTTCCTGTCATTTTCTGCCTTAATGGTCCATTCACCTGTACAGTATGTGTTCGTTTCAGTTTCAATTTCAGTTTCTCAAGATGTCTCTGCGCTCGGAACGAATTCCGTATGCACTAAAGTCACAGGTCTACGTGTATGGTGACCGTGGAACACACGCCTTAAGCCTGCACATAAACCCATGAGCTGGCTAGGTCCTGAGGCCCTACCTAGACTGTTACCTAGTCTGTAGCCTAAGGCACGTACATGTAACGTAAATAGATAAATAATTAAAGGTCTAAATCACAACCTAACTGGCTGTTCCGTATAAACTCGTCTCACATGACAGAATCCCCCCCCCCCCCCCTAATCAATGCCCAAATGCTCGGCCATCTATCAACTAGGTGAAGCCAATAAATTCCAGTCATAAATAGGTAAGTAGGTAAGCAAGCAAGTAAGCAAGCAAGCAAGCAAGTAAGTGAATAAGAAATAGGTGAATAAATAGATACAAAATAAAGGAGTATGTAGATGAATAAACAGGTAAGAGATGAAAACAACAAATAACAGTAAATACATGCATATATCCACATGCCCGCACACAGAACATATACACATACATTCATACATTCACACCCATATCGGCACAGCATGATGGCCGACAACAGCTACAACAGCAGCAACAACAACAACAACACCACCAGCAAAGAGGAGACACCCATATATACATATCATGACAAACTTACTGACACATCTGGATAGAAATCAACAAACAGCCCACACACACACACACAGACGGTTTGGCAAACACTCTTTTTCTTCAGTTGTCTGTTTCTTTTCTTCACTTTTCCTTTATCTCTGTTCAAGGAAAACCCAAATACTTTCCATTCCACGCTGTAAGAGGATGTATGTATGCATTCGATAAAGTCTTACGTACTTTTTCTTAGGATTGATAATTGGGTACGTGTATTACGTGCATTTTTGGCTCTAGGGAGGTGAGATATGCAGAAGCAATTTTAGGTGATTTATGCCTGTTTTTCTATATGGTTTTGGTGTCCTTAGGCATGCTTGTATTTGTATTCACGTGTTTTTTTAAAATCCCCAGTACGATAAATTGGACGGAGTGGTCAACGCCGGGGGCATGTCCTTAGATTATGTGCGCGAATGCATTGATATGTGTACTTATTTTTCTTTTCCTTTTTTTTTTTCTGTTGAAGTTTTGTATGTTCTGAAGCGGTTATAACCCTAATATGGCTCTACGAAGTTGGATGGGCTTTCAACAACAATAACAACCTTCCTCCTCCCCGTAAAGAACTAACCATCACGTAGGGGGTTTGCGCAGGTTCAAGGAATAGGATCAGGTAATTGCTGCCAGATTCTGGTGAAGCGTATATGGAATTGTCTGAGTGCAATGAATTAATCTTGAAAACCCAAACTTTATAAAGCTGATCACTCTCTCTCGTGGGGATGCTGGAGATTTTCAGTGTAAATAATATCCCCCCCCCCCACCTTCTGGAAATTCTGTGCTAGAAATGTCTCTTTTCTGTCACTCTGTTTCTGCCTTGTTCCTTTGCTTTCTGTCATTTCTTCTTGTCATTTTGTGCCTTGCTGGTCCATTCACCTGTATGTGTTCGATAAAGTCTTACATACTCTAAGTACTGATAATTGGGTGCATGCATTTGTTACAAAAGCCTCAATAACGCAGCCCCCGATTGCCTGTCAAGCCTACTTGAAATCTATCTTCCCTCATGTACCCTCCGCTCTTACTCCGATCCTCTGACTTTTCGCTTTCCACGCACTAAGCTCAAAACCTATGGTCCACGAGCCTTCTCTGTTTCTGGTCCACTCTCCTGGAACAAACTTCCTCTCTCAGTCCGTCAGCAACCTATTTTTGTCTCCAAGTCCGCTCTCAAAACTCACCTTTTCTCCTCTGCATAAAATCCTGACCTCACTCAACCCCCTCTGCAGCCTGTCTTCGCTCGGAGTGGAATCACATTGTAATATATATTTGTATATAATATGCTCTCTATAATTTTCCATTGCTTTTATTCTTTTTCCCCATTTATAGCCGTGTGTGTGTGTGTGTGTGTGTGTGTGTGTGTGTGTGTGTGTGTGTGTGTGTGTGTGTGTGTGTGTGTGTGTGTGTGTGTGGTGTGTGCATGCGTGCGTATGTGTCTGTTCAGTGCTTAGATTTAATTTCTATCAAGATTTTGCGCTATATAAGTATTGTAATTATTAAAATTATTATTATTATTAAGTGTATTTTTGGCTCAAGGGAAATGACGTGTGCGGAAGCAGTTTAAGTTAATTTAAGCCCGTTTTTACGAGGGTGAGTCAAAAAGTAATGTCTTATTATTTAGTACAGGAGCAATTACCGACACAGGAACATGTACCATAAATCAAAATGAAGCTGGTCCTGTGGGGATCACATCCCTACTTCTCAACATAGTCACCGTTTCTCTCAATAGAAATGTTCCACTTTCGAATGAGGGCATGTATCCCTGCCTCGTAAAATTCTGTTGACTGTGCTTGGAGCCACGTCTTCATTGCAGTTTTCACTTCCTCGTCACTGGCATAATGTTTGCCTCTCAAACCCTCTTTCATGGGGCTGAAGAGATGATAGTCTGAAGGCGCTAAATCTGGTGAGTATGGAGGATGCGGTAAAATTGTCCACCCGAATGAGGCGATTGTCTCCCTTGTCCTGATGCTTGTGTGTGGTCGAGCATTGTCATGCAGAAGGAGGACATTATCGATTTGCAAGTTGGGTCTCGCTCGTCGGAATCTTGCTCTGAGCCTCGTCAGGGTCTTAATGTATGCCTCAGAGTTAATTGTTTCTCCTCTTGGCAAGAAATCAGCCAGAATGACATCTTGAGCATCCCAAAAGACAAGTCACCCTGATTTTTCCAGCTGACTTTTCCGTCTTGAACTTTTTCGGATTTGGTGACGTAGGGTGGCGCCATTCCATTGACTGCCTCTTTGATTTCGGTTGATAATGGTGAATCCATGTTTCATCACCAGTAACGAGCCTTCCAAAGAAGGTGTTGTCTCTTTGACTTTATTCAAGAAGTTCAGTGCAGGCGTTGACCCTGTCAGTCTTTGCGTTCGGTAGTCAGCTCTCGCGGTACCCAACGGGCACACACTTTTGAAAACCCAAGTGATTCAACAATGTTATAAGCACTTCCATGGCTCACTTCAAGGTTTTCTGCCAACTCCTCAAGAGTGATGCACCTATCTTCTCTAATCAGACCATCTGCTTTTGATTTATTGGCAAGATTCAGAGAGGTGGGCGGACAGCCAGAACGGGATTTATCGGCTACGCTCGCAGTTCCCATCTTTTCATCATTCAGACGACAGACCCACCTGCGAACATTGCTATAATCTAAAGTATTCTCCTTATACACATTCTGAAATCGTCTGTGAATGTTTACAGGGGTTTCCCCCTCAACAACAAGGAATTCAATCACTGCTCGTTGTTTTTGACGCAGCTCTAAAGGGGCAGCCATTTTGAATTTTCCTCACGAGTCTATGAACCAAAAACATACCAAACAAAATATTTCAGTCCTTAACAGTTATAATCATTTGTAACGGAGCAACATTTCAGATAATTGTATCAAAAACTTCGTCTGATATAGATAAAAAAAACACTACTTTCTGACTCAGCCTTTTTATGTTTTAGTGTCCTTAGTGAGGAGTGTTCTGAGCTTACTGTTTTTGTACTTTGTATCTGCTTCTATGCTAGCTGAATGGGTAGCGCAAACCGTTAGATTTGAGAAGTTCTGTACAACATGGGAGATAATTCTCAAGAGTTATGTCCTTTGATTATGTCCTTAGTTATGTTTAAATTTGTATTCATGTATGATTTTTAAACCCGTCGTGCGATAAATTGGAGTGGTCAATACCAGGGGCATCTCCTTAGACTATGTGCGCGAATGCGTTGACATGTGTACTTAATTTCTTTTCCTTTTTTTTTCCTGTTGAAGTATTGTATAATGATTTGAAATGGTTGTAGCCCTGATATAGCTGTACGCAGCCGGCTGGGCTTTAGATTAAATAAAATAACAATAACAATAAATCTGATCAACCTAGGATACAAGAAACCCAGATTCTATTACTGATCGTATGTGTCTGCCCTCCCCTTTCCATTAGACCTTGAGTGGTGGTCTGATTGCTGGTCTTTAAATGAGATAATAAACTTAAGTGCCGTACACAGTATACATCTAGCGCACGTTGAAGATCATACGGTAATGAAAGAATTGTATCTGTTAAAATTCTGTAGAAACATGGTTAATGAATAAACAAAAATACACTGTAGAAATGTGACAATGCACTTCGGCGATTTCCTTTCCCCGGAAGGAGCGGCCCGTTTGTCACACGGGAAACCTTGAAATTCGTTGTGAACAACAAAACACAACAATCTAGCCAGTTCGGAGTTCAGTCCATCGAGTATATCAGTATCTGAAACAGTGCGCCTTTCTAATCCTAAGCACAATGAACACATGATCAGAATATCGTGAACCATGATTATTACGTTTTTATGCAGAACGGTGCGCCTTTTTAATTCCAGGCACAACAAGCACAAGACCAAATATCATGAACCATGATTATTACCGTTTTTATCCAGAATAAAGCGCCTTTTTAATTCCAGGCACAACTAGCACAAGACCAAAATATCATGAACCATGATTATTACCGTTTTTATCCAGAATAAAGCGCCTTTTTGATTCCAGGCACAAGCACAAGACCAAGATATTGCGAACCATATTTTTGTATCTTTATCCAGAACTATGCGCCTTATAAATCCCAGGCACAAGAAATGTATGACCAGAATATTGTGAATCATAATTATTGTTATACATTCTAATAAAAGTTCCTGTGTCCACAGAAAGGTGACAGAGATCCTCCTTCACTGTGCCTTCAGTGGACAAAAAGCCCCGCACATCCAGGACCCGTGTCAACACCCCAAGACACCACAAGGCGTCATTTACACCTTTTCCCCGCCGTCTGGTCCATCTCGTCCGATCTTCATGAAGACCCGGTAAGTAACTAGACCAAAACTGAAAACTGGGGTGGGTGGGGTGGGATGGATAGAGGAAGGGGGAGGGGTTTGCAGAGGGGTAGTGAGGTGGTGGGGATTTCAACTTTTCTAGGGACCAGCATTGTGATGGCTGTGCCAATCTGTTCTCCATCTGATGACGGACTGACTCGGCCCAATACATCGTTGGCATCTAGAACACTGAAGATCCCCCCCCCCTCCTGTGTTCTGAGTCGGCCTGTGTATGTCCTTCAGGGCCTTGAGATCTCCTTGTTCTGTTCGTGCCATGATATCCTTGGTCTTCCTCTTTCAAGTTTTCATTTGTGCAAAAAAAAAAGTGTCAGAATGGTTAAGATGTTCGCCTGCCAATAACTAAATTCTCGGCTCCAGGGTTCGTTTACCGTAAGAGGTGTCGTCTTTTTTCCTTAGTTTGACTGGAAAATCGAACTGGACGTCTAGCCCTTCGGAAGGGGACGGAAAACGAATCGAACTCGTGCACCTTCTGGCCTGCGGACCTTAAAGAATCCACGGCAGTTGAAAGTCGTGAAGAGCAGGACATTCGCCTGGCTGACCTGGCAAAAAACTATCGGTATTGGAGATAAAGGTTCACTTCTCAGTTCCCTTCCCTTGAGACCCAATTAGTCTTTTTGCCTTTCTGGGGTCTTGGTGGGGAAAAAAGTGACAGAGAAGACAGTTTGGGTTAGGGTCATTTGTCGAACAGGCTTGGGTGTACTCTAACTTAGCATCGTGTGCGTGTGTGTGTGTGTGTGTGTGTGTGTGTGTGTGTGTGTGTGTGGTGTGGTGTGTGTGTGTGTGTACGTACGTGCGTGCATGCGTGTGTATGTGGTGGTTGTGTGTGTGGGGTGCGTGCGTGCGTGTGTGCACGTGAGACAGAGGATGACGGCTTAGGTCAGGGGGTCACACGCCCTACTCCTGCCCTGTTCCCCACCCCACCCCCCACACCTAGTTTGCGTGTGTTTGTGCCTGGAGGTTTGGTCGTTGTTGGCGATTGCTTTGATGAATGATGGGAATGCGTGCCTTGGTTTGAATCTTTAATCAAGATTTGGCACCTTACTGTTGTCATTTTTTTCATTGTTATATCCAGTGAAGGGCAGTCTGGATAATGTGATTCTCTCTCTTCGAGTAGTTACTGGTTGGAGATGGTGTTAGGCCAGATGATTCCTCTCATTCTTCAAACGTTTCTTGTGTGTAGGGTTGGCAGCTTGATAAGGTCGCTCTCTGTCATCCTCCATCATTCTGAGACTTAAAGTGGGGTGAAAGGACACGGCTCTGGTTAGTTGAGTGAGTTTTAAAGTCTACCACTCTTAGAGTATACGAGGACTAGCGAAAAAATTTTTTTTTGAAGAAGCCTTCAATAATTTTAAAGCATTGTGAGAAACCGATGCTTTATTCGGTTCTCTGATCCACCCTGGATGGCAATCGAATGGGTGAATGGATTCTGGTACAATTCCACTGTGTATTGTATTTGTGGAGACTGGTGAGATGACTGTTCCCAGACATTCAAACCCTTCAACCTGTCCCATCATGCTGTGCCATCTGCCGTCACTCTGCATGAGGGGATTTCTTGTCTTTCACCGACCACCATGTCATCCAGTCCTCCAGTCATCTCACCAGGCGGCGAATGCACTTTGGAGATGGCCAGCAGAGCTGGACAGGCTAAGAAAGCATTCAGCGTTCTTGATGACAGATCCCTGTCGATTTGCACCGGGGATAGTTCTTCAGTGTTATAGAGAACCGATGATGTTGTACAGATGCGAAGCGTGGACAGTCAACACGCAAAGTCAACATGATTGAGGCAGCTGAAATATAGTTTCTAAGAAGAATGTTAAGAGTTATATGGAGAGCAAAGAAAACAAACGAGACAGTCTTGAAAGAGACAAACACAAAAAGAACATTAATGAACAGGATTCTTCTTCTTCAGTGTTGAGGGCCCACAATCAAACTTGATTATTCTGGCGCCTATAACTGGGGGGTTAGCAGCAGATAAATCTGGGGCAGTGGACATGTCTTAAGAGTTCAGTTTTAATCATGATGATGGTGGGGTGGGGGGTGGGGGAAATGAGGGTGGTGGGGTGAGGAGGTAGGAGGGGGAGGGGGTGAATAGGGCAAGAGGGGTGGGGTCGGTGAAGAGGACAGCAGGGGGGTGGGTGGGGCAGGGGCTCTGAGGGGAAGTGGGGGGGGGGGGGAAGGGGGTCGGTCTAGTCTGGGGTTTTGGAGGCCCTTGACACGAATGTGTCAAGTGTTATGGCCTCAACTGTTCCTTGTTGGAGACTGTTCCAGTTCTTGACAGTTCTAGGCGAAATGAAGCAGCTCTTTTGGGGATTGGGGCAGGACGGGCAGCATTTATAGGACATTTTACGAGGCAAGAGAAATTAGAGTACCTAGTCACAACATGAAAGGAAGAGGCAAAAAGAGCACAAAGTGGACCTAGGGAGAAAATACTGGACAGACTTATGGAGTGGATGAAGAAAGAGGGTGGGAGATGAACTTGCAGCGACAAAAGATAGATTCGTATGGAGGGCCATGATCGCCAACGCCATGCAGCAGGGCACATGATGATTTGGGGAATCTCCACACGTTGTTCAGCATTCTGAGCATGTTGGTCTTGCTGAAACGATGCTGGATGGTGTTGTCTGCTCATCTGTCGTGTCTCCCTCAGATGAAGGCACTGCATGTCTTTATGAACTTCATCTTTGGCAGGAGTCCTGCTTCACACTTCAGCAAATATACGTACACAACAAAATGTATTAATGTATGTCTGTACAGACCTTGTACATTTACAAAAGCATAACGGACAAAACATTCTTTTACATGAAGTTTTCTATATTTATGAATGTAGATATGAAATCAACGTTCGAGGAAACCACTATCGTCACCATCTACCAACACCAACCACCACCACCACCAACTACCACCACCACCACCAACACCAACTACCACCACCACACCAACCACTAACTACCCACCACCATCACCCACCACATCACCCACAGCAACAACCACCACCACCGCACCAACACTATCACCACCACCATCACCACCACCATCACCCACCTGCAACAACCACCACCAACCACACCACCACCACCACCACCACACACGCAAAGACAATAGGAATACATTTGATACCTTCTCCTTATTGACAGATGACTAAGAAACTTCATGAACAACGTCTAAGCTGGACACCACTCCAGACATCCCCAGAACGGACGGTACTGATGAGTTCTAGGACTTTTCTGCTTTACATCAAAGGACGAAAACTGACGTCTGCCTTTGTCAATGTGGCTGACAAGCCACACAACCACACATCTGAAGGCCCTGCATGTATTCGACGAAGGTAACTGAACAGAACGTGTGTGTGTGGCGCGCGCGCGTGGTGTGTGTGTATGTGTGTGTGTGTGTGTGTGTGCAAGCGCGCGTGCTCGGTGTGTGTGTGTGTGTGTGTGTGTGCACGTGTGTGTGCGGGTATGTGTGCGCGCGTGTGTGTATGTATGTGCGTGTGCGCGCGTATTTGTGTGTATGTGTGCTTGTGTGTGTGTGTGTGTGTGTGTGTGTTGTGTGTGTGTGTGTGTGTGTTTGTGTGTGTGTGCCTGTTCTTAAAAGTGCGCTGCGTTAAGTTGCTGTCTATGTAAGTGTGGAGCGACAAATTATTAAACGCCCAGGTCCTAGCATGCACTGGTCTCCCCACCATGCCCACACTGTTCACACAACGCAGGCTGCTCTGGCTTGGCCATGTGCGGTGGAAGGAGGCCGTATCCCAAAGGATAACCTTTACGGTGAACCTGCCTCCGACAAGAGATCTATTGGCCGCCCCCAAAAGTCGTCTGCAAGCGCGATATGAAAGCTTTGGACTTCAACACAGCTGGGAAGACACAACAGCGATCGCAATAGATGGCGCATGTGTGCTCCAGAAACAAGTCGGGTTGGGGGAAAAGAAGATACAGACCTTAGCTGAGTGAGAGCCAGGTGGATAGCAAACTCTGGTGAAGGCAACCCATGTCAGCATCCATACATGCATCCAATGTCGCAGAGACTGCATTTCCCGCATCGGCCTTACCAGCCACAGCAGATGCTGCTCCAGAGGCGTCAACTCGAATCGACATGACAAGGGCGCATCATCCATGGTCGACGTCGACTGACGGAGGCCTACCACTACTGAACCCTTCTCATAGGCGAGATCTTGAAGTTTCTACTAACTTAAGAAAAAAAATCTCCGGCGGAGATTTGAACCCCAGTCCTCTTGCCTAACAGGCAGTGATATTGACAAGTAAACTACCGAGGATTACAGAAATGGTTATCTGTTGTGAACGTGACCACACATTTTCAAACGCTGTGTTGATTCTTCTGGTTTCATGCGACAAACGCTACGAAAGCCACAATCCAAAAATCTGTATTTAAAACAGAGTATAGCCAAGTGGAAAAAGTACGCGCCTAGAAATCCAAGTTATATTCCCATCGGACGGTGATTTTTCTCTTCCCTTTACTACACCTTGAGCGGTGGTCTGAGTGTAGCCTTTCAGATGACATACTAAACCAAAATGCTGTACCCGAAAAGGGGTGAGGGGTGGGGTGTGAATGCCGGAGGATCTTTAGTACAGATGGCATCCCCACTTCGGAAAATTCAGTGCTAGAAATTTCCTCCTTGCTCTCATTCTCTGTGTTTCTTCCTTGTTCCTTTTCTTTCATTTCTTCTTATCATATTCTGCTATGCTGGTCTATTGATCTGTTTGTGTTCTGTGCAGTCTTTCATACTTTCTATTGATACTGGTTGTTGGTACAGGTATTAACTACATTTTTGGCTCTAAGGAAACACGATAGGCAGAGGCAATTTTCGGTAATTTAGGCCATGTTTTTATATGTTTTAGTGTCGTTAGTGATCTTTATGTTTGTGTTCAGGTTTTGTTTTTAAAACCTCATGGAGATAAATTTAACGGAATGATCAATGCCGGGAGCAGATCTTTGATTAGTATACGAATGCATTGTTATCTGTACTTAATTTCCTTTCCATTTTTTGTCAGGGTCATCGAGATGTGTACATTTTGCTATGGTTGTAGCACTGATATAGCTCTGCACAGGCAGCTGGACTTTAAATAGTAATAATGATCGTAATAAACGGAGATGCTGTAAGCAGCAATTATTTTGGGCATGTTGAACATCTGCGGCAACAAAGTTTTCCTTGGCAAAAGAAAACACCCTTAGATAAACAAATATACATGCTACATGCATATAGATATAACAAAGGGAGGTGGCGCCGTGCGATGGCGATGTGCTTTCTCCATGAAGGTCAACCCCCATTTCACGTGGTAAAACTGTGTTACGTCCAAAAACAATGAACCCAATGCCATCCAATCCAATCCAGTCTAGTTTGTTCGATCGAAGCGACGGGAAAATTGTCCAATGAGATTTTCTTTCTTGTTGTGAAATGTTAGTTATACAGCGCAAAATGGTACATCCTTCAAACCAAGAGTTCATTTTTAAACATAAACAGAAATAGTCCCTAATTTGAGTGCAGTGACCAGAAATGCTGCTTAAGTTTCCAAAACACTGTATCTGCTATTTCCTTTTGAATCTGTTCCAGATTTGTGCGACTGTGCAACCGTTCAGAGACGAATAGGCTTGTTTGTATGTTAAGTGCGTATGACTAATGATTGTCTGTTTTGATTGTTTTTCCGGTGTGTGCATGTGTTTGTTTTCCTATGAAAGCGAGTTTTCTACACGATTTTGCCAGAGGCAGTTCTTTTGTCGTGGAATCTTGTACTTCCATCCATCTGTCCGCCCCTGTTTATCGACATGTCTAAGCATGCATCCTTTGTCTACCTTGTATGTCTGTCTCCATTTACGTCAAATCATTTGGACTTTTAAATTTTTTTTATTTGTCTATTTACGTATTTTTTGTAAGTCTTTGCTCATACAATTTTGCTCTCACATTGTTGCAGTTTGCCCGTAATGACCTCACACCACGCCAGGATAGTAGCGTACACTCTGCATCGTAAAAAAAACCAGCAGCTGCAGGAAGATCAAAACCAAGTAAGTCTTCCATTATATGTTATAGAAACCAGAAATAAAACAAGAAGAGGAAAAGCAAACAAGAAAACAAGAAAAACAAAACAAAACACGCGAAAAATATGTAAGATAAAAAGAAGGAAAAAAAAAAAGAGGAAATGAAAAAAACACAAGGGAACACGAACAAGAAAGAAAAGAACAAGGACAACAAGAAAAATAGAAGAAGAAGAGGGAAAAATAACAACAAAAACACAACAACAGATACGGCATAAAACTGAGCAAGAAGATAAGGAACAATCACAAAGCTTGCACTATAAAACAAAACAACGCAAAACAAAAATTAAAACAAAAACACGCAAACAAGTAGAGAAACACACAAAACAAGAACAACAACAGATACGGCATAAACTGAGCAAAAAGAAAAGGAACAATCACAAAGCTTGCACTATAAAACAAAACAACACAAACCAAATTAAACAAAAACACGCAAAAGTAGAGAAACGCACAAATAAGAGAAAAGCGCCCATACGCAGTATAAGAAAATCCATGTTGAAAACAGCCAGAACAGGAACAACATGAAAAACAGAAATGGAAACAAAAACAGTGGCAACAAGCAAACCAAGAGAACAGCAAGAGCAGAAACGATGAGAAGCAGAACGACAACAAACAGAAAAAGGACATCAATGATAACAACAGCGACAAAAAACATCACCAGCAAAACGCCGAGAACAGCATGAAGAAGAAGAGTAAAAGAGAAAAATCGATAATTAGAAGTACATCAAGAACAATTATACCAATAAGAGGAGGATCAAAGAAGCTATTAAAGGAAAACGAAAGCAAAATAAAGCATTGAGGCCAAAGGCACAACGAGCATAAACTAGGCGACAAAATTAAACGCGAAAGCAAGAAAGACAAGTAGACCATGATTAATAAACTACCAACTAAATAGAATAAGAACACAAAAGAAAGAGGAATGTATGATCAAGAAAACAAGGAGGAAACAAATAAACATAACAGAACTAAGACATGGCAACGACTGAAACAAGAACCTAAGAACACGATAACAAACAAATCACGAAACAAAAAAAGGGAAACAAACACATAAATAATAGAAGAAACATTTGGCGGAAATGCGAAAGAAAGCCAAGAACAGAAAAAACAAGAAGACAGGAAGAAAAAACAACAACAAAAAACATGGGACAAGACAAACGAAACAACTAGAATACAGATGAAGACAAAAGGCAAGAAGGGCAAGAAAAACAACCTTGACCGCACAATCGAAAATAACTGAAACGCCGTAAACACAGAGGAAACCACAGTACACAAAAAGCAAGCCACCTTCCACACCCAGAAAAATAAATGTCAAGAAAAAGAGGATAAAAACAAAGATCAAGAAGAAAGAACAAGGGTAGAAGAGCAAAACCTGACATCATGGAGTATATTACCATTATAACATTATCAACAAATGCCAGTGTCGCAACACCACAACACCAACAGGAACAGAAAGAAGAAAATAGAAAGCAGAACTAATACAAGACAAACACAAACGAAAACGGGAAAAACAACAAGAACAAAAACGAAAAACAGGAAAACAACAACAAGAACAAAAACGAAAACAGAAAACAACAAGAACAAAAACGAAAACAGAAAACAACAAGAACAAAAACGAAAACAGAAAACAACAAGAACAAAAAACGAAAACAGAAAACAACAACAACAAAAACGAAAACAGGAAAAAACAACAACAAAAAAACGAAAACAGAAAACAACAAGAACAAAAACGAAAACAGAAAACAACAACAACAAAAACGAAAACAGGAAAACAACAACAACAACAAAAACGAAAACAGAAAACAACAAGAACAAAAACGAAAACAGGAAAACAACAACAACAAAAACGAAAACAGGAAAACAACAACAACAACAAAAACGAAAACAGAAAACAACAACAACAAAAACGAAAACAGGAAAACAACAACAACAAAAACGAAAACAGAAAACAACAAGAACAAAAACGAAAACAGGAAAACAACAACAACAAAAACGAAAACAGAAAACAACAAGAACAAAAACGAAAACAGGAAAACAACAACAACAAAAACGAAAACAGGAAAACAACAACAACAAAAACGAAAACAGGAAAAACAACAACAAAACGAAAACAGGAAAACAACAACAACAAAAACGAAAACAGGAAAACAACAACAACAAAAACGAAAACAGGAAAGCAAACAAAACAAAAACGAAAACAGGAAAACAAAACAACAACAACAACAACAAAAACCAAAAAAAAACGAAGCCTCACAGCACCAAAACCGCCAACATGAACAAGAAAAGAAAAAGTAAACAAATTGAACAAGAACAAGACGACGACGACAAGAACAACCAACAACAAGAGCAACAACGATGACGACGAGAACAACAACAACGAGAACAACAACAACGAGAACAACAAAACAACAACGAGAACAACGAGAGCAACAACGAGAAATACAACAACAATAACGAGAAATACAACAACGACGAGAACAACAACAACAGCGACGACGATGAGAAACAACATTAACGACGAGAACAACAATAAGAACAACAACAACGAGAACAACAACGAGAACGATGACAATACCAACGAGAACAACAACGAGAACAACAGTAACAACGAGAACGACAACAACAACGAGAACAACAACAACGAGAACAACAACAACGAGAACAACAACGAGAAACAACGAGAACAACAACAAGAACAACGAGGAAACGAGAACAACGACAACGAGAAAACGAGAACAACAGCGAAAACAACAACGAAAAGAACATCAATGACGAGAACGAGAAGAACGACTACTAGAACAACAACGACTACAATGAGAAGAACGACGACAACGAGAAGAAAAACAAGGGTGACAACGAGAACAACAAAGATGACAACGCAAAGAGCAATAACGACGACAACAAGAAGAACAAAGATGACGACAACGAGAACAACGAGTAGAATAATAACAACTAGAACAACGAGTAGAATGATAACGAGGACAACAAAAACAACGAGAACAGCAACAACGACAACAACAAAGAAAAAAAACAAAAAAGCGAGAACAACTAGAACAATAACAACCAAACAATAACAATCAGAAACAAACAACAACGAGAAAACAACGAGAACAACGAGAAGAACAAGAACGAGAAGAACGACGAGAAAGAGAACAACGACGAGAATGAGAACAAAAACGACGAAAACGGGAAGAACACCAACGACGACAACGTGAATGACAACGAGAAGAAAATCGACGACGACAACGAGAAGAAAAGACGACAACGAGAAGAACGACGACAACGAAAACAACAAGGACGACAACGAGAACAAGGACGACAACGAGAACAAGGACGACAACGAAACAAAAGGACAACGAGAAAAAAGACAACGAAAAAAACAAGAGAAGAACAACAAAGACGACAACGAGAACAAGGACAACGAGAACAAGGACGACAACGAGAAGAACGACGACAACGAGAAGAGCAACAACGCGACAACAAGAACGACACCGACGAGAACAACGACGACAACGAAAAGAACAACGAGGACAACGAGAACAACAACGACGACAACGAGAAGAACGACGACGGCAACGAGAAGAGCAATATCGACAACAACGAGAAGAACGACGACAACGAGAACAACATTGACAACGAGAAGAACGATACGACAACAACGAGAGGAACAATAACGACGACAATGAGAAGATGAACGACGAGGACAACGAGAGAAAGAACGACGAGGACAACGAAAAGAACAACGACGACAAGGAGAAGAACAAAGACGACAACGAGAAGAAGAACGACAACGAGAAGAACGACGACGAAAACGAGAACAACGACGAGAACAACCAGAAGAACAACGATAACAAGAACAAGAACAACGAGAACAACAAAAACAAGAACAACGAGAACAACAACGAGAACAACAACTAGAACGAGACAACAACAACGAGAACAACAACTAGAACGAGACATTAACAACGAGAACAAGGACAACGAGAACAACGAGAACAACACCGAGAACAACAACGAGAACAAGAACAACGAGAACGACAACAACGAGAACGACAACAACGGAAGAACGAGAACAACAACAACGAAAACACCAACAGCGAGAACACCAACAACGAGAACAACAACGAAAACAACGAGAACAACAACAAGAGGAACGAGAAAACAAAACACATAACAACGAGAACAATATCAACGAGAACAAACAACGAAAACAATGAGAACAACGAAAACAACTAAGACAGCAACGAGAACAACAGGGAGAACAACAGCAACGATAACAACGAGGACAACGACAAAAAAACAAAAAAACAAACAAAAAACAACAACAAACAAACCGAGAACAAAAACAAGAAAAAACAACTACAAAGAGAACAACAACGACGAGAACAACAACGTCCAGAACAACAACGAAAACAACAACGAGAACAACAACGAGAACAACGAGAAGAACAACGACGACAACGAGGAGAACACGACAACGAGAACAAAGACGACAAAGAGAACAACAGCGACGACAACGAGAACAGCAACAACGAGAACATTAAGAACAACAACGAGAACATTGAGAACAACGAGAACATTGCGAACAACGAGAACATTGCGAACAACGAGGACAGCAGCGAGAACAACAGTTACGAGAACACAAACAACGAAGACAACAACAACAACGAGAACAATTGCAACGAGAACAACAACGACAACGACGAGAACAAAACGACGAGGAGAACGAGAACAACAACAACGAGAACAACAACAACAACGAGATCAAAAACGAGAATAACGAGAAAGAAAACGACGAGAACAATAATGACGAGAACAACAATAACAAGAACAACAAAGAGAACAATAACAAGAACAATAACGAGAACTAGAACAACAACGAGAAGAACAACGACAACAACGAGAACAATAACGACAACGAGAAGAACAATAACGATAATAACGAGAACAACAACGACGACAACGAGCCAACAACAACAACAACGACGACAAGAGAACATTGAGAACAACAACGAGAACATTAAGAACAGTAAGAGAACATTAAGAACAACGAGAACGAGAACGAGGACAACAGCGAGAACAACAGCAACGAGAACACAATGAGGACAACAACAACAACGAGAACAGTCTACAACGAGAACGAGACGACAACAACGAGACAACACGAGAACAATACGATCAACAACGAGACAACAACAACACAAGAGAAAACGACGAGAACAAACGACGAGAACATTAAGAACAGTAAGAGAACATTAAGAACAACGAGAACGAGAACGAGGACAACAGCGAGAACAACAGCAACGAGAACACAATGAGGACAACAACAACAAACGAGAACAGTCTACAACGAGAACGAGAACGACAACAACGAGAGCAACAACGAGAACAATAACAAGATCAACAACGAGAACAACAACAACAACAAAGAGAAAAACGACGAGAACAACAACGACGAGAACAACAACAACGAGAACAATAAAGAGAAGAAGAACAAGATAGTAACGAGAACGAAGAACAACGAGAAGAATAACAACGACGAACAAACAAGATGAACAACGACGACAACGAGAAAAAAACGACAACGAGAAGAATAACGATGACAATGAGAAGAACAACGACGACAACGAGAAGAACGATGACAATGAGAACACGACAACTACGTCAACGAGAAGAACAACAACTACAACAAAAAGAAGAACAACGACAGCGAGAAGAACAACGACGACAACGAGAAGAACAACAGCGACGACAATGAGAAGACAACAACGACGACAATGAGAAGAACAAAACGACGACAAGAGAAGAAAACGAACAACGAAAGAAACAACAAACGTGAAGAACAACGACGACAATAACAACCGCGACGACAACGAGAAGTAAATCGACGACAACGAGAAGAACAAGGACGACAACGAGAAGAAGAACAAGGACGACAACCAGAAGAACGACAACAACGCGAAGAAACAACAACGACAACGAGAAGAACAATAACGACGACAACTAGAACAATAACGATGATAACGAGAACGACACAACGGGAAGAACAGCAAAGACGACAACGTAAAGAACAACGACGACAACGATAACAATGACAACGAGAAGAACAATACCGACGACAACAAGAACGACGAGGACAACAAAAGAAGAACAACGACGACAACGAGAAGAACAACAATGACAACAAGAAGTACAACGACGACGAGAACAACGACGATAACAAGAACAACGAGAACAACAAGAACAACAAAACGAGAACAACGAGAACAAGAACAACAAGAACATCGAGAACAAAAACTACAAGGAGAACAACAACAACGACGAGAACAACACGAAAAACAACGACGAGAACAACAACGACGACAACGGGAAGAACAACGACGACAACGATAAGAAGACCAACAACAACGAGAAGAGGAACATTGAGAACAACGAGGGCAACAGCGAGAATAACAGCAACGAGAACATAAACAATGAGGACAACAACACAACGAGAACAACTGCAACGAGAACAACAACGACGACAGCAACAACGACGAGAACAACGACAACGACAACAACAACACAGAGAAAAACAACGACGATAACAACGACGAAAGCAACAACAACGAGAACAACAATGAGAAGAAGAACAAGAACAACAATAGCGAGAACGAGAACAACGAAAAGAACAAGGACGACAACGAAAAGAACAAGGACGAGAACAACGACTATAACGAGATGAACAACGACAACAACAAGAAAAACGACAACGAGAACAATGAGAACAACAACAACGACAACTACGACAACGAGAACAACGATGACAACTACGATAACGAGAAGAACGACAACTTCGACAACGAGAAGAACGATGATGACAACTACGATAACGAGAAGAAGAACGACGACAACAACGAGAAGAACGACGATGACAACTACCACAATGAGAAGAACAACAACGGGAAGAACAACGACAAAGAGAGAAGAACAACGACAGCAACTACGTCAACGAGAAGAACAACGACGACAACTACAACGAGAAGAAGAACAACGACGACGAACTACGACAACGAAAAGAACAACAACGAGAACGACGGCAACGAGAACAACAACGAGAACAACGAGAACAACGAAAAGAACAACAACGACGACAATGAGAAGAACAAAAACAACGAGAAGAACAACAATGAGAACAAGAAGAACAACGAGAACAACGAGAGGAACATCAACAAGAACAACGAGAACAAGAACAACGAGAACAACAAGAACAACGAGAACAACAACAACGAGAACAACAACAACGACGACGAGAACAACAGCAACGAGAACAACAACAACGAGAAGAACAACAACGAGAAGAACAACAACAACGAGAAGAACAACGAGACAACAAATAACAATGAGAACAACCAGAACAACCAGAACGAGAAAACGAGGATGACAACGAGAACAACAACGACGACAAAGAGAACAACGATGAAAACGAAGAACAAAGATGACAACTAGGACAACGAGAAGAACAAAAACGACAACAACGACAATGAGAAGAACAAGCATGACAACTACGACAACGATAAGATGAACAACGAAGACAACACAAAGAACAACGACGACAACGAGAAGAACAACAACGAGAAGAACGACGACGACAACGATAAGATGAACAACGAAGACAACACAAAGAACAACGACGACAACGAGAACAACAACAACGAGAAGAACAACGACGACAACGATAAGATGAACAACGAGACAACAAGAACACGACAAACGAGAAGAAACAACGACGACAACGAGAAACAACGACGACAACAAGAACAGCAACTAAACAACGAGAAAACGACAACGAGAACAATAACGGCAACGACAACGCTACGACAACAACAACGAGAACAACGACGACAGAAACAACAACAGCGAGAACGAGACAACGACGAGACAACGACAGAAGAAGAACAACGAGAACATTGAGAACAACAACGAGAACGAGGACAACAACGGGAACAACAACGAGAACACAAACAACGAGGACAAACAACAACAAACAACGAGAACAACTACAACGAGAACAACGAGAACAACAACGAAAACAACAATAACGACGAGAACAACAACGACGAGAACAACAGAGCAAAAACTACTAGAACAAAAACGAGAACAACAAAGAGAAGAACAACCAGAACAACGAGAACGAGAAGAACAACAAGGACGACAACGAGAACAACAAGGACAACGAGAACAACAAGGACGACAACGAGAAAAAAATGACAACGACAACGAGAAGAACTATGACGATGAGAAGAACAACGACGACAACGAGGAGAACAACGACAATAAGAAGAAAAACGACGACTACAACGAGAAAAACAAGATGACGATGAGAACAACAACGACGACAACTACGACAACGAGGAGAACAACAACGATGACACAACTACGATAACGAGAAGAAGAACGACGACGACAATGAGAAGAACAACGACGACAACGAGAAACAACAACAACGACAAAGAGAACAACGACGACGGCAACTACGTCAACGAGAAGAACGACGACGACAACTACAACAACGACGGAATCGATAACAACGACGATGACAACGAGAAGAAGAACGACGGCAACGAGACGAACAACAATAATGACAGAGAAGAACAACGACGACGGCAACTACGTCAATGAGAAGAAGACAACTACTACAACGAGAAGAACAACAACGACGACAACTACGACAACAACTACGACAACGAGAAGAACAACAACGACGACAACGGGAAGAACAACGACGACAACGAGAAGAACAACGACAAAACTACAACTACAACGAGAACAACAACAATGAGAGCAACAACGAGAACAACGCAAATAACATCAACGAGAAGAACAACGACAAGAACAAACGGACAACAACGACGAGAACAACAACAATAACGAGAAAAACAACGAGAACAACAACAACGAGAACAACGAGAACAACAACAACGAGAAGAACGAGAACAACGACGAAAAGAACAACAATAACGAAGAGAAGAACAACAACGAGAAGAGCAACGAGACAACAACGAGAACAATAACAACGAGAACAAAAACGAGAACAACCAGAACGAGAAAAACAAGGACGACAACGAGAAGAAGAACGACAACGAGAAGAACGACAACAAGGACGACAACGAGAACAACAAGGACGACAAGAAGAATAACGGGTACGATAACAACGACGACAAAGAGAGCAACAACGATGACAACCGCAGAACAAAGATGACAACTAGGACAACGAGAAGAACAAAAACAACTACGACAACGAGAAGAACAAGAAGGATGACAACTCACGACAACGAAAAGAACGACGATGACAACGAGAACAACGACAACGAGAAGAACAACGACGATAACGAGAAGATTAACAACGACAACGAGAACAACAACGACGACAACGAGAACGACGATAACAAGAACAGCAACGAAAACAACGAGAACAACAACGAGAACAACCACGACAACGAGAACAACAACGAAAAGAACATCGACAAGAACAACGAAGAACAACGACAAGAACAACAACAACGAGAAGAACAAACAACGAGAACAACAAGGACGACAACAAGAACGACGACGACAATGAGAAGAACAAAAACGATGACAACCGAAGAACAAAGAAAACTAGGACAACGAGAAGAACAACAAGGATGACAATTACGACAACAAAAAGAACGACGAAGACTACGCGAAGAACAACGACGACAACGAGAAGACAACGTTAAGAACTAAGACGACGACAACTGCAACAAAGAGAAGACCAACGACGAAGACAACTACGACAACGAGAAGAACAACTGCAACTACCACGAGAAGAACAACAACGATGACAAGGAGAAGAAGAAGAACAACAACGACAAAGAGAAGAACGACTACATCGAGAAGAACGACGACAACGAGAACAACAACGATGACAACGAGAAGAACAACAATGACGACAACGAGAAGAACAATGACGACGACAATGAGAAGAACAACGATGACAACGAAAACAACAACAACCAAAAGAACGACGACAAGAAGCAGAACAAGAAGTTCGACAACGATAAGAACAATGACAACGAGAAAAACAAGGGCAACAACGAGAACAACGATGACAACGAGGAGAACAACGACGACAACAAGAAGAACAACGACGACGACAATTACGACAACGAGAACAACACGATGGCAACTACGAAAACGAGAAGAACAACGTCGACAACAAGAAGAACAACGATGACAACGAGAAGAACAACGATGACAACGAGAACAACGTCGACAACAAGAAGAACAACGATGACAACAAGAAGAACAACGATGACAACGAGAAGAACAACTACAACGAGAAGAACAACGACAACGAGAACGAGAGGAACAAAGACGACGACGACTACCACAACGAGAAGAACGACGACAACTACGACAATGAGGAGAACAACAACTACGACAACGAGAAGAAAACACGACGACAACGAGAAGAACAACGACGACAACGAGAAGAAGAACAACAACGATAACGACAAGAACAATAACGACAACAAGTAGAACAACAACGACAACAATGAGTAGAACAACAACGACGACAACGAGAACAACAACGACGACAACGTAGAAGAATAACGACGAAAAC
>JAPXFY010000027.1:14603461-14605961 GCA_030674185.1 Monoplex corrugatus | reverse complement strand
TGGAAGGATACTTCAACGTGCTCGAAAGAAGGATGGGAGAAAGGCAGAGACTGCGAGAAAGATAGGCGGGAATGGAGTGAGTCGTTGTAGAGGATGGCGATACCGCCACCTCGGGATGAGTGATGGAAAGAAGCAAGCCTGTAACCACTCGGAGTGAGGCTAGCATGTATAGGTTCGTGACCAAGGGGTTAAGCCATGTCTCTGTGATAAAAGCAATGTCAACATACTCATCTGCGATAAAATCAGCAATAACTTCGGCTTAGCCATCCTTGCATGTTGACTGAGCATTAAAAAGGCATAATTTTAGTTTATCACAGTCATATGGTGGTGGCCGGGGTGGCGACAAGGCGGCACCGACGGGACAGAAGGTGAAGGCGGCACAGGCGGGACAGAAGGTGAAGGCGGTACTATCCGGACAGAAGGCGAAGGCGAAGACGGCAGAGGAGGAGACGAAGTTTGCAGCAGCGAGGTCGAGGGCAGGGGCATGGAGGAGACGAAGAAGCAGGAGACGAAAAGTGGCGTCGGGCAGGAGGCAGGTTGTGCCAAAGACGGTGGAGACGTCCACCACGACAGGATCGCGCAGTGCGGGGCTTAGGACACAGCCCCAGTGTTCGTATTCGCTGGTAGACGCCTCCACCGAGGTAGCACTTGCTGTGTTTAAAAAGTGTCAGTCCAATTTGTTTTATAAAAGACGGGTCCATAATTGCGAGCCAGTCAGGAGAGGAAGATACTTGCAGGTTGGTGTGTGGGTTGGTCAGTTCACAACACTTAAAGCCAGAGAACACAAAGGTTTGGAAGCTGTAGCGTTGGGCGAACACAGTAGGCTAAGATGTAAACACAGTTCACAGAATAAAATGTCCGACTTGAGCGGCTGAATTAAAATGATGAAAAGTAGGTATAAAAACTTTAAAATCAGATTATCTGGTAAAATATTCAAAATTTAAAAAAAATATTTACATCACCGTGTGTCAGGATTTCAAAGCAACAAACTGATACAAAATTCAATGCATAAAATCAAATAGAACCACGATAAAATCACTGTAAAACACCACACACACTTTTGCTGCCTGCTGGCGCGACATCCACATAAATAGTAATTAATGTATATGGGTGTGCAAGTGTGTGTGTGTGTGTGTGTGTGTGTGTGTGTGTGTGTGTGTGTGTGTGTGTGCGAGAGAGAGAGAGAGAGAGAGACAGACAGACAGACAGACAGACAGAGAGACAGAGAGAGTCAGAGAGAGAGAGAGACAGAGACAGAGAAAGATAGGTTAGAAAATGTGTGTGTTTATATGCGTGTTTATGTGTGTGTGTGTGTGTGTGTGTGTGTGAGAGTGTATGTGTGTGTATGTTAGAGGGAGAGAGAGAGGGGGGGAGAAGGGGGCAGAAGGAGAGACAGAAACATTGGTAAGAAAATAGTAATTAATGTGTATGTATGTGTGTGTGTGTGTATGTGTGTGCGAGAGAGAGAGAGAGAGAGAGAGAGTGAGTGAGAGAGAGACACACACAGACAGACACAGAGAGAGACAGAGAGAGAAGGAGAGACAGAGAGACAGAGAGGGGGGAGGCGAGAAAAAGAGAGAGAGAGACAGACAGACAGACAGAGAGACAGAGACAGAGAGACAGAGACAGAGAGGGAGGGACAGACAGACAGAGAGACAGAGAGGGGGGAGGCGAGAAAAAGAGAGAGAGAGAGGGAGAGAGAGAGAGACAGAGAGAGGGGGAGGCGAGAGAGAGAGAGAGAGAGAGAGAGAGAGAGAGAGAGAGAGAGAGAGAGAGAGAGAGAGAATGAGAGAAAGACGGAGACAGAGAAAGAGAGAGAAAGAGAAACGGAAACAGTGACGGAGGGGAGGCGAGAGAGAGAAAGAGACAGAGAGAGAGAGAAAGAGACAGAGAGAGAGAGACAGAGAGAGAGACGGACCATGGATCACCCGCTTTAGTCTATAACACCCTCTAAGCGGAACAGCCAGCGCGACAGGCGAAAGATTCATTAGGTTTGCTGCTCTCGCTCAATCTGCGTGCCACACACTCCGCGCGTGTGTGTGTTAGTACCGTACAACACTGGCTGGTTGAGCAGAAAATACAGGAAATAAGCAAAGACACAAAGAGAGACAAAGAGAGATAGATATGTCTGTCCTTCTTTCTGTTTAGAATGTTCGGGTCATTGTGGTGGATTCTTTCAGTACAGAGGAAAGATATTGGTGCCTGCTTTAATTAATTATTAATTGAATGAAACGTATTTATGTGAGATATTTGATTGAACCTATTACTGAATTGTGAAAGTGAAAGTCTGATATATTTTTGTGGGATTTTTTTTGTTGGTAGTCTTATTTATAACAGTCCAGTAGTGTTGTGTGTGTGTGTTTTTTAAACTTTTTTTTTTTTTATCGAGTTCAGTTAGGGTATCGATTTGTGTCAGCACTGACTTGAAGTATCAGATCGATTTGTGACATATTGTTCAACTTTTTGATAATAACATTTTCAACAGAAGTGGTGAACTATG
>JAPXFY010000027.1:14578461-14588461 GCA_030674185.1 Monoplex corrugatus | reverse complement strand
TGTGTATGTATTTGTATGTATGTCTGTATGCAAGTATGTATGTATGTGTGTATGCATGTATGCATCTATTTATCTGTCTGTCTCTCTGTCCGTCTGTGTATGTATAGATGCCTGTATTATGTATGTATGTATGTATGTCTGTCTGTCTGTATGTATGTGTGTGTATGTATGTATGTATATATGCATGTATGTATGTGTGTATGTACGCATGTATGTATAAGTGTGTATGCATGTATGTATAAGTGTGTATGTATGCATGTATGTATGTGTGTATGTATGCATGCATGCATGTATGTAGTATGTATGTATGTATGTATGTATGTGTGTATGTATGTATGTATGTATGTATGTATGCACGTATGTATGTATATAAGTATGTATGCATGCATGCATGTATGTGTGTATGTATGCATGCATCTATCTATCTGTCTGTCTCTCTGCCCCTCTGTGTATGTATGTATATATGCCTGTATTATGTATGTTTCACGCTGTCTATCTGTATGTCTGTCTGTCTGTCTGCACATACATCTCTTATTAATATGTCCTTTGATCTGGGGTCACTCAGAGTTTATGTTGACCTTGTACAGCTTTATTTGAATCAGATCCCAAAGCAGACAGTGCACGCAACATTGGACAAGAATCGACAGACGTCGTGTGGTCATGAACCATACTATGATAATATCTTCAGCGTTTGAGAACAGTGTGCTTTAAGTAATGTCTGTGCCTTTGAAAATGTCGTAGGCCAAACGTTTACGGGACATCTGTTGTAAATTGAATAAATACAGCGTGAACTGTTGTCAATTGAACTTAGACAGATAGCATCTCTTTTGTTGTTGTTGTCTTTTTCATACAGAGAAACTGCACGTACGCCCTCTAAACGCACGCTGTCTCTCTGTCTTTCTGTCTCTCTGTCTCTTTGTTTCTCTTAATCTCTCTCTGTCTCTTTCTCTCTCTCTCTTTTCTCTTTCTGTTTCTCTTTCTTCTCTCTCTCGGTTCTCTCTCTTTCTCTTTCCTCTCTGTCTCTCCTCTCTGTCTGTTTGTCTCTCTCCTCTGTTTCTTTCTCTCTCTCCTCTCTCTCCTCTCTCTCCTCTCTTCTTTCTCCTTTCTCTCTCTCTCTCTCTCACCCGTCTCTCTCCTCTGTCTCTCTCTCTCTCTCTCTCCTCTCTCTCTCCTTTCCTCCTCTCTCTTCCTCCTCTGTCTCTCTCTCTCTCTCTTCCTCTCTCTCTTCTCTCCCTCTCTCTCTCTCCTCTCTTTCTCCTTTCTCTCTCTCTCTCCTCTGTCTCTTCTCTCTCTCTCCTCTCTCTCTTTCTCCTCTCTCTCTCCTTTCTCTCTCTCTCTCTCTCTTCTCTGTCTCTCTTCTCTCTCCTCCTCTTCTCTCTCTCTCTCCTCTCTCTCTCTCCTCTCCTCTCTTCCTCTCTCTCTCTCTCTCTCTCTCTCTCTCCTCTCTCTCTCCTCTGTCTCTCTCTCTCTCCTCTCTCTCTCTCTCTCCTCTTCTCTCTCTTTCTCTCTCTCTCTCTCTTCTCTCTCTTTTCTTTCTCTCTCTCTCTCTTTCTCTCTCTCTCTCTCTCTTCTCTCTCCTCTTCTTTCTCTCCTCTCTCTCTTTTTCTTTCTCTCCTTTCTCTCCTTCTCACTCGCTCTCACGTTCTCTTCACACACACACACACACCCACACACAACGCACACGCACACACACGTACACACACACACACAGTGAGTGTGTGTGCGTGTGTGTGTGGTGTGGAGAGAGAGAGAGAGAGAGAGAGAGAGAAAGAGAGAGAGAGACAGAAAGAAAGAGAGAGAGGAAAGAGAGAGAGAGAAAAAGAGAGAGGAGAGAGAGAGAGAGAGAAAGAGAGAGAGAGAGAGAAAGAGAGAGAGAGAGAGAGACAGAGAGAGACAGAGACTGTTTCAGTGTTTAATGATCCCTTAAATTAACCTTTATTGGGGCACAGAGGAAAACAGCAAATACATGAAAGTGTGCGAGATTAACAAATACGAAACATGAGAAACAAAATAACAGATCCAGCAGAAAAAGTCACCTTGAATTGTCCTTACGAGAGAACCTCAAATAAACCAGAAGATAGCCTAGACATTTTGGAACATTTGATAAATGTTTGCTAATATGAATTGATCTGTTATCTTTCTGAAGGCACGCAACGAGGAATGTTCTGAGCTTACGATTTTATGCCTTGCGGCTGCGTCTATACTAACTGAATGGGTAGCGCAAACTGTGTTGGATTTGAGAAATTCTACATGGGAGATAACTCCTGCTCGCAAGAGTTATGTTACTTAGTTAGCACACAATGAGAACAATGATTTAAGATTGACATTGACATTGATTTGAGTGGTCGAAATGGTCCTTAGCCCGACTGAGACTTGATGGATGTCTTAGATGGAGAGTTACATTTCGATATTCAGCAACGCGTTGGTGCAAGTAATAGACAAGAGAGTTCTTGAATGTTATATAGAACCAATACTGTTGTACGGTTGCGAGGCGTGGACAGTCAACAAGCAAAGCCAGAACAAGATTGAGGCAGCCGAGATGTGGTTTCTAAGAAGGATGTTGACAGTTCCATGGACAGCAAAGAAAACAAACGAGACAGTCTTGATGGAGGCAGACACGAGTAGATCATTCATAAGGAAGATTAGGAAAAGGCAGGCAACATTTATAGGCCATTTTATGAGGAAAGGGGAATTGGAGCACCTGGTCGCAACGGGAAAGCTGGAGGGAAAGAGAGCACCGGGTAGACCCAGGGAGAAGATGCCTAGACGGACTTGCAGAGTGGCTGAAGACAGGGAAGATGGAAGAGATGCTTGAGGCAACAAGAGATAGAGACAGATGGAAGTCCATAATCGCCAACGCCATGCAGCAAGGCACATGATGATGATGATGATGATGATGATGATGATGATGATAGACAATAAACAGTGTAGAGAACCCACAGGTTAATTAACCCTTTGACTCTCACACCTTGCCCCCTCCCCCTCCCCCCCCCCCCCCCCCAGCATTCTGCATTGTCTACCATGCTAGCAAAGCAAAAACGTCTTCTTTCTTTTTTTCTTTTTTTTAGGGTCATCGCACTGAGGGAGGTTACTTGTGTGCTCACCTTTTTTTTTCCGTCCCATTTTCTATACCACGTGAATGGCCACGGAAGCTGGCACAGTTTTTATAATGTGATGATGATGATGTCGATGAGGATGATAATCATGATGCTTTGGAGTTTCATCCAGGATTGAGACTAAGTTCCATCCAGGATTGAGACTGCGTGACAGGGCTGTACTCTACGCTTACTATCGTAGTTACGTATATCCTGGCGTCAACCAGGACCGAGAGATACATTGTACAGACACCTGCGGTGCTGGTCAGAAGATTTGAGCAACACCCTCATGACGCATCCATGAAGTGGATGAGACTCGACTGTGTGGTCCCAGTCTTCCCAATGAGCCCACACCACGCCCAACCTCTAGGTAGGAGCCGGTTAGAGCCGAAAAAAACCCACAATGATTTTTGAAGGGACTGGTGGGGATTCGAACCCACAACCTTCCAGTCGGTAGTCCGTTGCGCTAACCACTACACCACGGCGACTGGTGCAAAGCAAAAACTTAATACATTGATTCCCTCACCCTATCCACCAGCTCACTGTAAGAAGCTAGTGGGCAGGGTGAGGAAATAAAAGGGTTAACTTTTTGCAGTTGGTGGATATTGTGCGGGAGTCAAAGGGTTAAGTTTTTGCAGTTGGTGGATATTGTGCGGGAGTCAAAGGATTAAATTTTTGCAGTTGGTGGATATGGTGCGGGAGTCAAAGGGTTAAGTTTTGCAGTTGGTGGATATGGTGCTGGGATCAAAGGGTTAAGTTTTTGCAGTTGGTGGATAGGGTGCAAGAGTGGAAGGGTTAAGTTTTTGCAGTTAGTGGATATGGTGCGGGAGTCAAAGGGTTAAGTTTTTGCAGTTGGTGGACATGGTGTGGGGAGTCAAAGGGTTAAGTTTTTGCAGTTGGTGGATAAGGTGCAAGAGTGAAAGGGTTAAGTTTTTGCAGTTAGTGGGTATGGTGCGGGAGTGAAAGGGTTAAGTTTTTGCAGTTGGTGGATATGGTGCGGGAGTCAAAGGATTAAGGTTAAGTTTTTGCAGTTGGTGGATAGGGTGCGGGAGTCAAATGGTTAACTTTTTGCAGTTGGTGGACATGGTGCGGGAGTCAAAGAGTTAAAAAAAATGCCAGAATGTTTCGATCGTGTAGGATTTGTGCGTAGGTTGACGATTTATGCCATAATCTCTTCAGATTGTTCTCCTGTACGTGGCGTGGGCGATGTTACCGCTTATGGAACTTATCGAGCGCCTACATGCTGTGATGTAAAAAACCTAAACGGAAACATCAATTATTTTCAAATAAGCCTCCATTTAGACGAAGTCCTACAGACTTGAAATTGATTGAATACTGAGCATTAATATTTCACAGACGTAAAGAAACGCATGTGTGTCCGTTTGATTGCAGGCATATACGTACGCGCGCACGCACGCACACACACACGCACGACGCGCGCGCACGCACACGCGCGCGCGCGCGCACGTGTGCATGCACATACACACACGCATACGTACGCATGCACACACGCTGATACACCACACACACACACACACACGCACAACACACACGCACACACACACACCAACGCATGCACAACCACACACACGCACACACACACACGACACGCACACACACACACACGCATGCTTGCACATACACACACGCATACGTAACCATACACACACGCATGCATACACACATACACACACACACACATCACACACACACACAACACACACGCATACGTGACACATACACACGCATACGTACACATACACACACATGCATACATGCACACACACAGCGTGCTTGCACATACATACACGCACACACACACACCACAGACACACACACATACACACACACACAGACTACACACACACACACTCGCACACACACACACACAGACACACACACAGACAGACAACTACACACACACACACACACACACACACACACACACACACACACACACACACACACACACACACACACACACACACACAAGCATTCGTACACAAGCTCAGACTCGCACATACGTACATGCACGGTCATGCGGACATAGACTGATAGACGGCATACACTCACACGGGTGCGGGCGTGCATATACACACATACACTCACCCATATACATATGCATGCATAAACACATACATTACACATACACGCACATATACACACATTCCCACAAACACATATGTACACATATACACACACGCATACACATGCCTACACACAAACACAGACATGAACATACATAAACACATACTACACGTAACCACTCATATACACACAACACATACAGAGCTTCTGTGTTCATGGGTTGCAACTCCCATACGTCTCGTGTAGATAACGTGTGTGTACATTTGTTGTTGTTTATGTTGTGTTGTTGTTTTTACCCTGCCATGTAAGCAGTCGTTTCTATTCCTTATTTCGGTGTGTGTGTGTGTGTGTGTGTGTGTTGTGTTGTGTGTGTGTCTGTGTGTGTGTTATGTGTGTGTGTATGTGTGTGTGTGTGTTATGTGTGTTGTGAGTGTGTGTGTGTTGTATGAAGCTCAAACAAACAAACAAACAAACAAACAAACAAACAAACAAAGCAAAACAAAAAACAAAACAACAACAAAAAAACACAACAACAACAACAACAACAACACAGCAATAACAACAACAAAAAGACGAAAAAGAATAAGCCAGAACAAGAGTATCTAGAGCAAGAAGGCAGACATACACACATACACAATACACTGCTGCCATTTTCTCCTGTCGGACGCCAAGATTGCGACGACGGTGTCCTCTGTCTTTTTGAGGTAAATGTTGTGAATTTATGCTTTGTATTGTCTTTTGTTAACTCTTGACAAAGGCCAGTTTGTTCGAAAATTTGCGCCTGTCTTGTGTTGTTGTATTAAATGTGACCTCCCACCACGAAATCAGTCTTAACTAACATTTTGGGCATTTTGAGATATACATATCACTGGAAAGTGTTCATTCTGCTGATTATTTTGGTACTTGAATAAAGCTTGAACTCAAAAAAAGATTTTGAAGTTATGTATGTTTAAAGTCATTAAGTTGTATGACAGCCATTTTGAGCAAACGGCCTCTAAAGTTTTTTGTGTGCTCTCCTAATATTTTCCTTAAATTTCTTTATTTGGTGGCTTTGACCCAGATTGTTTCTAATTTTCGCTGTCATTATCTGAAAGGTGTACCAAAGAGCTTTCATCAGTATATTACTATGTGCGGGTACTGTACAGGTTACGGTTTATAATAAGAGACAAAAATAGGTAGGAAATTGCGTTCTTTCTGCTGCCATCAGTGCATTAAATACCGATTTAAATTAATTAATGATATTTTTTCAAGAAAAAAAATTCTGTGGGGGATAGATTATAGTCTACAGAAATCAATTTTGAGAAAAAGTCAAAACACCCCAGATACACCATCAGTCACCTTTTCAGCTCCTAGTGCTGTTCAACTGACTGCGTGTTAAGACTGATTTCGTGGTGGGAGGTCACAAATATACGCTCTGTTTCTATTTTTTGTGTGTTTTTCTTGTTCCTGATTGCTTAAAAATGCTGGCAGTCACTGTGATTCAGATTTCAGCTCAGTGTGTTAATTGACGATGTAATCCGTCATTGTTTCGCTGAGTTTTGCAACTGGGTATTTTTTCCCCCCGTTCATCAATAATTCATTATTCCCTGACAATACCTTCTGGTGTGGTGAGGTTTCGGGTAAGTGTTCTTGTAACTTCATTTTCTGCCTTCTTCTTGTTCGTTAATCTTGTTTGCGCTTATTCTCGTTCGTCTTTTTTTTTTTTTTTGTAAAGAATGTCCTTTTTTTTTCTTTCTCAACATGCGAAGGTCTTACAGGTCATTTGGAATATGCACATATAGATTGTCGTTCTTCTTCTTCTTTTTAGTTTTTTTTTATTTTATTTTTTATTTTTAATTTTTTATTTTTTTATATTTTTTAAAATATTTTTTTAATTTTTATTTTATTTTATTTTTTTTGCTGCTTATTTTTCTCATCCTCCTCTCTCACCTGCTCCTCCATTTCCTTCTTTTCTTTCTGACTTTTCTTCTTCTTCTCCTCTTCCTCCTCCTCTCCCTCTTTCTCCCCCATCTCTTGCATCCTTCTCTTCTCCTCCTCTGCTTTGCTTTCTTCTTCCATTATTACCATCACCACCACAACCACTGCTACTACCACTGCTGCTGTTGCTGTTGCTGTTGATGCTATTGTTTCGTTTTCTTATTTCTTCGTTTTGTCTTCGTTCTTCCGTTTGTGGTTTACAAAAAGAATTTCTTTTATTTTGTTTTATTTTTTATGATCATCGCACCCAGGGAGGTTACCTTCGCGCTCACCTTATTTTTTCGTCCCATTTTTTGCGGCACCTTAATGGCCACAGAAGCTGGCACAGTTGGGTTTTTTTTCTTTCTTTTTTTTTTTTTACAATGCAATGATGATGATGTCAATGAGGATGATAATCATGATGCTATGGAGTTCCATCTAGGATTGAGACTGCGTGACAGGGCTGTATCTACGTTTACTATCATCATATATCCTGGCGTCAACCAGGCCCAGGAGATACAGACACCTGCGTGGTGGTCAGAAGATTTAAGCAACACCCTCAATGACGCATCCGTGAAGTGTATGAGACTCGATTGTATGGTCCCAGTCTTCCCAATGAGCCCATAGCACGCCCAACTCTGGGGGTAGGAACCGGTTAGAGCCAAAAAATCCCACAATGATTTTTTTAAGGTACTGATGGGGATTCGAACCCACAACCTTCCAGTCAGTAGTCCGTTGCGTTAACCACTACACCACGGTGACTGGTATTCCAAAAATAAACTTATCTAAAACATAAATAATTTTTTGGCCTTAATATGCTTCATGTAGTCCATAATAAACCTGCACTGTAGTCCTTTGTTTAATTACGCGAACCTTCAGTTATTTTTACACTGGGTTTTGTCTCTTGGGGGGGAGGGTTACTCCGCTTATTATTTCATTATCCCCCCTGACAGCCGTTTTCGGGTGGTGTGGTTTTCTGGAACTATGGCCGTGTACGTTCTGTTTCTGCCTTCTTGTTCTTGTTCTTCTATTTCTTTGTTCCTTGTTCCGTTTATTCCTGTCTTTGTTCGTGTCCTTTGCCAACCTTGAGGTGGCTTTGAGTTCACTGGGATTATAAACACATATATTGAACTGGTGGTGTTGGTGTTGTATTTCTTCGTTGAACT
This sequence comes from Monoplex corrugatus, assembly GCA_030674185.1. Lineage (NCBI taxonomy): Eukaryota > Metazoa > Mollusca > Gastropoda > Littorinimorpha > Ranellidae > Monoplex > Monoplex corrugatus. The sequence goes on along the minus strand of JAPXFY010000027.1, from coordinate 14,580,156 downwards.
GCTGGTGATATTGTTGTTGTTCTTCGGTTTTTCTCTTTGTGTGTGTGTGTGTGTGTGTGTGTGTGTGTGTGTGTGTGTGTGTGTGTGTGTGTGTGTGTGTGTGTGTGTGTGTGTTTTTATCTTTTTGCTTTGCCTTTTTGGTTTTTTTTTCTTTTTTGCCTCCCCCCCCCTCCTCCTCTTTCCTTGTTCTTTTTATCTCTTTTTGTTGTTGTTTTCTTTTTCTTCGTCGTCTTGTGATTTGTTTTCTTTATTTCTTCTCGTGTCTTCTTCTTGTTCTTCTTGTTCTTGTTCTTGTTCTTCTTTTTTTCATCATTATCTTTTTCTTTTTCTTCTTCTTCTTCTTGCTCTTGTTCTTCTTGTTCTTGTTGTTGTTGTTGTTGTTGTTGTTGTTGTTTTCTTTTCTTCTTCTTCTTCTTCTTCTTCTTCTTCTTCTTCTTCTTCTTTCTTCTTCTTCTTGTTCTTCTTCTTCTTCTTCTTCTTCTTCTTCTTCTTCTTCCTCTTGCTCTTCTTCTTCTTCTTCTTCTTCTTCTTCTTCTTCTTCTTCTTCTTCTTCTTCTTCTCTTCTTCTTCCTCTTGCTCTTCTTCTTCTTCTTCCTCTTGCTCTTCTTCTTCTTCTTCCTCTTGCTCTTCTTCTTCTTCTTCTTCTTTTCTTCTTCTTCTTCTTCTTCTTCTTCTTCTTCTTCTTCTTCTTCTTCTTCCTCTTGCTCTTCTTCTTCTTCTTCTTCTCTTGCTCTTCTTCTTCTTCTTCTTCCTCTTGTCTTCTTCTTCTTCTTCTTCTTCTTCCTCTTCTCTTCTTCTTCTTCTTCTTCTTCTTCTTCTTCCTCTTGCTCTTCTTCTTCTTCTCCTCTTGCTCTCCTTCTTCTTCTTCTTTTCTTCTTCTTCTTCTTCTTCTCTTCTTCTTCTTCTTCTTCTTCTTCTTCTTCTTCTTCTTCTTCTTCTTCTTCTTCTTCTTCTTCTTCTTCTTCTCTTCTTCTTCTTCTTCTTCTTCTTCTTCTTCTCTTCTCTTCTTCTTCTTCTTCTTCTTCTTCTTCTTCTTCTTCTTCTTCTTCTTCTTCTTCTTCTTCTCTTCTTCTTCTTCTTCTCTTGCTCTTCTTCTTCTTTCTTCTTCTTCTTTTCTTCTTCTTCTTCTTCTTCTTCTTCTTTCTTCTTCTTCTTCTTCTTCTTCTTCTTCTTCTTCTTCTTCTTCTTCTTCTTCTTCTTCTTCTTCTTCTTCTTCTTCTTCTTCTTCTTCTTCTTCTTCTTCTTCTTCTTCTTCTTCTTCTTCTTCTTCTTCTTCTTCTTCTTCTTCTTCTTCTTCTTCTTTCCTTCTTTCTTCTTCTTCTTGTTCTTTTCTTTTCTTTTCTGTCTTCTGTTCTTCTTCTCTTCTTCTTCTTCTTCTCTCATCATCATCATCATCTCATCATCATCATCTCATCTCATCATCTCATCATCATCTCTTCTTCTTCTTCTTCTTTCTTCTTCTTTCTTCTTCTCTTCTTCTTCTTCTTGTTCTTCTTGTTCTTGTCTCTTTTCTTCTTCTTCTTTTCTTCTTCTTCTTCCTTCTTCATCATCATCATCATCATCATCATCATCATCATCATCATCTCTTCTTCTTCTTCTCTCTCCTCCTCCTCCTCCTTCTCCTCCTCTCCTCCTTCTCCTTCTTCTTCTTCTTCTCTTCTTCCAAATCCTCCACTTCTACTACCGTCATCATCC
>JAPXFY010000027.1:14570961-14573461 GCA_030674185.1 Monoplex corrugatus | reverse complement strand
AAGTGCCCATGCATACAGTCTTTAGAAAAAGTGCCCATGCATACAGTCTTTAGAAAAAGTGCCTATGCATACAGTCTTTAGAAAAAGTGCCTATGCATACACAGTCTTTAGAAAAAGTGCCTATGCATACAGTCTTTAGAAAAAGTGCCTATGCATACACAGTCTTTAGAAAAAGTGCCTATGCATATTAGAAAAAGTGCCCATGCATACAGTCTTTAGAAAAAGTGCCTATGCATACAGTCTTTAGAAAAAGTGCCTATGCATACACAGTCTTTAGAAAAAGTGCCTATGCATACAGTCTTTAGAAAAAGTGCCTATGCATACAGTCTTTAGAAAAAGTGCCTATGCATATAGTCTTTAAAAAAGTGCCTATGCATACAGTCTTTAGAAAAAGTGCCTATGCATATAGTCTTTAAAAAAAAGTGCCTATGCATACACAGTCTTTAGAAAAAGTGCCTATGCATACAGTCTTTAGAAAAAGTGCCTATGATACAGTCTTTAGAAAAAGTGCCTATGATACAGTCTTTAGAAAAAGTGCCTATGATACAGTCTTTAGAAAAAGTACCTTTGATACAGTCTTTAGAAAAAGTGCCTATGATACAGTCTTTAGAAAAAGTGCCTATGATACAGTCTTTAGAAAAAGTACCTATGATACAGTCTTTAGAAAAAGTGCCTATGATACAGTCTTTAGAAAAAGTGCCTATGATACAGTCTTTAGAAAAAGTGCCTATGATACAGTCTTTAGAAAAAGTGCCTATGATACAGTCTTTAGAAAAAGTGCCTATGATACAGTCTTTAGAAAAAGTGCCTATGATACAGTCTTTAGAAAAAGTGCCTATGATACAGTCTTTAGAAAAAGTGCCTATGATACAGTCTTTAGAAAAAGTACCTTTGATACAGTCTTTAGAAAAAGTTCCTATGATACAGTCTTTAGAAAAAGTGCCTATGATACAGTCTTTAGAAAAAGTACCTTTGATACAGTCTTTAGAAAAAGTGCCTATGATACAGTCTTTAGAAAAAGTGCCTATGATACAGTCTTTAGAAAAAGTGCCTATGATACAGTCTTTAGAAAAAGTACCTTTGATACAGTCTTTAGAAAAAGTGCCTATGATACAGTCTTTAGAAAAAGTGCCTATGATACAGTCTTTAGAAAACGTGCCTATGATACAGTCTTTAGAAAAAGTGCCTTTGATACAGTCTTTAGAAAAAGTGCCTATGATACAGTCTTTATAAAAAGTGCCTATGATACAGTCTTTAGAAAAAGTGCCTATGATACAGTCTTTAGAAAAAGTGCCTATGATACACAGTCTTTAGAAAAAGTGCCTATGATACAGTCTTTATAAAAAGTGCCTATGATACAGTCTTTATAAAAAGTGCCTATGATACAGTCTTTATAAAAAGTTCCTATGATACAGTCTTTAGAAAAAGTGCCTTTGATACAGTCTTTAGAAAAAGTGCCTATGATACAGTCTTTAGAAAAAGTGCCTATGATACAGTCTTTAGAAAAAGTGCCTATGATACACAGTCTTTAGAAAAAGTGCCTATGATACAGTCTTTAGAAAAAGTGCCTATGATACAGTCTTTAGAAAAAGTACCTTTGATACAGTCTTTAGAAAAAGTGCCTATGATACAGTCTTTAGAAAAAGTGCCTATGATACAGTCTTTAGAAAAAGTGCCTATGATACACAGTCTTTAGAAAAAGTGCCTATGATACAGTCTTTAGAAAAAGTGCCTATGATACAGTCTTTAGAAAAAGTGCCTATGATACAGTCTTTAGAAAAAGTACCTATGATACAGTCTTTAGAAAAAGTGCCTATGATACAGTCTTTAGAAAAAGTGCCTATGATACAGTCTTTAGAAAAAGTGCCTATGATACAGTCTTTAGAAAAAGTGCCTATGATACAGTCTTTAGAAAAAGTGCCTATGATACAGTCTTTAGAAAAAGTGCCTATGATACAGTCTTTAGAAAAAGTACCTTTGATACAGTCTTTAGAAAAAGTGCCTATGATAGTCTTTAGAAAAAGTGCCTATGATACAGTCTTTAGAAAAAGTGCCTATGATACACAGTCTTTATAAAAAGTACCTATGATACACAGTCTTTAGAAAAAGTGCCTATGATACAGTCTTTAGAAAAAGTGCCTATGATACAGTCTTTAGAAAAAGTGCCCATGATACACAGTCTTTAGAAAAAGTGCCTATGATACACAGTCTTTAGAAAAAGTACCCATGATACACAGTCTTTAGAAAAAGTACCCATGATACACAGTCTTTAGAAAAAGTGCCCATGATACAGTCTTTAGAAAAAGTGCCTTTGATACACAGTCTTTAGAAAAAGTGCATATGATACACAGTCTTTAGAAAAAGTGCCTATGATACAGTCTTTAGAAAAAGTGCCCATGATACACAGTCTTTAGAAAAAGTGCATATGATACACAGTCTTTAGAAAAAGTACCTTTGATACACAGTCTTTAGAAAAAGTGCCCATGATACACAGTCTTTA
>JAPXFY010000027.1:14553461-14558461 GCA_030674185.1 Monoplex corrugatus | reverse complement strand
AACAAGTGTCTGTTCTGTCTCTGTCTGTCTGTCTGTCTCTCTTCTGTCTGCATGTCTGTGTAATATCTCTCGACTACATGCCACTGTGTCCATGTGCCATTGTGTCCACCTTCCATTGTGTCCACTTCCTTTGTTCCACCTTCCATTGTGTCCACCTTCCATTGTGTCCACGTGCCATTGTGTCCACCTTCCATTGTGTCCACATTGCCATTGTGTCCACCTTCCATTGTGTCCACGTGCCATTGTGTCCACCTTCCATTGTGTCCACCTTCATTGTGTCCACTTCCATTGTGTCCACGTGCTGTTGTATCCACGTGCATTGTGTCCATCTTCCATTGTGTCCATCTTCCATTGTGTCCATCTTCCATTGTGTCCACCTTCCATTGTGTCCACCTTCCATTGTGTCCACGTGCCATTGTGTCCACTTCCATTGTGTCCACTTCCATTGTGTCCACGTGCCATTGTGTCCACCTTCCATTGTGTCCACCTTCCATTGTGTCCACGTGCTGTTGTATCCACGTGCCATTGTGTCCTTCTTCCATTGTGTCCATCTTCCATTGTGTCCATCTTCCATTGTGTCCACGTGCTGTTGTATCCACGTGCCATTGTGTCCATCTTCCATTGTGTCCACCTTCCATTGTGTCCACCTTCATTGTGTCCACCTTCCATGTGTCCACGTGCTGTTGTATCCACGTGCCATTGTGTCCATCTTCCATTGTGTCCACCTTCCATTGTGTCCACCTTCCATTGTGTCCACCTTCCATTGTGTCCACCTTCCATTGTGTCCACTTCATTGTGTCCACCTTCATTGTGTCCACCTTCCATTGTGTCCACCTTCCATTGTGTCCACCTTCCATGTGTCCACCTTCCATTGTGTCCACGTGCTGTTGTATCCACGTGCCATTGTGTCCATCTTCCATTGTGTCCACCTTCCATTGTGTCCACGTGCCGTTGTGTCCACGTGCCTTGTGTCCACTTCATTGTGTCCACGTGCGTTGTATCCACGTGCCGTTGTATCCACGTGCCATTGTGTCCACCTTCCATTGTGTCCACCTTCCATTGTGTCCATCTTCATTGTGTCCACCTTCCATTGTGTCCACGTGCCGTTGTATCACGTGCCATTGTGTCCACCTTCCATTGTGTCCACCTTCCATTGTGTCCACGTGCCGTTGTATCCACGTGCCATTGTGTCCACCTTCCATTGTGTCCATCTTCCATTGTGTCCACGTGCTGTTGTTCACGTGCCATTGTGTCCTCTTCCATTGTGTCCATCTTCCATTGTGTCCATCTTCCATTGTGTCCACGTGCTGTTGTATCCACGTGCCATTGTGTCCACCTTCGTGTGTGTGTCCATCTTCCATTGTGTCCACCTTCCATTGTGTGTGTCCACCTTCCATTGTGTGTGTCCACCTTCCGTTGTGTGTGCCACCTTCCATGTGTCCACCTTCCATGTGTGTGTCCACTTCCATTGTGTCCAAATACCGTTGTGACCTGCAAACGATAGCCAATAATTGGTTCCAGGCCACCTAGTTCACTCTGTCAACAAGTGTCTGGGGTCTCGTCTTTCTCCATGTCTGTATAATATCTCTCGACTACATGGCACCGTGTCCAAATACTGTTGTGACCTGTAAACTGTAGCCAACGCTCACAGTACTCCTAATGAGGCATGGTAGCCTAAAGTGGGCCATAGTATCCCAAGTGGATTATGATGACTGTTTCAGTTTCAGTTTCAGTTTCTCAAGATGACGTCTCCGCGCTCGGAACGAATTCCATATCCACTAACGTGACAGGTGCCATGTGTATGGTAACCGTGGCACATGCCTTAAGCCTGCACATAAACGCATGAACTGGCCAGTCGTGAGGCCTTACCTAGAGTATGATGACTGAATGTGTGTAAACGTCACTAAAATTGGCCAGAGAAAGAAAAGAAAAAGCTAATTTCTACCCCAGATTGGGCAGAGTGGCCCTAATTACCAGACGGCAGATGCACATTAGAAATAGTCAAAAGAATTGGCCAGCCTAAAACAGCATTCAAGGAAACGAAAAGCGTTCTGACCAACAAATGCGACAGTGAGCATCAGGAAGAACCGATATTGTTGTACGGATGCAAAGCGTGGACAGTCAACACGCAAAATCAGAACAAGATTGAGGCAGCGGAAATGTGGTTTCTAAGAAGAATGTTAAGAGTTCCATGGACAGCAAAGAAAACAAAAGAATCAGCCTTGAAGGAGGCAGACACCCCACCACACACACACACAACACACAACACACAACACACACACAACAACACAACACACAACACAAAACTTAATGAAGAAGATTAAGACAAAACAGGCAGCATTTATGAGACATTTTACGAGACAAGAAAAATTAGAGCACCTGGTCACAACAGGATAGCTAGAGGGAAAAAAGCACCAGGTAGACCCAGGAAGAAAACATTGGACGGACTTGCGCGGTAGATGAAGACAGGGTGGGAGAAGTACTTGTATCAACAAAGGATAGATTCGTATGGAGGGCCATGACCGCCAAAGCCATGCGGCAGGGCACATGATGATGATGAGAGTGACAGGGATTAGCTGTAAGACAGATCTAGTGGGACCTAATGCTACTTTCCTTCAGTAGTAAAAACAGTGTTTGAGAGTTTTTGCATAGAGTGGTAGGGATTAGCTGTAAGTCAGGTCTAGTGGGACCTAATGCTACTTTCCTTCAGTAATAAAATGTTCTGATCTGATCTCTCTCTCTCTCTGTCTCTGTCCCTCTCCCTCTCTCTGTCCCATCTCTCTCTCTCCTTCCTCTCTCCTCTCTCTGTCCCCTCTCTCTCTCTCTGTCCCTCTCTCTCTCTCTCTCTGTCTCTCTCTCTCTCTGCCTCTCCCTCTCTCTGTCCCTCTCCTCCTCTCTCTGTTCCCTCTCTCTCTCTCTGTGTCCCTCTCTCTCTCCTCGTCTCTCTCTGTCCCTCTCTCTCTGTCTCCCTCTCTTCTCGTCTCTCCTCTCTCTCCCCATCTCTCCTCTCTCTCCTGTCCCTCTCTCTCTGTGTCCCCTCTCTCTTCCCTCTCTCTTCTCCCCTTTCTCCTCTCTCTCTCTCTGGTCCCCCCTCTCTCTCTCTGTCCCTCCTCTCTCCTCTCTCTCTGTCTCTCTCTCTCTGTGTCCCCCCTCTCTCTCTGTCCCCCCTCTCTCCTCTCTCTCTTGTCCCTCTCTCTGTGTCCCCATCTCTCCTCTCTCTCTCTCTGTCCCCCACCCCTCTCTCTCTCTGTCCCTCTCTCTGTGTCCCCCATCTCTCCTCTCTCTCTCTGTGTCCCTCTCTCTCTGTCCCCATCTCCTCCCCTCTCTCCTCTCTCTCTGTCCTCTCTCTCTCTTGTCCCCTCTCTCTCTCTGTCCCCCACTCTCCTCCTTTTCTCTCTTGTCCCTCTCTCTCTGTCCCCATCTCTCCTCTCTCTCTGTGTCCCCTCTCTCTCTTGTCCCCCCTCTCTTCCTCTCTCTCCTCTGTCCCCCATCTCTCTCTCTCTCTCTGTGTCCCTCTCTCTTGTCCCCCATCTCTCCTCTCTCTCTCTCTGTCCCCCCATCTTCCCCCTCTCTCTTGTCCCCCATCTCTCCTCCTCTCCCTCTCTCTCTGTCCCCATCTCTCCTCTCTCTCTCTGTCCTCTCTCTCTCTATGTCCTCCTTCCCTCTCTCTCTCTGTCCCTCTCTCTTCTTCTCTCTGTCCCCATCTCTCCTCTCTCTCTCTGTCCCTCTCTCTTGTCCCCATCTCTCCTCTCTCTCTCTGTCCCCTCTCTCCTCTCTCATGTCCCCTCTCTCTCTCTCTGTCCTCTCTCTGTCCCCATCTCTCCTCTCTCTCTCTGTGTCCCTCTCTCTCTCTCTGTCCCCTTCTCTCTCTCTGTCCTCTCTCTCTCTGTCCCTTCTCTGTCCCCATCTCTCCTCTCTCTCTCTCTGTCCCTCTCTCTGTCACCCATCTCTCCTCTCTCTCTCTCTGTCCCTCTCTCTCTTGTCACCCATCTCTCCTCTCTCTCTCTCTCTGTCCCTCTCTCTGTCACCCATCTCTCCTCTCTCTCTGTGTCCCCTCTCTCTCTCTGTCCCCCTCTCTCTCTGTCCTCTCTCTCTCTCTCTCTGTCCCCATCTCTCTCTCTCTCTCTCTCTGTCCCTCTCCTCTCTCTGTCCCCTCTGTCCCTCTCTCCTCTCTCTCTCTGTCCCTCTCTCTGTCCCTCTCTCTGTCCCCATCTCTCCTCTTCTCTCTCTGTCCCTCTCTCTCTCTGTCCCTCTCCTGTCCCCATCTCTTCCCTCTCTCTCTCTCCTCTCTCTCTCTGTCCCTCTCTCTCTGTCCCCTCTCTGTCCCCATCTCTCCTCTCTCTCTCCTCTCTCTCTGTCCCTCTCTCTGTCCCCTCTCTCTGTCCCTCTCTCTCTCTGTCCTCTCTCCCCTCTCTCTCTGTCCCCTCTCTCTGTCCCTCTCTCTGTCCCCATCTCTCCTCTCTCTCCTCTCTCTGTCCCTCTCTCTCTGTCACTCTCTCTGTCACCCATCTCTCCTCTCTCTCTCTCTGTCCCTCTCTCTCTGTCCCTCTCTCTCCTCTCTCTCTGTCCCTCTCTTGTCCCCATCTCTCCTCTCTCTCTCTCTCTCTGTCCCTCTCTCTCTGTCCCTCTCTCTGTCACCCATCTCTCCTCTCTCTCTCTTCCTCTCCTCTCTCTCTGTCCCCTCTCTCCCCTCTGTCCCCTCTCTCTCTGTCCCTCTCTCTCTGTCCCCATCTCTCCTCTCTCTCTCTGTCCCTCTCTCTCTCTCTCTCTGTCACCCATCTCTCCTCTCTTCTCTCTCTGTCCCTCTCTCTCTGTCCCCATCTCTCTCTCTCTCTCTGTCCGCTCTTTCTCTTTCTCTCTCTCTGGTCCATCTCTCCCTCTCTCTCCTCTCTCTTTTTTTTCTACAAGAATGTTATCATCTCCTGTTTTAGTCTGTCGCCTGTCTCTTTCATAAATGTTATACGCTTTGCTTTACTCTTCTCTGTCTCTGTCTGTCTGTC
>JAPXFY010000027.1:14545961-14548461 GCA_030674185.1 Monoplex corrugatus | reverse complement strand
GGTCGTTCAAGATCTGACCCAGAACAGACAGGCCTTCAAGATCTGACCCAGAACAGACAGGTCATTCAAGATCTGACCCAAACAGGCTGTTCAAGGTCTGACCCAGAACAGATAGGCCGTTCAAGATCTGACCCAGAACAGATAGGTCGTTCAAGATGTGACCCAGAACAGACATGCCATTCAAGATCTGACCCAGAACAGTTAGGTCATTCAAGATCTGACCCAGAACAGATAGGCTCTTCAAGATCTGACCCAGAACAGATAGACCATTCAAAATCTGACCCAGAACAGATAGGACTTTCAAGATCTGACCCAAACAGACAGGTCTTCAAGATCTGACCCAGAACAGATAGGTCGTTCAAGATCTGACTCATAACAGACAGGCCGTTCAAGATCTGACCCAGAACAGACAGGTCGTTCAAGATCTGACCCACAACAGATGGGCCATTCAAGATCTGACCCAGAACAGATGGGCCATTCAAGATGTGACCCACAACAGACAGGTCGTTCAAGATGTGACCCAGAACAGATGGGTCATTCAAGATGTGACCCACAACAGACAGGCCATTCAAGATGTGACCCACAACAGACAGGTCGTTCAAGATGTGACCCACAACAGACAGGTCATTCAAGATGTGACCCACAACAGACAGGTCGTTCAAATTGTGACCCAGAACAGACAGGTCGTTCAAGATCTGACCCAGAACAAATAGGTCGTTCAAGATGTTACCCAGAACAGATAGGCCGTTCAAGATCTGACCCAGAACAGATAGGTCGTTAAAGATGTGACCCAGAACAGGCAGGTCATTCAAGATCTGACCCAGAACAGATAGGTCGTTCAAGATGTTACCCAGAACAGATAGGCCGTTCAAGATCTGACCCAGAACAGATAGGTCGTTCAAGATGTGACCCAGAACAGGCAGGTCATTCAAGATCTAACCCAGAACAGACAGGTCGTTCAAGATGTGACCCAGAACAGACAGGTCATTCAAGATCTAACCCCAAACAGACAGGTCATTCAAGATCTGACACAGAACAGACAGGCCGTTCAAGATCTAACCCAGAACAGACATGTCATTCAAGATCTGACACAGAACAGACAGGCCGTTCAAGATTTAACCCAGAACAGACAGGTCATTCAAGATGTGACCCAGAACAGATAGGTCATTCAAGATCTGATCCAGAACAGACAGGCGTGGTGGACTTCGTTGCCGCCTTTACGTGACTTAGTGGGCAGTGGCTTGTTCCTTGGTAGGAGGTAAGACAAATCCTGGTCATGGAATTGGCATGTTACTGCAAGATGTTAACCCTTTGACTCCCGCACCCTGTCCACCAGCACCCTGCATTGTCAACCATGCTAGCAAAGCAAAAATGTAACCCTTTGACTCCCTCACCCTGTCCACCAGCAACCTGCATTGTCAACCATGCTAGCAAAGCAAAATTTTAACCCTTTGACTCCCTCACCCTGTCCACCAGCAACCTGCATTGTCAACCATGCTAGCAAAGCAAAAATTTAACCCTTTGACTCCCTCACCCTATCCACCAGTTTCCAATTTTTTTCAGATGCATTTATGCACACTGCTTTGCCCACACTGTGCAGGCATATGTTGATGCATAGTCTGCACACAGTCTTTGGTGGGCGTGTATGCAGGGTGTTTTCATGTTTCCATGGGACACCGGCCACATTGATGATCTGCTTGCGTACACACACCAAGAGGTTTTGAGACTTAACCTGGGAGATCCCCCCAAAAATCTCCACCTTTTACCCACCAGGTGGGAGGTACCCAGGCAGGATCGAACCCCAGACCTTCAGATTGGAAGTTTGCATTCGTACTTACCCACTACCGCGCCCGTCCTGTCAAATTGTGTATTGTGCATGCTGTAAGTATTGTATCATGATCATTTTGTATCGAATGTTACTGTATTGTGTTGTTGTATAGCACGATAGAACGACTGTAAACAAGATAATAACTGGTAAAACGGATTTCACGTGTCAAATTTGAACTGCTGTCCCCCCCCCTCAACTCCCCGGAGGCAAGCACTTCTAGACACGCGTTTCGCCACAGTACAGCGACATAGATTTCATTTTACTCTGTCTGCCGACTGAGCCGTTCACAGAGTGGTAGACAGATAACCTGGTTAGTCCAGCGTAACTGAATGGTCAAGTGCGGACGTCCGTCTACATAAGATATTAAATGACTTCTCTCACCCCTGCTGGGCTGTCATACATTCTGTTATCTACTGTCATTCATATGTTCTATTATGTAGAGTCATCTTTGCCAGATGTATGACAACCTGTCAGTTTGGAACTAGTCAAACGTTTATGTTGTATTTATTTATTTGTTTTGTATTTATCTTTTTTTTCTGTTTGTTGCCACAATGGATCTACCATGTGAAATTCCAGCCCCCCCCTGGGGAGAATGCGTCGCTGCAGTGCAGTGCCACTATCTTGTTTTTTGTTTTTTGTTTTGTATGCGTTAAGTTTTGTTTACCCTCTGTA
>JAPXFY010000027.1:14538461-14540961 GCA_030674185.1 Monoplex corrugatus | reverse complement strand
TGTTGCTGCAAGTACATCTCCCACCCTCTTTGTCTTCAGCCACACTGCAAGTCCGTCGAATATTTTCTTCCTGGGTCTGCCTGGTGCTCTCTTTCCCTCCAGCTTTCCTGTCTGATTGTCTGTGTTTGTAAGGGAAGCGGAGAGAGCGGGGTGATCGTGCGATGATACGATTATGCTTGTTGTGGGGTGTGTACGTATAAAAGCGTTAATGAAAAATCACAGGTTTTACATTAACTTGAGCAGTCATTGGACAGGGAGATGGTAAAGACCTTATCTTCTCTTGGGGGCCCGGTGTACCACGCGAAATTTGCTCACTCTCCGGAATTTGCTCACCCCCCGGAATTTGCTCACCCCCCGGAATTTGCTCGCAGTGCCAACCATGCAAAACCGTGTTGCCAATAGACGTTAACTGTTTGTGACGCGACAGTATACTTTCACTTCTCTCATCCTCTCTCGTATCGTAGGCTACTTTCTATTGTTCTGATTCAAGTAGATTAACACAAGAGCAGATACGTTAACCCTTCGACTCCCGCACCCTATCCACCAACTGCATGCTGGCATGGTTGGCGATGCAACATGCTGGTGGACGGGGTGCGGGAGTCAAAGGGTTAAGTTGACCGTTGTGTTTATATCCACAACCCTGTTGGAAAATCCTTTTTTTTTTTTCGTTTTAATACAAGAAGATTTGACACAACTGTAGTTATTGTTTTCTTTCACCTAATGTGCTAAGGATATGATCGTAGTGTTTTTAGCTTTTTTCTTCATTTCTTTCTTGTTTCTTGTTGGTTTAAATTTCACAAGTTGCCCGCATTTGAGCCAATAGTGTGTCAATTGTTTTTTGGGGAGAGCTAACATAAGCCATTGCTTGATGCCCTGCCCATGCTTTGCTGTATTTATGACTCTTATTTTCTTGAATAAAATTCTGTTTAAACCAACAGTAGATAAGTTAACTTGGCATATGTATTTGTATCTACACCCCAGTTGGCAGACTGTGTCTTTTTCTCTGTCCGTCTGTCTGTCGCTGACCATCGCCTCTCTCTCAAAGACGCTAACATTTACCCTACCCCACAATTTGCCTCCAATCAGCACACATTCACGTGCCTCTGTCTATGCGTCTGTCTGTTTGTCTCTCTCTCTCTGTCTCTGTCTTTCTCTTTGTCTTTCTAACTGCCTGTCTCTATCTCTGTCTCTTTCTCTCTCTGTCTCTGTCTTTTTCTCTCTATGTTTGTCTGTCTGTCTGGCTGTGTCTGGCTCTGTCTTTTTCTATGTCTGTCTCTTTGTCTCTGTCTTTTCTATGTCTGTCTCTGTATTTTTCTCTCTATGTCTGTCTCTTTGTCTGGCTGCTCTGTCTTTTTCTATGTCTGTCTCTTTGTCTGTCTCTGTATTTTTCTCTCTATGTCTGTCTCTTTGTCTGGCTGGCTCTGTCTTTTTCTATGTCTGTCTCTTTGTCTGTCTCTGTATTTTTCTCTCTATGTCTGTCTCTTTGTCTGTCTGTCTCTGTCTTTTTCTATGTCTGTCTCTTTGTCTGTCTCTGTATTTTTCTCTCTATGTCTGTCTCTTTGTCTGTCTGTCTCTGTCTTTTTCTATGTCTGTCTCTTTGTCTGTCTCTGTATTTTTCTCTCTATGTCTGTCTCTTTGTCTGTCTGGCTCTGTCTTTTTCTATGTCTGTCTGTTTGTCTGTCTCTGTCTTTTTCTCTCTATGTCTGTCTCTTTGTCTGTCTGGCTCTGTCTATTTCTTTCTATGTCTGTCTCTTTGTCTGTCTGTCTCTGTCTTTTCTCTCTATGTCTGTCTCTTTGTCTGTCTCTTATTTCTCTCTATGTCTGTCTCTTTGTCTGTCTGTCTCTGTCTATTTCTCTCTATGTCTGTCTTCTTTGTCTGTCTGTCTCTGTCTATGTTTCTCTCTTGTCTGTCTGTCTCTGTCTTATTTCTCTCTATGTCTGTCTCTTTGTCTGTCTGTCTCTGTCTATTTCTCTCTATGTCTGTCTCTTTGTCTGTCTGTCTCTGTCTATTTCTCTCTATGTCTGTCTCTTTGTCTGTCTGTCTCTGTCTATTTCTCTCTATGTCTGTCTCTTGTCTGTCTGTCTCTGTCTATTTCTCTCTATGTCTGTCTCTGTCATTCTTCTTGTCTTTCTTTGTCTGTCTCTGTCTTTTCTCTCTTGTCTGTCTGTCTCTGTTTCTATTTCTGTCTCTGTCTGTCTGTCTTTCTCTCTTCTGTGACCATTCCTTCCTTTTTAGACATATTAGACACACCTCCCTCACCCCACTCTCAACTTACTTGCCAGTCCGAACACGCCACAGCTCTGGTCAGTTTGCTCTGGACAGTAGACCTGAAGTCAGAGGTTCAAGACCAGGAAGCGCCTTTCTAACAAACCATGGTGCTATGCATGATGATATACCTAAAAAAAAATAGGTTTAGTTATCAAGCATACTTTCTGTATCTGCAGGATACGTCGCTGTAGCCAAGGTTTATGGCATTATCGCGACGGTTGGGGGTGTGCG
>JAPXFY010000027.1:14513461-14525961 GCA_030674185.1 Monoplex corrugatus | reverse complement strand
TTGGCTCTAGGGAAATGAGATATACGGAAGCAATTTTAGGTAATCTAAGCCCGTTTTTATATAAAGTTTAGTGTCCTTAGTTGTGTTTAAATTTGTAATCAGGTATGTTTTTTGTAAATCCCTTGTGTGATGTATTGGATGGAGTGGTCAACGCCATGGACATTTCTTTAGATTATGCATTGATATGTGTACTTTCTTTTCTTTTCTTTTTCCTTGTTGAAGAAGTATGTTTTGAAACGGTTATAGCCCTGAAATAGCTCTACAGAGTCGGCTGGGCTTTAACAAAATAGCAATAGCAATTTTGAACTGTGGGAAAATTGAACGAGATTCTGCGGCTCTGCTTTCATAATCACTTCTCTTCAGTGGACTTGAAAGATGTGTTGGACTGTTGAAACGAACGGCGGGGGGGGGGGGGGCGGGGAGGGGGGAGAGTTATTCTGCGGCTTATGTGTGTGTGTTAAAATGTGGCCAAAATAAACAGACAGGCAGCACGAGCAGACTGACTTCCGAGCTGATAATGACGCCGGCACGTCTCAAACACAAACGCTTGGTTGACTTTGGTCGTCTACTCAATCTCCGCGTCGTGTGCAAACGTTTACTTTTCATCTCCTTTCAAACAGCGAGTCGTGTGCAGAATCAGTTTGTTTTGCAAGATTTTGTTGTTTGTGAAACCTGCTGAAATCGTTATTGTAGTCAGTGTGTGAGAACAACTCGTTTTTCTTTCTGTTTTACGTTTTTTTTTTTTCCTTTCTTTTCTTTCTTTCTCTTTCTTTTCTTCTTTCTTTCTTTCTTTTTCTTTTCTTTTTTCTTTCTTCTTTCTTTCTTTCTTCTTTCTTCTTTTCTTTCTTTCTTTCTTTCTTTCTTTCTTTTCTTTTCTTCTTCTTTCTTTTCTTTCTTTCTTCTTTCTTTCTTTCTTTTCTTTCTTTCTTTCTTTCTTTTTCTTTTTCTTTTCTTTTCTTTTCTTCTTTCTTTTTTCTTTCTTTTCTTTCTTTTCTTTCTTCTTTCTTTTCTTTCTTTCTTTTCTTTTCTTTCTTTTCTTTCTTTCTTTCTTTCTTTCTTTTCTTTCTTTCTTTCTTTCTTTTCTTTCTTTCTTTCTTTTTCTTTCTTCTTTCTTTCTTTTTTTCTTTTCTTCTTTCTTTCTTTTTCTTTTCTTTTCTTTCTTTTCTTTCTTTCTTTCTTTCTTTCTTTTCTTTCTTCTTTCTTTTCTTTCTCTTTCTTTCTTTTCTTTCTTTTTCTTTCTTTCTTCTTTCTTCTTTTTCTTTCTTTCTTTTCTTCTTCTTTCTTTCTTTCTTCTTTCTTTTCTTTCTTTCTTTTCTTTCTTTTCTTTTCGTTTCTTTTCTTTCTTTTTCTTTCTCTTTCTTTTCTTTCTTTCTTTTCTTTCTTTTTCTTTCTTTTCTTTCTTTCTTTCTTTCTTTTTTCTTTTTCTTTCTTTCTTCTCTTTCTTTCTTCTTTCTTCTTTTTCTTTCTCTTTTCTTTTTCTTTTCTCTTTCTTTTTTTTCTTTCTTCTTTTTCTTTTTTTCTTTCTTTCTTTTCTTCTTTCTTTCTTTCTTTCTTTTTTTTCTTTCTTTCTTTTTCTTTTCTTTCTTTCTTTCTTTTCTTTCTTTCTTCTTTCTTTCTTTCTTTCTTTCTTTCTTCTTTCTTTTTCTTTTTTCTTTTTCTTTCTTTCTTTCTTTCTTTCTTTTCTTTTTTTCTTTTCTTTCTTTCTTTCTTTCCTTTTTTTTTCTTTCATCCTGTCTTTTCTTTTCTTTCCTCCTTTTCTTTTCTTTTTTTCTTCTCTCCTTTCTTTCTTTCTCTTTCTTTTCTTTCTTTCTTTCTGTCTTTCTTTCTTTCTTTCTTTTCTTTCGTTCTTTGTTTCTTTTTCTTTTCTTTCTTTCTTTTTCTTTCTTTCTTCTCTTTCTTTTTCTTTTCTTTTCTTTCTTTCTTTTCTTCCTTTTCTTTTCTTTCTTTCTTTCTTCCTTTTCTTTTCTTTCTTTTCTTTCTTTTCTGTTTTCCTGTATTTCTTTCTTTTTTTTTCTTTCTTTCTTTGCTAGAAATTCCTCATTTCTGTCACTTTGTTTTGCCTTGTTTTTTTTTCTGTTTTTTCTTTCTTTTTGTCTTTTCTAATAGCGTACCACATGTAAAACCATTTTCATTATAATTGGAATAAGCTGCCATGTTCTGAGTCTGCTTTTATCATGATTTCTGTAAAGGATACTCTGTGTATGAATTTATGAGTTTGGAGTTTGTGTTAAGGGAAAGATTCATGACATTCGGGCAATTCAGTATGCGCTTTACCTGAATCAGCTAACAGGGGGGTGGGGGTGGGGTCTTGATTCTGCAGAAAACCCTGTGTGTTGGCAAGGTCTTGAAATGGGAAGAGGGGGGGGGGGGGGCTGTTTCAGTTTCAGTTTCTCAAGATGACGTCTCCACGCTCGGAACGAATTCCATATGCACTAACGTCACAGGTGTCACGTGTACGGTGACCATGGCACATGCCTTAAGCCTGCACATAAACCCATGAGCTGGCCAGGTCCTGAGGCCCTACCTAGACTCTGTTTTACCTAGTGTATATTTTATACTGGTATTTTATCTACTGCACTGGAATAATTTTGATTACATGTAAAATGGCATGTGTATCTGTGAACCTTACTTTCAAAAAAGGAACACACATATATATATATATAAAGTAAAATAAATAATTAAAGATCTGAATCACAAGAAAACTAACTGTATAAACTCGTCTCACATGACAGAACCCCCCCCCCCCCCCTGCCACCAAGTCAATACCCAAATACTGAGCCGTGTATCAACTAGGTGAAGACAATATTTTCTTAATCATAGATAAGCAAGCAAGCAAACAAGCAAACAAGCAAACAAGCAAGCAAGCAAGCAAGTAAGTAAGCAAGCAAGCAAGCAAGCAAGCAAGTAAGTAAGTAAGTAAATAAGTAAGTAAGTAAGTAGATAAGTAAGTAAGTAGGTAAGTAGATAAGTAAGTAGGTAAGTGAGTAAGTAAGCAAGCAAGCAAGTAAGTAAGTAAATAAGTAAGTAGATAAGTAAGTAAGTAGATAAGTAAGTAGGTAAGTGAGTAAGTAAGCAACCAAGTAAGCAAGTAAGTAAGTAAGAAAGTAAGTAAGTAAGTAAGTAAGTAGATAAGTAAGTAAGTAAGTAAGTAAGCAAGCAAGTAAGTAAGTAAGAAAGTAAATAAGTAAGTAAGTAAGTAGATAAGTAAGTAAGTAAGTAAGCAAGCAAGTAAGTAAGTAAGTAAGCAAGCAAGCAAGTAAGTAAGTAAATAAGTAAGTAGATAAGTAAGTAAGTAAGTAAGTAGATAAGTAAGTAGGTAAGTGAGTAAGTAAGCAACCAAGTAAGCAAGTAAGTAAGTAAGTAAGAAAGTAAGTAAGTAAGTAAGTAAGTAAGTACGTAAGCAAGCAAACAAGCAAGTAAGCAAGTAAGCTGAATCTTTGAGGAATTTTACTCTAATATCTGTATAAGTGGGACAGTCATATATAAGGTGATATTCATTTTCGATATGAGTTTTGCAAAAAGGGCATGCCCTTTTGTGAATACTCTCACTATAACGATGTGAATTGTTATTCAGCGGTAGTACATCAAATCTTAGTTGTGTGATTGCCACTCTGAGACAGTATGTATCCATGTCAGAGATATATTTTTCTTTTTCAAAAATTGTTTTGAATGATCTATAGCACTCATATCTGTCACCATCTCTAATAATACTAGTGCATTCTTGGATAAACAGATCGACAAGTCTTTGTTTAAATATGTTTAAAAATAGTTTTACATCCCCAACTCCCTGTTGCAGCCATACAATGTTGAAACCTGTATCACACAGGATTTTTCTTACCTCTGATGCCCAACAATCCTTTCCATTTCTATCTAATTCCAGAAGCATTTGGTAAGCGGTATGCGGAAATCTTTCGGCACTCATTTGTAGCAATTTAAACCAATATCTTAAGCATGCGACCACAGAGTTAACGAATAATGGATATCTTCCCAGATCAGCGTACACCATCTTGTTTGGTGTCTTAACAGGCACGCCTAAAAATCTTTTGCACGCCATCATATGTACCTTTTCTATGTGTTCCATTCGTTTTAATCCCCATACTTCTGATGCGTACAACAGAATGGGTTGTACCTTTGCGTCAAATATTTCAAAGAAAGTATCCATTGTCATTTCCTTGAATTTTTGGAGAACCCTATTTAGCTGTATGACAGCTTTCTTTCCCTTGGTTGCTAAATGTGCAGTACCTTTTTTGACACTTACTATTGTCGTGAAGTTAAAACCTAAATAGCAATAATTATTCACCACTTCCAACTTATTTTCTTCATATGACCATTTTTCACGTTTTCCAAGGAACCCTCCGTTTCTAAACACCATGACCTTCGTTTTGTCAATATTTACTTTTAATTTCATGTTGTTACAACACGTACTTAAATCGTTCAGCTGATTCTGTAAACCATTTGGTGTAGTTGAGAAAAGTACCACATCATCTGCAAAGAGTAAAACAAATATTTCCAACATCCCAGGTAGTAATTGGATGCCATGTTTTCCTTTATCACCCATACAATTTGCTAACTGATTTATAAATATCGAAAACAATGTAGGACTCAAGACACAACCTTGTCTTACTCCAACCGGACATTGAAACATCTCTGAAAATTTATCGTTAACTCGGATACATGACACCAATGACTTGTACATTGCCATTGATGATGCGAGAAATTTCCCTTTAACACCCTCCTTTCTAATACAATGTAGGAGTTTATCATGTCTAACCGAATCGAAAGCCTTTTAAAAAGTCAACAAAAGCAACATATAATTTCATCCCTTTCTTGTGCATTCATTTCTGAATGATAGCATGTAGTGTGAATATATGATCAGCAGTTGAGTATCTATTACGAAAACCTGCCTGGCTCTCTGAGATCAAATTATTAGCTTCTAACCAGGTGTATAATCTCTTGTTCAGTATTGTTGTGTAACATTTAGATATCATGCTTAATAAAGATATACCTCTATAATTATCTGCATTTTCAGGATCCCCTTTCTTGAAAATGGGGATGATAATGGCTTTGGACCACTCTTTTGGATAAATCCCCGAGTCAAAAATTATTTTGAACAGTTTTGTTAGAAAAGCTATGACATCGTTTCCCCCATTTTTTAACATTTCAGCTGAAACGCTGTCAATTCCGCTTGCTTTACCAGTCTTAAGTTTGCCAACTGCTCGTTTAACCTTTTCTTCAGATATATCTCTATTTAGAGTATGCTCCCTTTCCTCAGATAGATCTACCTCAATATCACAATGTTCACCAACATGTCCCCCATAATTTTGAAAAATATTCTTGAAGTGCTCGAACCAGACATTAATATCAATATCATTTGAGACTTTGTCTTTGTTTCCACAACCCATACTTCTCAGCAGTTTCCAGAACTGTGATGAATTAGTCATTTCCATGGTTAGCGAATCTGCTTTCTGTTTCCTAAATGCTTGTCTCTTTGTCTTTAGTAAACGTCTGTACGTTTTCCTCTCGTCCACATATGAAATTCTATCTTCTTCCTTCCTAGTTTTCCTAAAATAATTTAGTTTATGCCTTGTTTCTTTTTTTGCTTGCTGACAGTCCTTGTCAAACCATTCTGATCTTTTGTTCCAGTAAACTTTATACGTTTTATACATACAGGCACTGGCATCTTTCAGACATTGTACAAAAGTATTCAAACCACTATCCACATCGCAATGTAGAGTATTTGTGGCCAAAGTAAGTCTGTCTTGAATATCACTGCTTTTCAAAGTTTTGTGGAACTCGGCTTCCAGTTCATGTTTCCAAATAAATTTCTCACAAACCTCGTTTTTGGGTTGACTTGTTTTACCATGACCAGCCTCAACGATATCATTTTTAATTTCAACCATCATAACAACTGGAAAGTGATCAGAATCCATCATGTTCTCAACAACAATTGATTTGATGTGTATAGATGAAAACAAATCAATGGAAGTAATGAAATAGTCTACTGTGCTAGTCCCAGAGGACGCAATATATGTACATCCATCGTCAAAATCCGTTTCACGCAATCCGTTTAAAATCATACATTCAAACATATTACATAACTCAATCAGCTGACAACCAAATTTACCAATAAAAAAGAATCACCACACAAGTCATATAGATCTAAAATGCATTGCTCCAGCACTTCAATATCATATGCACTTTCCTGGCTATTCCAATAGACAGAATCACACGGAGGAAGATATGTACAAATCCACAGTATGTTTCTGTCTACAGAAAACAGGTCTTTGTGGATTTTTATAGCTAAAGTGTTTTCAGTTTCTATTGGGATTTGTTCAACAAAACGAGAATATGATTTCCTTACCATTGCGATAACACCCCCAGAATATCTCCCTTGATGAGACAGCTTCTTGGCTTTAGACGTGAACACTACAAAGTCACCGAAAAGTGGTGATTCAAAGTCATTTGCAACAAATGTTTCTGTCAAACATATAAAGTCATAAGTGAGAAGAAAATTGGCAAAATCATTATTTTCTACTTTTTCCAAAAGGCCATTTAGGTAGAAAGAAACTCCAGGAGAGCTAGACAACAGAAGGTCTTCAGAGAAGTAACCCCCTTTAGACAAGTGTTTCGGCCCTGAATTCCTTACACTCTCGGGGGGCCGGGCCACATCCAGGTCATGACTCCTGGATGCCCTTCTGCTGTTGTCTATTTTTTTTTTTTTTTTTCCCACGCCGGGGATCGAAACTGGGCGATTCTGCGCTTCAGAACTGCGGTACGCGGTTTTACCAATGTGCTAACGGGGCACACATCATCTGTAGGGAATTTAATCCTTATGAAGTTCACTTTTTTGGTTCCTCCTTGCCCAGATCCAGCTTGAGCTCCTTTCTGCTGCCTCTGCCATCGCTTTAAGGGCTCTAGTCCTCTTCTTCCCAGAAATGGCGAGTTGTTTCATGAGATCATAAGCGGAGGTGCCCACAAACCCTCTTGCCCCGACCTCTATGGCGAAGATTTTGACCCACAGACCTGCTTTCTTCAGGGTGCTGGCAAGACCGGCGTATTTTTCGGTCTTGTAGATATGTGCTTCTTCCATTCTGCTTTCGTATGGCACAGTGAGTTCTATCAGAATCACTTGTTTCGAGGAGTCAGAGTGGAGAGCGATGTCTGGTCTCATGCCTGTCTTGCTGATGACATCTGGGTAATTTCTCCACTCTGGGAGGTCTGCTGTACACTCCCAGTCGACTGCTCCATCCAGAAGACCCTTTGGCAATGTGCTGGTTGTCATAGCCCTTTCGGGCCAGACCTGTTTCCCTCCTGCTTTGTAGAACGTTGTCATAGCAATTGGTGCGTTTGGGGTCATGGTTTTTTCGCTAACCACATCTGTGATCACTTTCAGAACTTGGTTGTGCCTCCATGTATACCTTCCTTGGGCTAGCGCTACTTTGCAAGAGCTTAGGACATGTTCCACTGTTTGTTTCTTCTGACAGAGCGGACATGCTGGGTCGTCTGCTTTCCCCCATTTCACTAAGTTTGCATTCGAGGGGAGCAGGTCATATATCTGAGGAGGAAGCTTATCCTTAGAGGAGCCATGTGCCACATATCGTTCCAGCTGAGACTTCTTTGGAGTGCACTGTCCCATGTTGTCCATTGCCCCTGTTGACCTTGCTGGACTGCCTTCTGCACTCTTTTGACATCTTCTTCTTCCTTCAACTCCTGTATGATCATGTCTCTTTTTTCCTTCCCTTTGGCTTTGGACCACCAC
This sequence comes from Monoplex corrugatus, assembly GCA_030674185.1. Taxonomy (NCBI): domain Eukaryota; kingdom Metazoa; phylum Mollusca; class Gastropoda; order Littorinimorpha; family Ranellidae; genus Monoplex; species Monoplex corrugatus. The sequence goes on along the minus strand of JAPXFY010000027.1, from coordinate 14,518,202 downwards.
TGCATTTTTGTTGCTCCCAGTCCCTGTCTGTTGGTTTGCGTGTGTCCAATTATTTCTTTGATGCTGAGGTTTCTCTTGGCATTGTTTACAGCCTCTTGGACTTTCCACTTTCTGCCAGTTCTCAGCTTTGGATGAACTGCTCTCACGATATTGTCCTCCGATTCCTCCAGCATGCTCAACAGTCTTGCTTTTCCAACTTTGTATTCCTCCACTATGGATTTCAGAGGTAGCTTCAGCATTGCTTGACGACAGTAGAATGCAACATCAGTGAGACCAGGTGGGACACCGAGCCATTTTCTTGTGTATTTGTTGATTTTGGCTTCCATTGCTTCGACTGTGCTGGTGCAAATGTCATAGATTAGCAGTGGCCACAGCAGCTTTGGTATCAGCATGAACTGTAGACACCAGACTTTGTATTTGCCTGGCAGTCCGCAGTTATCTATTTTCTTCAGGCCTTCTTCTGCTGTTTGCTTGGTTTCACATCCCCTTTGTGTGTCTTTCAGGGAGTCATCATACCATCTTCCGAGACTTTTTACTGGCTCTTCTGTGACAGTGGGGATGGCTTGGTTGGCTACCATGAATTTGACTGAATCTGCCACTTTTCCTTTTCGCAGTGAGAGACTTCGGGATTTCTTAGGTTTGAACCTCATTCTTGAAGAGGCCACCAGCTCATCCAGCTGCTTTAAGATTTGGTGTGTCTCTTCCTCATCCGTGGACAAGACTGTTGTGTCATCCATGAAAGCTTTCAGAGGAGGCATCTGGTATCCATCTCCCAGATTCACTGGACCTGAACTCTTCATTGCAGCTTTCAAGATAACTTCCATTGCCAACACGAACAGTATGGGAGAGATTGCACAGCCCATTGCAATGCCCACCTCTAGGTCTATCCAGTCCGTGGTGTATTCTTTGGTAGAGAACCGCATTGAGAACCCTTGGAAATACTTCCTCAGCATTGTTCGGATGTTTTCTGGGATATGATACATTTCAAGAGCCAGCTGGATCATATCGTGTGGAACTGATCCATATGCATTCGCCAGATCAAGCCAAACTACGTCAATGTCTCTCTTCTCTGTTCTTGCTTTTTGGATGGCATCCCAAATCAACGTGGCATGTTCCAAGCATCCAGGCATTCCTGGTATGCCTCCCTTTTGGACTGACATATCCAGATACTTGTTTTCAGTCAGGTATTTTGTCAATCTTGCTGCCATAACAGAGAAGAAGATTTTCCCCTCGACGTTCAGAAGTGATATTGGCCTGAACTGATTGATGCTGCTGGAGTTCTGCTCCTTCGGAATGTACACTCCTTCAGCTCTCATCCATTGGTCGCTGATCTTCTGGTTCCTCCATGCTGATCGAATCATCTTGTGGAGCCACTCGAGCACTTTTGGGCATTTCTTGTAGAGCAGGTATGGTATTCCGTTTGGTCCAGGTGCTGACTTGGCTCTGGCTTTCTTTACTACGTTCTTCACTTCATCCAGTGTTGGTGGTTTGTTATTGAATTTTCCTTCTGGCGCTGCAGGCCAAACCAGATTTTGGATTTCAAGTGGTGCCTCGCGCTGAGAATCGGAATATGTTTCCCTGAGATGCTGCTCTAGGGTTTCCTTGCCCACTGTGAGAGTCCCTGATTTGGGTTGTTCAAACAGCTTTCTTGCAAAGTCAAAGGGATCTTTGAAGAAACGATCTTGAGTCTTCTTCTTTTTGCTCTTTCTTCGCCTTGCTGATTCCACTTTGCTGAGAGCATTGTGTTTGGCCTTCAGATCTTTCCAGAGTTCCAGGAGCCCTTGCTTCTCGAATTCTGAGGCAGTTTTCATTCGCTTTTTAAGCTTCCTTTTCTCCCTCCGGATGCTCTCCATCTGTTGCTGTCTTCTGGATTTCTGGGGAGGCGTTTTTGTCTTTGGCTGCTTCACTCCATAAGTGTCCCTGCAGATAGAGTATATGATGTCTCCGTATGTGTCAAGTTTGTGTTCCAGCGTACTGTTCCCTATTAGCGCATTCAGCTTAAGGACAAGTTCCTCATCTAATTTCTCCCATTGTTCTTTTGCACCGGCAGGCGGCAAATTGAGTTTTCCACGTTTGGCGTTAAGAGCTTGTGCAAAATCCGCATCAGAACCGTCAGCGTGGATGTCCTCGGCACTATGGTTTAATTCCTGGCCTTGGTCATCCAACGTCTCACCTGCTATCGCAGTGCGCTGCTGCTGGTTCGTATGTGTCTTCAAACAGCCCATTTTTGTCCTGTGGATCTTCATGCCGCGTTTGGTGGTGAATCTCCTTCCACACGCACACGGAAATTCCAACTGGTCATTAATCATGGTCCGTTGTGCGTTTCCAGTCGTGATGGAGTCAGTGCCGATGGATTCATCATTCTCTCCCCCTTTCGGTGAATCCTGGGAGCATCTTTCATTTGGAAAACTCGTGGCATGTTATCAAAGGCAAGGTGGGAAGCCAACCCACAAAGCCCGCAGATCTAGTCTTTCCCAGTGTCCTTCGGTCTTTCCCGAATGTCCTCCGAACTATTCCCGGAAGTCAATGGACTGACCATGTGCAGGTAGAAAGAAACTCTAGGGAGAGCTAGACAACAGAAGGTCTTCAGAGAAGTAACCCCCTTTAGACAAGTGTTTCGGCCCTGAATTCCTTACACTCTCGGGGGGCCGGGCCACATCCAGGTCATGACTCCTGGATGCCCTTCTGCTGTTGTCTATTTTTTTTTTTTTTTTCCCCACGCCGGGGATCGAAACTGGGCGATTCTGCGCTTCAGAACTGCGGTACGCGGTTTTACCAATGTGCTAACGGGGCACACATCATCTGTAGGGAATTTAATCCTTATGAAGTTCACTTTTTTGGTTCCTCCTTGCCCAGATCCAGCTTGAGCTCCTTTCTGCTGCCTCTGCCATCGCTTTAAGGGCTCTAGTCCTCTTCTTCCCAGAAATGGCGAGTTGTTTCATGAGATCATAAGCGGAGGTGCCCACAAACCCTCTTGCCCCGACCTCTATGGCGAAGATTTTGACCCACAGACCTGCTTTCTTCAGGGTGCTGGCAAGACCGGCGTATTTTTCGGTCTTGTAGATATGTGCTTCTTCCATTCTGCTTTCGTATGGCACAGTGAGTTCTATCAGAATCACTTGTTTCGAGGAGTCAGAGTGGAGAGCGATGTCTGGTCTCATGCCTGTCTTGCTGATGACATCTGGGTAATTTCTCCACTCTGGGAGGTCTGCTGTACACTCCCAGTCGACTGCTCCATCCAGAAGACCCTTTGGCAATGTGCTGGTTGTCATAGCCCTTTCGGGCCAGACCTGTTTCCCTCCTGCTTTGTAGAACGTTGTCATAGCAATTGGTGCGTTTGGGGTCATGGTTTTTTCGCTAACCACATCTGTGATCACTTTCAGAACTTGGTTGTGCCTCCATGTATACCTTCCTTGGGCTAGCGCTACTTTGCAAGAGCTTAGGACATGTTCCACTGTTTGTTTCTTCTGACAGAGCGGACATGCTGGGTCGTCTGCTTTCCCCCATTTCACTAAGTTTGCATTCGAGGGGAGCAGGTCATATATCTGAGGAGGAAGCTTATCCTTAGAGGAGCCATGTGCCACATATCGTTCCAGCTGAGACTTCTTTGGAGTGCACTGTCCCATGTTGTCCATTGCCCCTGTTGACCTTGCTGGACTGCCTTCTGCACTCTTTTGACATCTTCTTCTTCCTTCAACTCCTGTATGATCATGTCTCTTTTTTCCTTCCCTTTGGCTTTGGACCACCACTGCATTTTTGTTGCTCCCAGTCCCTGTCTGTTGGTTTGCGTGTGTCCAATTATTTCTTTGATGCTGAGGTTTCTCTTGGCATTGTTTACAGCCTCTTGGACTTTCCACTTTCTGCCAGTTCTCAGCTTTGGATGAACTGCTCTCACGATATTGTCCTCCGATTCCTCCAGCATGCTCAACAGTCTTGCTTTTCCAACTTTGTATTCCTCCACTATGGATTTCAGAGGTAGCTTCAGCATTGCTTGACGACAGTAGAATGCAACATCAGTGAGACCAGGTGGGACACCGAGCCATTTTCTTGTGTATTTACATTACAATTAAGGAAACTAACATGTAATTTATTTGCAGTATTTACACGCAAAGTACATTTTGATTCCGATGGTGGTGTTGTGTTCTGATTCCAAATATAACTGTCGTCGCCTGTGGCAAATCGTACAGGTCTACCTGATATTGTGGCCCGGCCGATATCCTATCTGTTAGTACCTGAGGCCTCACTCACACTGGGTTTGGTCTTAGAAGATTGGGACCTGCTTCTTGTTTTTGGCAGATCTTTAGCCTGCGTTTTCTTAAACGAATCAGTAATTTTGCTCTGACTGCTAGACCTTGGTGGAGCATGGCCACTGCTCTTACCGTCTATCCGTGTGTGGGAGGCAGCACGTCTAGGTCGCAGAGCATGGGTGACAGAAGGTGTCTGTATGCTCTGGTTTGTGTCTAGATCATCAGAACCTAGAACTAGATTGTCAGCATGCGAGTCTGACAAGCTTTTGGCGTTCGCGTTTTGTGTTATTGTGTGTGTATCAACGTTAGTGTGATCAGCTGACTTTGTTCTGACACTGAGCACAGTGACTTCATCGGTACACACATTCTCAGTATTAATTTTACCCGATTCTTTGGTCGCTTCACATACATCTACAGCTAGGACCTCACCCATATTTTCCATTTCCGCACCACTGATACAGGTGTCTTTGTCACTGACATCGGTGTGATCGTCA
>JAPXFY010000027.1:14498461-14500961 GCA_030674185.1 Monoplex corrugatus | reverse complement strand
AAAGGTTGGCACAAAGGTAACCTCCATGAGTGCAATGATCCTAAAAAAAAAATTGATAGGCATTAACGTTCCATCAGCCGACAAAAATCATTGTGAAGTTTCCAGACCATGGCTGGCTCCTGTCCAGGAGTTGAGCGTGCTTTGAGTTCGTTGGGGATGCAGGGAGCACACAGTCAAGCCTCAGCCACTACAGGTACGCGTTATTGAGGATGTTGCTCAAACGTCCTGACCAATACCGCGAGTGCCTGCAATATCTCGGGCATGGCTTCAAGTTCAGATTGTTTATAACCCAGCCGACTACTGGAGCCGTATCAGGGCTAACACCATGTCAAAAAACAACAACCAGGTTAAGATAAAAAGACAACAGTGAAAAACCATGTTCACCGTTGCTGGTTGAGATAAAAAGAAAATAGTTAAAAAAAACAAACATGCTCACCGTTAACCTTGCAAGTCTGAAATGCAATTAAAGAAAAACATAATCAGACGTAAAATCCTATCAGGTGAAATCTATTGATCTCTTGTAAAAACTGGAAAATTGCATCAGGAGGGACGTATCAGAACAGCTTCTTTAAGGAGTCCGCCGTGTAGTGCTTTTGTCTCACATCGTACAATTCCCGGCAATCGAGGAGGAGGTGTCTGATGCTCAACGGCTCGTCACATGGTATACACCATGGTGCTTAAAGACGTGTGGTGTACAACCCTGTCATGCGGTCTTTGTCCCAGTCATTATATAGCATCATGACTACCATAGTATTGTCTTCGTCAGTACACTGTGACCTCCCCCCTCCTCCCGTGGGGATGCCAGGGGGCTCTTTCAGTATAAATAGTATCCCCACATTCTGGAAATTCTGTGCCACAAATTTCCTCTTTTCTGTCTTTTTGTTTCTGTCTTGTTCCATTGCTTTCTGTCATTTCTTCCTATCAATTTTTTGCTTTGGTGGTCCGTTCACCTGTATGTGTTCGGTAAAGTTTTACGTACTTTTTCTTAGAAGTGATACTTGGGTACATGTATTTCAGTGCATTTTTGGCTCTAGGGAAATGAGATATACGGAAGCAATTTTAGGTAATCTAAGCCCGTTTTTATATAAAGTTTAGTGTCCTTAGTTGTGTTTAAATTTGTAATCAGGTATGTTTTTTGTAAATCCCTTGTGTGATGTATTGGATGGAGTGGTCAACGCCATGGACATTTCTTTAGATTATGCATTGATATGTGTACTTTCTTTTCTTTTCTTTTTCCTTGTTGAAGAAGTATGTTTTGAAACGGTTATAGCCCTGAAATAGCTCTACAGAGTCGGCTGGGCTTTAACAAAATAGCAATAGCAATTTTGAACTGTGGGAAAATTGAACGAGATTCTGCGGCTCTGCTTTCATAATCACTTCTCTTCAGTGGACTTGAAAGATGTGTTGGACTGTTGAAACGAACGGCGGGGGGGGCGGGGAGGGGGGAGAGTTATTCTGCGGCTTATGTGTGTGTGTTAAAATGTGGCCAAAATAAACAGACAGGCAGCACGAGCAGACTGACTTCCGAGCTGATAATGACGCCGGCACGTCTCAAACACAAACGCTTGGTTGACTTTGGTCGTCTACTCAATCTCCGCGTCGTGTGCAAACGTTTACTTTTCATCTCCTTTCAAACAGCGAGTCGTGTGGAGAATCAGTTTGTTTTGCAAGATTTTGTTGTTTGTGAAACCTGCTGAAATCGTTATTGTAGTCAGGTGTGTGAGAACAACTCGTTTTTCTTTCTGTTTACGTTTTTTTTTTTCCTTTCTTTTCTTTCTTTCTTTTCTTTCTTTTCTTCTTTCTTTTTCTTTCTTTCTTTCTTCTTCTTTTCTTTCTTCTTCTTTCTTTCTTTCTTTTCTTTCTTTCTTCTTTTCTTTCTTTCTTTCTTTCTTTCTTTCTTTCTTTCTTTTCTTTTCTTTCTTTCTTTTCTTTCTTTCTTTCTTTCTTTCTTTTTCTTTCTTTCTTTCTTTCTTTCTTTCTTTTCTTTTCTTTCTTCTTTCTTCTTCTTTCTTTCTTTCTTTTCTTTTCTTTCTTCTTTCTTTCTTTCTTTCTTTCTTTTCTTTCTTTCTTTTTTTTTCTTTCTTTCTTTCTTTTCTTTTCTTTCTTTCTTTCTTTCTTTCTTTCTTTCTTTTCTTCTTTCTTTCTCTTTCTTTCTTTTCTTTCTTTCTTTTCTTTCTTTCTTTCTTTCTTTTCTTTCTTTCCTTTTCTTTCTCTTCTTTCTTTCTTTTCTTTCTTTCTTTCTTTCTTTCTCTTTCTTTTCTTTCTTTCTTTCTTTCTTTCTTTCTTTTTCTCTTTCTTTCTTTCTTTCTTTCTTTTCTTTCTTTCTTTTTCTTTCTTTCTTTTCTTTCTTTCTTTCTTTCTCTTTCTTTCTTTCTTTTTTCTTTCTTTCTTTCTTTTCTTTTCTTCTTTCTTCTTCTTCTTTCTTCTTTCTTTCTTTTTCTTTTTCTTTCTTTCTTTCTTCTTCTTTCTTTTCTTTCTTTTCTTTCTTTCTTTCTTTTCT
>JAPXFY010000027.1:14475961-14478461 GCA_030674185.1 Monoplex corrugatus | reverse complement strand
TAGACTTCATCATACTTTTGGCATCTCTGACATTGCTCCTCTCTCTTTTTCACTTCGTATTTATCAAACAGAAAACAAACTGTTCTGATCAATGGCACTTACTCTCAACCTGCATACCTGACCTGTGGTGTTCCACAAGGATCGGTCCTTGGCCCTGTTCTTTTCACTCTTTATACCTCCCCCCTGTCCACCATCATCAACTCCCACTCTATAAAACACCACTTCTATGCTGATGACACCCAACTTCAAGATAGTGACTCACCTGATAATATACAGCGCCTGTTGACTCGCACCACTGAGTGTTACTCGGACATTAAGAACTGGATGACACACAATAGACTTCAGCTTAATGACGACAAGACAGAAGCTATCCTCATTGGCACCCGTCAGAAACTTTCCCAGCTGCCTCCTCTTTCTCTCCCATTATGTAACACATCAGTCCCAATTTCTGATTCAGCTAAAAACCTTGGTGTCTGCATTGACTCTACCCTGTCCATGAACAACTTTGTTTCTCAAACTGCCAGATCTTGCTACTATCATCTCCATCGTATAAGCCTGATCAGGAAGTATCTCTCTGTGGAAACAACTGCAAAACTCGTTCTCTCCTTCATAATGTCTCGCATTGACTATTGCAATTCACTCCTGTCTGGTCTTCCTGCTTCCACCATTCACATCCTACAGCGCATTCAAAACAATGCTGTACGCCTTGTACTCAAAAAGAAAAAAGCTGACCACATATCTCCTCTCCTGGCACAACTTCACTGGCTCCCTGTATCAAAGCGCATACAGTACAAACTAGACACCATGTGCTACAAAAGCCTCAATAACGCAGCCCCCGATTACCTGTCAAGCCTACTTGAGATCTATGTTCCCTCACGTACCCTCCGCTCTGCCTCCGATCCTCTGACTTTTCGCTTTCCACGCACTAAGCTCAATACCTATGGTCCACGAGCCTTCTCTGTTTCTGGTCCGCTCTCCTGGAACAAACTTCCTCTCTCAGTCCGTCAGCAACCTACTTTTGCCTCCTTCAAGTCCGCTCTCAAAACTCACCTTTTTTCCTCTGCATAAAATCCTAACCTCACTCAACCCCCCTCTGCAGCCTGTCTCCGCTCGGAGGGGAATCACTTTGTTTTAATATAGAATTGTATATGATGTGTTCTCTGTGGTTTTCCATTGGTTTTATTCTTGCTTTTATTGCTTTTATTCTTTTCTCCCCATTTGTGGCCATGCATGTGTGTGTGTGTGTGTGTGTGTGTGTGTGTGTGTGTGTGTGTGTGTGTGTGTGTGTGTGTGTGTGTGTGTGTGCGTGCGTGCGTGCGTGTGTGCGTGTGTGTCTTTTCGGCGCTTGGATTTGATTTTGTCGAGATTTGCGCTATATAAATATTGTAATTATTATGTATGCATGTGCGTACGTATGTATGTATGTATGTATGTATGTATGTATGTATGTATGTATACGCTTAGATTTATGTATGTATGTGTGTATGCATGTATACGCTCAGCTTAGATTTATGTATGTAAGTATGTAAGCATGTATGTATGCATGTATACGCTCATATGTATGTAGGTATGTATGCATGTCTACGCGCAGCGCTTAGATTTGATTTTGTCAAGATTTTGCGCTATATAAATAAAATATATTATTATTTATTATTATCTGTGAGTGGAGCGATCAGCATTAATACCACCCATGGTAGGCTGTGTCCAGATCGAGGCTTAACTGCAATGCAGATGAATGACGTCAATCGTAGAGAGCACGTGTACTGCTGTCTGGCTGTACAGGTCTGTCTGCAGACTTCTGGTTCCGTGTGTCTGTCAGCATGTAAAATGTAATGAGAGAGTATGCCGAATCATACAACGGGAACGAGAATGGATCAGAATATATTTCTTCTGACGAAAAGCTAGCCATGTGTTCTGTCATCATCATCAAGTGCCTTGCCACATGGCGTTGGCGATCATGGCCCTCCATATGTATCTATCCCTTCTCGCTGCAAGCACGTCCTCCACCGTCTCTGTCTTCAGCCACTCTGCAAGTCCGTCCAATATTTTTTTCCTTGGGTCTACTTCGTGCTCTCTTTCTCTCCAGCTTTCCTGTTGTGACTAAGGTGATCCAGTTCCCCTTTCCTCATAAAATGGCCTATAAATGTTGCCTGTATTTTCCTAATCTTCCGTATGAATGATCTTGTGTCTGCCTCCATCAAGACTGTCTCGTTTGTTTTCTTTGCTGTCCATGGAACTGTCAACATTCTTCTTAGAAACCACATATCGGGCCTCAATCTTGTTCTGGTTCTGCTTGTTGACTGTCCACGCCTCACAACCATATAACATTATCATGTGTTCTGTAGACATATGAAAGCAAAGTTATCTCTTCCATGCTCACTCAACACGTTCTGGTCAGTTTTTTTTTTAATAGAGTAGTGAGCAAGAGGTCTGACATTGCTAGTTCCAGCTGGAGAGAAAAAGATCACCAGGTAGACCCAGGAAAAAAAAAACCATTGGA
>JAPXFY010000027.1:14465961-14468461 GCA_030674185.1 Monoplex corrugatus | reverse complement strand
TCAGTTCAGCACCTGTGGAAAATCATTCGCTTCCAAAACGACTGGTCTCGTATTTCCCATGAAGACCCATCATCATCATCATCATCGTCATCATCATCATCATCATCATCATCATCATCATCATCATCATCATCATCATCATCATCATCATCATCATCATCATCATCATCATCATCATCATCATCATCATCATCAAGTGCCCTGTCACATGGCGGCGTTGGCGATCATGGGCCTCCGTATGTTTCTATTCCTTGCTGCCGCAAGCACATCTTCCACCCTCTCTGTCCTCAGCCACTCTGCAAGTCCGTCCAATATTTTTTCGCTGGGTCTACCTGGTGCTCTCTTTCCCTCCAGCTTTCCTGTTGTGACCAGGTGCTCCAGTTCCCCCCCTCCTCATAAAATGGCCTATGAATATTGCCCGTCTTTTCCTAATCTTCGTTATGAATGATCTACTTGTGTCTGCCTCCATCAAGACTGTCTCGTTTGTTTTCTTTGCTGTCCATGGAACTCTCAACATCCTTCTTAGAAACCACACCTCGGCTGCCTCAATCTTTTTCTGGCTTTGCTTGTTGACTGTCCACGCCTAGCAACTGTACAACAGTATTGGTTCTATATAACATTCAATCCCCATCAGTACCTTCGAAATTCATTGTGGGATTTTTCGGCTCTAACCGGCTCCTACCCAGAGTTGGGCGTGCTGTGGGCTCATTGGGAAGACTGGGATCATCACACAGTCGAATCTCATCCACTTCACGGATGCGTCATTGAGGGTGTTGCTCAAATCTTCTGACCAGCACGGCAGGTGTCTGTATCTCTCAGGCCTGGTTGACGTCAGGATATATTATGATAGTAAAGCGTAGAGTGCAGCCCTGTCACGCAGTCTAAATCCTGGACGGAACTCCATAGCATCATGATTATCATCCTCATCGACATCATCATCATCGCATCGTAAAAAACAGGTAAAACACAAACAAACAAACAAACAAACAAACAAACAAACAAACAAACAAACAAACAAACAAACTGTGCCAGCTTCTGTGGCCATTAAGGTGCCGCACAAAATTGGACGAAAAAAGAAAAGAAAAAAAAGTTGAGCGCAAAGCTAACCTCCCTGGGTGCGATGATCATAAAAAAAACAAAGACACATTATGGAGAGTGTCTGAAGTATCTTTGCGCACAAAACCTGCATTATACATATATCGTTCAATGAATGATGCATGAGACATTTTTATTTGGGTACTTCAGTTAAACCCCCGGTGCATTACCGGACATCGTTCATGCAGTTAAACCGTTTATTATTGTTTTATTATTGGTTTGCTTTTTGTGACAATGGATTCGCTATGTACATGTAAAATATTCTTGTTCCTTTTTCTTCCCAAGAGAGCGTGTCGCAACAATGCCGCGTCTGCCTTTTTCTTTTTACAAAATAGCGTAACCCTGGTCACGGTATAAAACTGAATTCGTGTGTGTGTGTGTGTGTGTGTGTGTGCGTGTGTGTGCGTGCGTACGTGCGTGCGTGCGTGCGTGCGTGCGTGTGTGTCTGTTTCAGCGCTTAGATTTGATTTTATCAAGATTTTGCGCTATATAAATATTATAATTATTATTAATTATTATTATTATAATTCTGTACAGGATTTTGCCTGCGATATGCGCTCAGCGCACATTAAAGATCCTAGTAATACTAGCATCTAGACCACCACTCAAAATCTTGTGGAAGAGAGAGAGAGAGAGAGAGAGAGAGAGACAGACAGACAGACAGACAGACAGAGAGAGAAAGAGAGAGAGACAAAGAGAGAGAGAAAAAGAGAGAGAGACAGAGAGAGAGAGAAAGAGAGAGAGAGAGAGAAAGAAGAGAGAGAGAGAGAAAGAAAAGAGAGAGACAGAGAGAGAGAAAGAGAGACAGAGACGGAGACAGAGAGAGAGAGAGAAAGCAAGAGAGAGAAGAGAGACAGACAGACAGACAGACAGACAGAGAGAAGAGAAGAGAGAAGAAAACAGAGAGAGAAAAAGAGAGAGAGACAGAGAGAGAGAGAAAGAGAGAGAGAGAGAAAGAAGAGAGAGAGAGAGAAAGAAAAGAGAGAGACAGAGAGAGAGAGAAAGAGAGAGACAGAGACGGAGACAGAGAGAGAGAGAGAAAGAGAGAGAAGAAAACAGAGAGAGACAAAGAGAGAGAGAAAAAGAAAGAGAGACAGAGAGAGAGAGAAAGAGAGAGAGAGAGAAAGAGAGAGAAGAAAACAGAGAGAGACAGAGAGAGAGAGAGAAAGAGAGAGACAGAGACGGAGACAGAGAGAGAGAGAGAGAGAGAGAGAGAAAAGAGAGAGAAGAAAACAAGAGAGAGAGAGAGACAGAGAGAGAGGAGTAGGAAGCGGGGAAGACAGAAGAAAAATCGCTGCCTGATTCGTGGTTCGAACCCAAGTTTGTCGCACCCTTGGTATGGGCTTTAACCGTCTGACTCCCTCACCCTGTCCACCAGCATCCTGCAGTGCCAACCATGGAAGCA
>JAPXFY010000027.1:14453461-14455961 GCA_030674185.1 Monoplex corrugatus | reverse complement strand
CATTTTCTACACCATCTTAATGACCGCAGAAGCTGGAACAGTTTTTGTTTGCTTGTTTCTTTTTTTGTTTGTTTCGTGTGTTTTTTTTTTTTGTTTTTGTTTTTTTTAACAATGCGATGATGGTGATGTCGATGACAATGATAACCACGATGCCAAGGTGTTCCATCTAAGATTAATCATAATACATCCTGGCGTCAACCAAGCCCGAGAGATACAGACACATGCGGTGCTGGTCAGAAGATTTGAGCAACACCCTCAATGACGCATCCGTGAAGTGGATGAGACTCGACTTTGTGTGTGGTCCCAGTCTTCCCAGTGAGTCTATAGCGCACCCGATTCTGATGCAGGAGCCAGTTAGAGCCGAAAAATCCCACAATGATATCTTTTTGAAGGGACCGATGGGGGAGTCGAGCCCACAATCTTCCAGTCGGTAGTCCGTTGCGTTAACCACTACGCCACGGCGACTGATGTTGTTGTTGTTGTAGTTAGCTAGCGTTCTGAATGTTCTGGGATATGCGTGCATGCACATCGTTTTTGCCCCGCCACTGCGCAAGCGGTATGTTACTGCATAGTCTGTCTACATCGTCATCTGTGGATATGCATGCTGATTGTTGGCACGTTTTCAGAATCTTTAACGTGCATACTTCATGTTCAGCCTGCGTATATACAGGAGGGGTGCAAATGGAGGTATACAGTAAGTATCACATCATTATTTTAATGCTTAATTCCGCTCTCGATTAGAGGAGTGTGTGACTACTGACGGCGAGCAGTTTGAGTATCTGAGGGATTAAGGATGTGCTTGTTATTACATGTATATGCAATATTCATTTGTTTGTATAATAAATGCAATGAGTATTGTACGTGTTTTCTTTTTTCGTAACTAGTAACGTATACCCACTTTTGCACCCCCACCCCCCCCCCTGTATAAACACATAGGAGAGGGGTACGGAGCACGGGCCCCCTAGTAAGCTCAGTTGGTTTGAGCGTCGGATTCACATGTTAAATGGTTGTGGGTTCGAATCCCTGGGGTGTGCTACATTAAAACTGGCCTTCTCACTGTTTCATCTTAACATCATTGTTGTTCTGGTGGTGTCAGTATAGGATTAGATAGGTCCCTGTTGAAGTATTGTATTTTTTTCAACGGTTGCGCTACATTAACACAGGCCTTCTCACTGTCCCATTTTAACATCATTGTTGTTCTGGTGGGTTCGGTTTAGGATTAGATAGGTCTCTGTTGAAATATTGTATATGTTTTCAAACGGTTATAGCCCTGATATGGCTCTACGCAGTCGGCTGGGTTTCAATCAAAAATAACAATAACAATATTGAAACACAAAAGTACCCAGTATGTATACGTTATTCTCCTTTCAATAGTTCCAAGCAATGGCTGATTGGTCATTTTGATTTCAATTTCAGTTACAGTTTCAGTTTCTCAAGATGATGTCTCCGCCCTCGGAATGAATTCCATGTGCACTAACGTCACAGGTGCCATGTAATGGAGAAGATCCAGAATGATCACGGCACAAGCCTTAAGCCTGCACATAAACCCACGAGCTGGCCAGATCATGAGTCTTTTGATGAAACCGTGCACTCGAGGGTCTGCGTCTTGAGTTCAATCCCAGCCCGCAACATAAAAAAACAAAAAAAAACAAAAAAAAACTGACCTGTTTGCTGCCCATCTTAATGTTTCCATCATTCTGGTGGTGTCAGTTTAGCGTTTCATAGGTCCACTGGCCTGTTGGCTGCCCATCTGAATGTTTCCATCATTCTGGTGGTGTCAGTTTAGTGTTTCATAGGTCCACTGGCCTGTTGGCTGCCCATCTGAATGTTTCCATCATTCTGGTGGTGTCAGTTTAGTGTTTCATAGGTCCACTGGCCTGTTGGCTGCCCATCTGAATGTTTCCATCATTCTGGTGGTGTCAGTTTAGTGTTTCATAGGTCCACTGGCCTGTTGGCTGCCCATCTGAATGTTTCCATCATTCTGGTGGTGTCAGTTTAGTGTTTCATAGGTCCACTGGCCTGTTGGCTGCCCATCTGAATGTTTTCATCATTCTGGTGGTGTCAGTTTAGTGTTTCATAGGTCCACTGGCCTGTTGGCTGCCCATCTTAATGTTTCCACCATTCTGGTGGTGTCAGTTTAGTGTTACATAGGTCCACTGGCCTGTTGGCTGCCCATCTGAATGTTTCCATCATTCTGGTGGTGTCAGTTTAGTCTTTCATAGGTCCACTGGCCTGTTGGCTGCCCATCTGAATGTTTCCATCATTCTGGTGGTGTCAGTTTAGTGTTTCATAGGTCCACTGGCCTGTTGGCTGCCCATCTGAATGTTTCCATCATTCTGGTGGTGTCAGTTTAGTGTTTCATAGGTCCACTGGCCTGTTGGCTGCCCATCTGAATGTTTCCATCATTCTGGTGGTGTCAGTTTAGTGTTTCATAGGTCCACTGGCCTGTTGGCTGCCCATCTTAATGTTTCCATCATTCTGGTGGTGTTAGTTTAGTGTA
>JAPXFY010000027.1:14423461-14448461 GCA_030674185.1 Monoplex corrugatus | reverse complement strand
CTGTCACTCTGTCTCTCTGTCTGTCTGTCTCTGGCTGCCTGTCTGTCTGTCTCTCTGTCTGCCTGTCTGTCTGTCTCTGCCTGCCTGCTGTCTGTCTGTCTGTCTGTCTGTCTCTCTGCCCATCTGTCCGTCTGTCTGTTTGTCTCTCAGTCAGTCTGTCTGTCTGTCTCTCTCTGTCTCTGTCTCTCTCTCTCTCTCTCTGTGTCTGTCTATCTGTCTGTCTGTCTGTCTGCCTCTCTCTCTCTCTCTCCCCGTCCGAGTCTCTTTGAGTTCACTATCCTTCAGTAACAAAGCGTTTTGAATTTCTCTACTGAAAAAATTGGGCGACTTTTCTCCTGCGTGGCTTTGTCATGACCCGAAGTTAATGGCGTGATCAGCAGCGAGTATTTGTTCCAGCTCCTAGGTGCAGAATCCAGGTCACACAGTTTCACTTTTCTCAAGAGAGTGTTGAGATTGCTGCCACAGATACCATGTGGCGGAACGGATCTAAGATGATCATAGGAAATGTCTTTGGCATTGGGATTGCGACAGAATTGGATCGGACTATTCTGGGTTTCTTTTTTTTTTTTTTTTTCCTGCGGGGGAACCATGTCGTCATTGTACAGCATTCAGCTGTGTTTGTTTCTCTTTCTCACTGTCTGTCTGTTTTTTATTTGTCTGTCTTTCTCTTTGTTTGTCTGTCTGTGTGTCTGCCTCTCTGTCTGTGTCTGTCTCTCTGTCATTCTCTCTCTCTCTCTCTGTCTGCCTGTCTGACTGCCTGTCTGACTGCCTGTCTGACTGCCTGTCTGTCTCTGTCTCCGTCTCTGTATCTGTCTGTCTGTCTGTCTGTCTGTCTGCCTGTCTGTCTGTCTGTCTGTCTGCCTGTCTGTCTGCCTGCCTGCCTGCCTGCCTGCCTGTCTGCCTGCCTGCCTGTCTGTCTGCCTGTCTGCCTGCCTGCCTGCCTGCCTGTCTGTCTGCCTGCCTGTCTGCCTGCCTGCCTGCCTGTCTGTCTGTCTGTCTATCTGTCTCTCTCTCTCTCTCGGCAACGGCAAGTTTGAAAAATGGCTTCTAGCCAATAACTTTTACCGTTGGAAAATAAAGCATCATTGTCATTGTCATTGTCATTGTCATTGTCTCTCTCCCTCTCTGCGTGTTATTTCTTTCATTAACCTTGGAGTTTTCTACAGAATGTGGTCAAGAGCAAACTCCATCAGTATTGGGTGTGACAAACAGGTGACATGCTGGGTAGGACAGATCAGACCAGACGCTATTGAACCGAAGTGAAACATATCAGTCTCTTCTGGTGTTTTATTTTTTATTAGTAAGTTGACATTGATAAAAGCTTCTTTCAGCTTCAACAAAACGATAGAAAGGGTGGGTATGAATTATTACAGTAGACTGACAGCCTTTTAGTTTGTGAACATGGTAAACTGATGACGCTAAGGGTCCGAATGGATCATGCAGCGCGTGGACAGAACTCATTTGCTTGGCAAATTGATTACCATGTGGCGTCGGAAGTAGGGGAGGTGATTGCTCGGCCTTGTTGTTCTGGGTTCCATCCAGAGCCCTCGGGTGTTTCTTTATTTATAACACTCTTTTAGCTTTCAGAAAATGACGGGAATACCGGGTGTGTGTGAATTATTTATAGTAGAATGGTGGTGTTATGACAAATGCGCCGTTATCATTTTCACATTGTTTTACTGTAGGAAAGTGTTTTGGTTCATTCTGTATTCTATATATAGAATAGATCCACATAATGATAGTAATAATAAATCATGTTCATATAGCGCTATTCTCCCACACATAGGTAAGGACTCACTGCGCTTTACATTAATTAGTTCATACACATGCATACACACACATACACACACGTGCACAGATACAAACAAACAAACAAACACACCACACCACACACACACACGCGCATACACACAAAGATGCTGAGGTAGGGTACACGCAAGCCTGTTAGGCGAGAGACCTTTGACCCAAGTTGTCATATATTCAGGGCACAAACTGAAGAATTACATAGAAAATCAGAAAAAAGAAGCAGAACACTGACAGCAATAAACCAAGGGTAAACAATCAAAGTGAAATGGAATCAATTTCAACGGACTTAATGTGAAATGGGACACGTAAAATCCGTTTCTGCTGGGCTGCTGTGGGCCGACAAAAGCACATCCTTTTCTGTCCTTCTTATAATCCCCTTCGTCCTTCTTAGGGTATATATAGTTAGTTAGCTAGTTAGTTAGTTAGTTAAGTTTTAAAGTCCTACCACTCTCAGAGTATATGAGGACTAGCGAAAAAATAGTTTGAAGAAGCCTTAAATATTTTTTGTGCATTGTGAGAAACCGATGCTTTCTTCGGTTCTCTGATCCACCCTGGATGGCAATCGAATAGGTGAATGGTATATATAGAATAGGTCTACAGCCTTTTATATACACATGTATAATAGATCTATAGCCATGTTTAACTCAGCCTTGCTAGTCTCTTGTCTGAATTGTGGAATGATCACCTTGTTCTTTCGCTGGCACGTCATTGATGACGGCATTCTCCTGAACGTCATCGTCATGACGAAAAATAAATCGGAAATAGATGTAATAACGAATGTGGGTAACTGTGCTGGCTTGAGACTTGGGGAGCTGTCTGATCTGTTTGGTTCACGAGGAAGCCACATTTGTATAAAAGTCTGGTTAGAGGGGTGGATACCTGATCTAGTCTATATTTGTACAAAGGCTTAGTGAGGCCTCATTTGGAGTATGGTAATATTATTTGGTTTCCACGTCTTAAAAAGACAGACAGCATTGATAGAGAAGATACAAAGAAGAGCTACTAAATTAATTCATGGTTTTCAAAATTATTCATATAGAGAAAGATTAGACTTACTCAATTTACCCAGTTTAAAAGCAAGAAGAATGAGGGGAAATCTATTCCAAAGTTTCAAGATTTTTAACAATATAGATGACGTAGGTAGAACAAAATTTTTAAAACTGACAAATTATGACAAAACAAGAAATAATACTGATAAAATATTTATAGAATATTGCAAGACCAACATTAGAAAGTTTTATTTTACAAATAGAATTGCACATGTATGGAGTAAATTACCAAACGAAATTAAAAGAGCACAAAACACAAACTCGTTTAAAAACCAGCTTGACCATTGGAAACATTATATTGAACTTAAATACGAATATGATGAATGAATCATAAAAAAACTGGGCGTACGACAAACCTTGACTACGAGTGTAAGAAAATAAAAATAAAAATGATGGGACTTGAAATAGCCAAACGGCTAATGTGTTATGTCCCTATTGCTAAGCTAAGCTAAGCTAAGCTAGCCCCTGGTCCTAGGCTGTTAGGACTCTACTGTACCTGAGCGTGTCCAGTTAATGACGTCCTTGTGATTTGTCTTGCTCCCTAGGATTTGTGGTAACGAAAAGTTAGTTACCTGAAAACATTTAAACTATTAATTGTGAGAAATGAACATAAACTGAACTCGTCTTTGCAACAGGGAAAATTGTGTCATCGGAAGAAATACATGTTTATATACAGTGATGAACTGAAGGCAGAGCAAGGATATCGATGCCGTGAGACTTAAATTGTGAGAGCTGTCCAGGAAATGTTTGTACAGTGAAGGATTCCTTGTGAGGGGACTGTCTGGGAAGAAAGGGTGACTGAACTGAATAACTGATTGGACGTTGAATATTTATTTCTTTATTTCTCTTGTGTTTGTTGATCCGGCTGGTTAGAGGTGAACTGAATCCTGATTAGTTATAAAATATTGAAATATCATCTTATAAGCCATTTTATGAGGAAAGGGGAATTAGAGGACCTGGTCACAACAGGCAAGCTGGGGAAAGAGAGCACCAGGTAGACCCAGGGAGAAGATATTGGACGGACTTGCAGAGTGGCTGAAGACAAAGAGAGTGGAAGAGATGCTTGAGGCAACAAGGGATAGAAACAGATGGAAGGCCATGATAGCCAACGCCAATTGGCAAGGCACCTGATGATGATGATGACCCTGGGATTCGAACCCACAATGTTGAACATTATGATGTGATTAGATTGATATATATATTATAAGAGTTCATTGGCCTTTACCAGCAAAGTTCAAGATTTGTCAATCTGCTGTATTGTTTGCAGAGGTGGATGAGGTGACTGAATGGATATGGATGGTTGTGTGTGATTAGGGAAAACACATAGAACACGCGATTATACACACACAGTTTACGTCATACTTCTAGTCTTCTGTCTTTCGTTCTCTTTCTGTTAGTCACACATAAACAGACCTCTGTAACAGGTGTGTTATGTAAAAGAAGGAATCAGAACAGACCCTATGGAACCGTACTTTCAGTTTCACTTTCAGTTTCTCAAGATGACGTCTCTGCGCTCGGAACGAATTCCATATGCACTAACGTCACAGGTGCCATGTGAATGGCGATCATGGCACAAGCCTTAAGCCTGCACATAAATCCATGAGCTGGCCAGGTCCTGAGGCCCTACCTAGACTATGTTTTACCTAGTCTGTATTTTATACTGGTATTTTGTCAGTCTACCACTGGAATAATCTTGGTTACATGTAAATGACGTGTGTATCTGTGTATCTTACCTTCGAAAAGGAAATATATATAAAGTAAATAAATGAACAAATAGATAAAGGTCTAAATCACATCACAACTAACTATTCTGTATAAACTCGTCTCACATGACAGAAACAACCCCCCCTCCCCCCAGTCAATGCCCAAATGCTTATATATATATCTATCAACTAGGTGAAGACAATATTTTCTTAATCACAGATAGGTATGTAAGTAAATGAGTGAGTAAATAAGTAAGTAAGCAAGTAAGTAAGTAAGTGAGTGAGTAAGTCAGTCAGTCAGTCAGTAAGTCAGTACGTCAGCAAGTAAGTGAGAGAGTGAGTTAGTAAGTAAGTGAATAAGAAGTAAGTAAGTAGGTGAATAAATTCATACAAAAGGGAGTATGTAGGTAAATAAACAGTAAGAAATGAAAATAACAAACTGTAAATACATGCATATACCCACATGCCTGCACACAGACATACACACATACATTCATACATACACACCATATCGACATATGGAACTGTCCTGAAGCAGATCAGTGTCTCCTATGGTGGGTGCCTTTACGGCGATTTCCGCCTTCCACAGTGATGATGATTTCCAACTCCCAATACAGTAACAAATCCTGGTTACTTGTTTCCATCTACCCGAGCGAGAATGACATCACTTGAAGACATCCATATGCACTCCTGCTTTCTTTCGCTCCTCCCGTGGGGATGCCGGGGGCTCTGTCAGTATAAATAGTATCCCCACCTTCTGGAAATTATGTGCTAGAAATTTCCTCTTTTTTGTCACTCTCTTTATTTCTGCCTTGTTCCTTTGCATTCTGTCATTTCCACCTTCATTTTCTGCCTTGCTGGTCCATTCACCTTGCACAACCATATGACATTATCGGTTCTATATAACATTCAAGAACTCTCTTCCTGATGTTAATTGATAGGCATTTGTTGGCAAGAATGCTTTTCATCTTCTTGAATGCTGTTTTGGCTTGGGCGATTCTGCTGGCTACTTCTGATGTGCATCTGCCGTCTAGTGAAATGACCGTTCCCAGATACTTAAACTTATCAACCTGACTAACACAGCATATGGTAGAAAAAGATCTATATTTATGACGGGTGAATCCAGCATGGGCCAGCATGTAAGCCCTATCCACAGGAGAAGTCTGGAGTTTTTGCCTAACGCATTGCTTCTGTTATTCATCATAAATGCCACTGTCTGGTCCCCACTCCATCTGGCTCTGGCTCTATGAGTAGGTAATTATTGTTATCAGAGTGAGGGGGAGGGGGGGAGGGACATTTGATCTAGCAGACTGATGGCATCGTAAGGAAGGATGGATCACAGCAGGTACCATTGCCTTCCACGGAAGCAGTGCGGTCTCCTTTGGTGGATGGCTTTACTGGCACTTGGCATTGATTGTTCCTTCTTTCCCCGCGATTATTTATTCCATCGCCCAACGTATTACTTCACGTTCATTCAGTTTCGGTTTTCCCAAGAGAGTGTTAAAACTTGGAGATTTCAGTATGAGCCAACACCACACATGCCATTTGATGGAAAATATCATTCAAAAAGGCTTTTGGTGTTGGGATTGTGACAGAACTGGGTTTGGCTTTTCTGGGTGGTTGTGAGGAATGTGGTTTCTAAGAAGAATGTTGAGTTCCATGGACAGCAAAGAAAACAAACGAGACAGTCTTAATGGAGGCAGACACAAGAAGATCATTGATAATGAAGATTAGGAAAAGACAGGCAACATTTATAGGCCATTTTATGAGGAAAGGGGAATTAGAGCACCTGGTCACAACAGGAAAGAGAGCACCAGGTATACCCAGGGAAAAAATATTGGACGGACTTGCAGAGTGGCTGAAGACAGAGAGGGTGGAAGATGTGCTTGCCTTCCACGGAAGCAGTGCAGTCTCCTTTGGTGGCTGGCTTTACTGGCACTTGGCATTGGTCGTTTCTTCTTCCCCCGCGATTATTTATTCCAGCGCCCAACACATTGCCTCGGGTTCATTCAGTTTCGGTTTCCCCAAGAGAGTGTTAAAGCTTGGTTTCAGTGTCAGTTTCTCAAGACGACGTCTCCGCGCTCGGAAGGATTTTCATATGCACTAACGTCACAGGTGCCACGTGTATGGTGACCGTGGCACACGCCTTAAGCCTGCGCATAAACCCGTGAGCTGGCCAGGTCTTGAGGCACTATCTAGACTATATTTTACGTAGTCTATATTTTATACTGGTATTTTATCAGCCTACCACTGGAATAATCTCGGTTACACGTAAATGACATATTAAAGCTTGGAGACTTCCGTATGAGCCAACACCGCAGATGCCATTTGATCTAAAAGATCATTTCAAAGAGAGCTTTTGGTGTTGGGACTGTGACAGAACTGGGGTGGGCTTTTCTGTGTGGTTGTGAGGAATATTTTGTGAATGAAACCCTGATTGCTGTGATCAAGGGTAAGCACATCGCCACAATGGACGCCACCCATTTCCCATGTCTCTGTCTCTGCGTGTGATGGAAATGGATATCATAATGATTAAAGGGAAAGCCAGCATAACCTACAGTAAGAAATTTCCACTGGTGAGCTAACAGTCATACCACATTAAACACACCCTGTTTATTACATGCTAGGTAGGCGCTAAATAACAAAATAGCTAGAAGACTGAAGTCATGGTAATCAGTAAAAAAAAAAAAAAAAAAAGACCCAAAACAACAACAACAACAACAAAACAAGAACACACACACACACACACACACACACACACACACACACACACACACACACACACACACACACACACACACACACACACACACAACACACACACACACACACACACACACACACACACACACACACACACACACACACACACACCACACACACACACACACACACACACACACGAAATCCCTTCAAGCAAAATAACGGCAAATGGCACAACTTTGAGACAGGTTAATAAGTTTAAATATCTGGGAACGGTCATCTCATCAGACGGCTGATGCACATCAGAAATAGCCAACAGAATCGGCCAAGCCAAAACAGCATTCAAGAAGATGAAAAGCGTTCTTATCAACAAATGCCTATCAATTAATATCAGGAAGAGAGTTCTTATGTGCTACCTAGAACCGATACTGTTGTACGGTTGTGAGGCATGGACAGTCAACACGCAAAGTCAGAACGACTGTACGGTTGTGAGGCATGGGCAGTCAACACGCAAAGTCAGAACGACATTGAAGCATCTGAAATGTGGTTTCTAAAAGAATGTTGATAGTTCCATGGACAACAAAGAAAGAAACGAGATAGTTTTGAAGTAGGCAGACACAAGAAGATCATTGATAAGGAATATTAGGAAAAGACAAGCAACATTTATAGGACATTTTATGAGGCAAGAAAAATTAGAGCACCTGGTCACAACAGGAAGGTGGAGGGAAAGAGAACACCAGAAAGACCCAGGGAGAAAATATTGAATGGACTTGCAGGGTGGCTAAGGATAGAGAGGGTGGGAGATGTACTTGCAGTGACAAGGGATAGATTTGTATGGAGGACCATGATCGCCAATGTCATGCGGCAGGGCACATGATGATGATAGGTATGTGCGTTTTAGGCGAGTTATGCTGGGTAGGAGGTGATTTTTGGGTGAGTGGGTGGGTTAGGGGTTTCCACTTAGCAGCAGACGTGGCTAAGTATTGGCTAAGTAACACTAGATAGCATCGAAAGGATCTTGCTGGCGAGGTAACAATGGCGGTCGTGCAAGTCGCCTTCATGTTTGATAACCACTTCCGTCTCCTGTCATGAAATAAGCGTTGTAAATTGGCTGAAATATATACTTCCGCCACGTGTCCGTTTCATAGCTTCCTGCAGCTGGTGGATAGGGTGAGGGAGTCAAAGGGTTAAATTTTTGCTTTGCTAGCATGGTTGACAATACAGGAAGCCGGTGAACAGGGTGTGGGACTCAAAGAGTTAAGACCCTCTGGCACATAGGATTTTGCGCAGGCTCAGGGAATCAGTCCGATAATGACTGGCAGATTTGGACGGAGCGGATATGGAATTATCTGAGTGTGATGAATCCCTTTTAAACAAAACTACAAACCTCATTATACAGGTCTCGAGTGTCTTTCCCTGAGTACGGTATCTGTTGGTTTGCTTAAATGCTGGTCTGATGTCCTCGTTCAGTTCTGGCACCGTGACTGGGCAGTTATCGTTGTCTGTGGCGATAGGGGTGGGAGTTGGGGTGGGCTAGGGAGTCCATTTGATACATACTAGACTGATGGTGTCCGGAATAGGACGGATCAGAGCAGATATTTTTGAATACCTCTGAAGTAATGCAGAGTCTTCTTTAACCCTTTGACTCCTGCAGCCTGTCCAACATCATCCTTCTTTGTCAACCATGCTGGAAGAGCAAAAACTTAACCCTTTGACTCCCTCACCCTATCCACCAGCTTCCTGCAGGAAGCTGGTGGATAGGGTGAGGGAGTCAAAGGGTTAAGTTTTTGCAGTTGGTAGATAGGGTGCAGGTGGCAAAGGGTTAATGGGTGGCTTTATTGGGGTCTCGAGTGCCTTCCCCTGACTTACGGTATCTGTTCTTTTGCTTAAATAGTGGTCTGATTTCCTCGTTTGTTTTGCCATTGTGACTGGCCTGTTATCGTTGTCAGCGGGGTTAGGGTTGGCGGTTATTATTGTTGTTGTTATCGTTGTTTAAAGCCCAGCCGACTGCGTAGAGCCATATCAGGGCTGTAACCGTTTCAAAACGTACAAAACTTAAACAGGAAAAAAAAAAAAAAGAAAAGAAAATAAAGTATACATATCAATGCATTCGCGCACATAATCTAAGGATATGCCCCTGGCGTTGACCACTCAGTCCAGTTTATAGCACAGGGGAGATTTAAAAAAACACACCTGAATACAAATATAAGCGTACACAAGGACACCAAAACATATATAAAAACAGGTTTAAATTATCTAAAATTGTTTCCGCATATCTCACCTCCCTAGAGCCATAAACGCACTTAATACATATACCCAATTATCAATCCTAAGAAAAAGTACGTAAGACTTTATCGAACACATACAGGTGAACTGACCATTAAGGAAGAAATGACAGAATGCAACGGATCAAGGCAGAAACAAAGAGAGTGACCGAAAAGAGGACATTTCTGGCACAGAATGTCCAGAAGGTGGGGATACTATATACAAAAGAAGAAGACGGGGATACTATATACAAAAGAAGAAGGTGGTGATACTATATATGAAAGAAGAAGGTGGGGATACTATATACAAAAGAAGAAGACGGGGATACTATATACAAAAGAAGAAGGTGGGGATAGTATATATGACAGAAGAAGGTGGGGATACTATATACAAAAGAAGGTGGGGATACTATATATGAAAGAAGGTGGGGATACTATATACAAAAGAAGGTGGTGATACTATATACAAAAGAAGACGGGGATACTATATACAAAAGAAGAAGGTGGGGATACTATATATGAAAGAAGAAGGTGGGGATACTATATACAAAAGAAGAAGGTGGGGATACTATATACAAAAGAAGAAGGTGGGGATACTATATACAAAAGAAGAAGGTGGAGATACTATATACAAAAGAAGAAGGTGGAGATACTATATACAAAAGAAGAAGGTGGGGATACTATATACAAAAGAAGAAGACGGGGATACTATATACAAAAGAAGAAGGTGGGGATACTATATACAAAAGAAGAAGGTGGAGATACTATATACAAAAGAAGAAGACGGGGATACTATATACAAAAGAAGAAGACGGGGATACTATATACAAAAGAAGAAGGTGGGGATACTATATACAAAAGAAGAAGGTGGGGATACTATATACAAAAGAAGAAGACGGGGATACTATATACAAAAGAAGAAGGTGGGGATAGTATATATGAAAGAAGAAGGTGGGGATACTATATACAAAAGAAGGTGGGGATACTATATACAAAAGAAGAAGGTGGGGATACTATATACAAAAGAAGAAGACGGGGATACTATATATGAAAGAAGAAGGTGTGGATACTATATACAAAAGAAGAAGGTGGGGATACTATATACAAAAGAAGAAGGTGGGGATACTATATACAAAAGAAGAAGGTGGGGATACTATATACAAAAGAAGAAGGTGGAGATACTATATATGAAAGAAGAAGGTGGGGATACTATATACAAAAGAAGAAGGTGGGGATACTATATACAAAAGAAGAAGACGGGGATACTATATACAAAAGAAGAAGACGGGGATACTATATACAAAAGAAGAAGACGGGGATACTATATACAAAAGAAGAAGGTGGGGATACTATATACAAAAGAAGAAGGTGGGGATACTATATACAAAAGAAGAAGGTGGGGATACTATATACAAAAGAAGAAGGTGGGGATACTATATACAAAAGAAGGTGGGGATACTATATACAAAAGAAGAAGGTGGGGATACTATACACAAAAGAAGAAGGTGGGGATACAATATACAAAAGAAGAAGGTGGGGATACAATATACAAAAGAAGAAGGTGGGGATACTATATACAAAAGAAGAAGGTGGGGATACTATATACAAAAGAAGAAGGTGGGGATACTATATACAAAAGAAGAAGGTGGGGATACTATATACAAAAGAAGAAGGTGGGGATACTATATACAAAAGAAGAAGGTGGGGATACTATATACAAAAGAAGAAGGTGGGGATACTATACACAAAAGAAGAAGGTGGGGATACTATACACAAAAGAAGAAGGTGGGGATACTCTGTATGAAAAAGCCATCAGGATCCCCCACGGGGGAGGGGTTGGGGTGGGGGTTGGACAGGGGGCGATTTGATACATAGTAGACTGATGGTATCTGAAATAGGATGGATCAGAGCAGATATTTTTGAATACTTCTGAAGCAATGCAGAGTTTTATATAATGGGTAGCTTTACCGAGACGTAATATCAAATAATTCTGTGATCTTCCTGGTACTGGGACTGCGCCAGAATGGAGATGGATTGGATTGAATCGGATTAGACTGGATGTTGTTGGAGTTTTCCTGAAAAAAATGCACGTTGCTCTCCTTTGGGAAAATGTGTTGCCATGGTACGGCGCCATATTTTGAAAAAAAGAAAATCCTGTATGTGTTTATGTTCATCTACGAAAGTGGAATTTTTGTTAAAAAAGAATTTTGCCCATCTGCTGGAACAGTTCCTTTCTTGTCGTGGGATGTTTAACACGCGCTAAGTGTACTTTGCACTCAACACCTCGATTTGTTCTTTTGTTCGAAAGACTGGTACCCAGCCCATCACTCAAGAAAGGGGGGGGGGGGAAGGGGGAGTGGAGAAGGGAGATACATATTCGACCGCGAATCGAACCCCGGAGGTGTGCTACATTAAAACTGGCCTTCTCACAGTCCCATCTTAACATCATTGTTGTTCTGTTGGTGTCAGTATAGGTTTAGATAAGTCCCCTTGTCACAGTCCCATCTTAACGTCATTGTTGTTCTGGTGGAGTCAGTGTAGAATTAGATAGGTCCCCCTTCCCCCACTTTCCTGGGATGGTCATCCCCGTCGGCCATATCACCTGAGGTAGGTGCCGACGTAAACCTTGAACCAACTCAATCAAACCCCAAACCTCTCGTTTCCAAGACGGCTGCTGTAACCACCGAGCCACCACTCCACTCATAAAATTGCTTGATATATCGATAGGTTCTGTGATTTCCCTGGCACTGTAATTGCGATGGAATGGCTCGTTTGGTTTTGGGTACCGGTACTGTATTGGGAAAGTGACAGTGATACCTCAGTCTTGGGAATGATGCCACCAAACGCCAACGTGAGCGATGGGGGACAGGGATATACCGCAGTCAAGTGAATGAAAATAATCCTGAGCGAGATCTGGCATTTTCCTGCTACCGCTTTTCCTGCTTGAGGTGGCTTTACATGAAGGTTTGTGAAGAGCTTCTGTTCTGTCTCGGAACGTCCAATTTGCTCGCAATTGATAGTAATAGTAATTATAATGATAATGATGCTACTACTGCTGTTATTATACTGTATTAGTATTACTACTGATAATAACTACAACAACAAAAACAATAACGATGATAATAATAACAACAACAACAATAATACTGATGATAATAATAATGATGATGGTGATGACAATTTTACATAAATAGCACAAATGATGATGATGATGATGCTAATTTTACATAAATAACACAAATGATGATGATGATGATGATAATTTTACATAAATAGCACAAATGATGATGATGATGATGATAATTTTACATAAATAGCACAAATGATGATGATGATGATGCTAATTTTACATAAATAACACAAATGATGATGATGATAATAATTTTACATAAATAGCACAAATGATGATGATGATGATAATTTTACATAAACAGCATAAATGATGATGATAATGATGACAATTTACATAAATAGCACAAATGATGATGATAATGATGACAATTTACATAAATAACACAAATGATGATGATAATGATGACAATTTACATAAATAGCACAAATGATGATGATAATGATGACAATTTTACATATATAGCACAAATGATGATGATAATGATGACAATTTACATAAATAACACAAATGATGATGATAATGATGACAATTTTACATATATAGCATAAATGATGATGATAATGATGACAATTTACATAAATAGCACAAATGATGATGATAATGATGACAATTTACGTAAATAGCACAAATGATGATGATAATGATGATAATTTACATAAATAGCACAAATGATGATGATAATGATGACAATTTTACATATATAGCACAAATGATGATGATAATGATGACAATTTACATAAATAACACAAATGATGATGATGATGATGACAATTTTACCTAAATAACACAAATGATGATGATAATGATGACAATTTACATAAATAACACAAATGATGATGATAATGATGACAATTTACATAAATAGCACAAATGATAATGATAATGATGACAATTTACATAAATAACACAAATGATGATGATAATGATGACAATTTTACCTAAATAACACAAATGATGATGATAATGATGACAATTTACATAAACAGCACAAATGATGATGATAATGATGACAATTTTACATAAATAGCACAAATGATGATGATGATGATAATGATGACAATTTTACATAACCAGCACAAACGGCCAATGTCAAAAGCATGCTTGTAGAAAACAACTGACTTGTGTACCTCTCTCTCTCTCTCTTTCCCTCACACACACACACACACACACACACACACACACACACACACACACACACACACACACACACACACACACACACACACACACACACGCACACACACACACAGAAAGAGAGAGAGAGAGAGAGAGAGAGAGAGAGAGAGAAACTGAAACTGAAACTGAAACTGTTTATTGTCATTACCCGAAAAGGTCTTTTGACAAGGGGGATAACAATTTTCCAGTAGTGCGACACATAATCCACTCTTTGTATGTGCGCAAATTCTTCACACATAATCAAAAAAAATATCGAACATCCATTCCTTGAACAGTCGAACATATTCAAATCATATATAATGAACAATCATCCATTTTACCACTACTACATAATGCAAAGAAAACAACAACAAAAAATATCAGAACAGTGTTCCCACATTCAGGCCAATAATTTGTCTAGGTTTAGACAAACCAAAATCTTTTTCACACACCCACACCCACTCACACGCATCCATATACGCTCACACGCGGGCGCGCGCTCGTGCGCACACACACACACATCAAAACTGTAATATGATGAAACATCTGGGCTAGACCACCCAAACCTTACATTTAGTGATAATAATATAATCTTCACATAACTGCCCCAAAATACTCTGTTAACAAGGGACATCACTATGCCTTTTATTTATTTGTTTTTTGGTTTGTTTGTTTTTTTTGTTTTTGTTAACATGTATAGTAGACCCTTAAGTGTCTATATACCCTTTCAATATCCACTTCTAACATATTCTACAAATATACCATTATTTTCATATTATTAGCTACTCTTAAATTATCGGCAAACAAAGCAAAATAAAGCAAATGAAAACAGCTCTTTACAAAACAGAGTCTATAATAAAGCGGCTTCTTTTGGAGTTAACGTGATATAGCCCACATCAGTCAAAAAAAATTAAATTAATCCCAGTATGATATTGTCTAGCACTATTGTCGGGCTTGTAAGTGTTTATGTCTTATTTTTTGTGCTTCCGCAATGTATAGTGCCACTGATTTGATTATGACTTCGTCATCAGATGACAAAATAGATACAACATCTTGTCTTTTGGCCATGTCGGATTCAAAAACTTTGCATTTTCCACGTATTGTGTCAAAAATTTGGCATTGGAATAAAAAGTGTTTTTCATTATCGACATTGTTTCCACATAAGGGGCAAGGATATACTGTGGACGTCCCAGGTTGAAACCAATTTTTATTTGCATTGAAACCAAGTGTTCTTAATCTAAATCTTGCGTAATTAGTTCTTTGCCATTTATCCGTAACAACACTGAGATATTTTTCGGTTTGAAAAACATCTTTAAATGAGAAGAATCAACTATATTTTTCTTTGTTTTCCATATCTGAGTGCCAATTTTGTTTAAACGAACAAATAAGCCTGTCTTTAAATTCATTAATAAACTGACACTCATTTCCTACTCCCTGGGACAACCACACGATTCCAAACCCAAGTTCTGATAAAGCCTTTTTTACCTGATAGGCCCAGTTCTGTTTTCCTATTTCCATTTGAGTAACCATCATTTCATATGCCTGTTTACATAACCGAGATTGTGGAAGCCTTAACAATTTCAACCAGTATTTAATACTCTTCACAAAGGTTCTAATGTATAAAGGATATCTTCCAGTTTCTCCATATAAAACAGTATTAGAAGAGTGAATTGGTACAGCCAAAAAACGTTTTATAGCATATGTATGCACTTTTTCCATATGTGGATTTACAGTATGACCCCATATTTCAGCTGCATATGTAAGTAAAGGTTCTATCTGTGTATCAAACATTTTCCAATATAAATTACAATCAATAGAATTGAGCTTCCGTAAGGATTTTAGAATTTCAATAACACCTTTTTTCCCTTTATTACAAGATTCTTCCCATGCATAATTTAAACTTAATTTTGTCGAAAATATTATTCCTAAGTATTTATAAGAATTAACAACTTTAACCTCGTTAATTCCATAGAACCATTTTTCGTGTTTTGATAAATGTCCACCCTTCCTGAAAATCATAATATTAGTTTTATCCATGTTAACTGTTAAAGCTAGTCGATCCGATTCTTCCTTTAAGACATTTAACTGGTTTTGTAAGCCTTTGACTGTACCAGAGAGAAGAACAACATCGTCTGCAAACAGCAATAGGAATATCTCAATAACCCCAGGGATAATTTGAATGCCATGCCTGCCTTTTCTTGACAGTTCCACTGCTAATTCATTAATGAAAAATGAAAACAATTGAGGACTCAATTGACACCCCTGTTTCACTCCTTTAGGGCATTCAAAATAATCTGAATATACACACTTCTCACGCACGCATGCAAACACTGAGTTATAAACTCCTCTTAGGGCCATATATAATTTTCCATTCACACCACTTTTACGTAATATATTCCAAAGATTATTACGATTCACAGAATCGAATGCCTTCCTAAAATCCACAAATGCAACATAAAGTTTCTTATTTAAAAGTAAATGCTTCTGCACAAGGGAGTAAAGTGTGAAAATATGATCAATTGTACTGTATTTTGCTCTAAATCCAGCTTGTTCTTCAACTATTTTCTCTTCTTTTTCTGCCCACTTTGTTAATCTCTTATTCAAAATATATGTATAAACTTTACTCACTATACTTGTTAGAGCGACTCCTCTATAATTATCTGGATTATTCACATCTCCTTTTTTATGAATTGGGATTATTATGGACTTTGCCCATTCTGACGGAAAAATGCCATTATCAAAAAGCTTGTTACATAAATGGACAAGGAAATCAATTACATTAGCATTTGCATGTTTTAACATTTCGCTGATTATTTGATCTGGTCCTGCGCTCTTTCCTGCTTTCAAATGCCTGATACTCGCAGTCACTTCTTCTTTAGTTATAGGCTCATTGAAAAGGGGCTCAAAATTATTTTCTTCCTCTACTATATTACTCTCTTGTGCAGTATTTCCC
Organism: Monoplex corrugatus; assembly: GCA_030674185.1. Lineage (NCBI taxonomy): Eukaryota > Metazoa > Mollusca > Gastropoda > Littorinimorpha > Ranellidae > Monoplex > Monoplex corrugatus. The sequence continues at coordinate 14,431,695 of JAPXFY010000027.1, read as the reverse complement.
CCGATATCATTGAAAACACTGCAGAAATGATTGTACCATTGTTCAATAGAGATTTCATTGTACACAAAGGCCTTTCTATTAACAGATCTTATTATTGACCAGAATGTCCTGGAGTCATTGATGGAATCTTTGAGAGAGAGAGAGAGAGAGAGAGAGAGAGAGAGAGAGAGAGAGAGAGAGAAAGACCGAGAGAGAGAGACAGAGACAGAGGCAGCGACAGAGACAGAGAGAGAGAGACGCACGCACGCACACAAACGCGTAAACACATAAAAAGACACTCGCACGAACACAAAACACAGCACACACACACACACACACACACACACACACACACACACACACACACACACACACACACACACACACACACACATACACACACACATACACACACACACACACACACACACACATACACACACACACACACATACACACACACAGATACACTCACACACACACACACATAAATACACACACACACACACAAATACACACACACACACACACTCACTTACTCTCTCTCTCTCTCCCTCGCATAATGTACATATGTACATAGAATCTCGTATACTCGTGTATACATATACGTATACACAGGCGCTCACACATAACACCATAGGCCCGCGCACACGCACGCACGCACACACCCAAACACACACACGTACACACACACACTCGCTCTCTCTGTCTGTCTCTCGCTATCTCTCTCCCCCTCTTTCCTCTGTCTCTGTCTCTGTCTCTGTCTCTGTCTCTGTCTCTCTCTGTCTCTTTCCCGCGCGCACGCGCATACTTGTACACATGTACATAGTATTTCACACACACATATATGTATACACAGGCGTTCACACATAAACATATGTATATGCGCACGCATGCACGCGCCACACACACACACACTTCACACACATGTGTTACACACACACACACACACACACACACACACACACACACACACACACACACACACACACACACACACACACACACACACACACACACACAACACACACACACACACACACACACACACACACACACACGCGCCCGCGCGCACTCTCTCTTTCTCTTCCCCTCTCTCTCTCCTCTCTTTCTTTCTCGCATACATGTACATATGTACATAGAATCTTACACACATATATACGTATACAGAGGCGCTCACACATAACAAATGTACACGCGCACGCACGCACGCACACATGTACACACACATACGTTTACAGACACAGACACAGACACAGACAGATAGACAGACAGACACACACACACACACACACACACACACACACACACACACACACACACACACACACACACACACACACACACACACACACACACACACACGCACACGCACACAGACATGCGCGCGCTCATATTACAATTAAAAAGTTGGGTTATGACAGATCATGGCAAAACTACTTGCAATAAAATCTCTCGATTTCGAACTCGGGCTGTCTGACTGAAAAATTGACGTCCTAGTCCGCTTGGCTGTCCCAGCTAACAGTGTGGGGTTTAGTATTGATCAGCTGTGGCTGGTTTTAATGCAGATCGATATTTCGTAATAAGGATTTTCAGGTGTGTAAAGTGGAAAGATAATTTAATGACGTTGTTGTTGCTGCTGCGCGTTGGTGGTTAATGATGGTAGTGGTATAGTTGTGGTGATGGTGATGGTGGTGGTGGTGTTAGTTGTTGTGGTGGTGATGGTGGTAGTGGTATGGTTGTGGTGGTGGTGATGATGGTGGTAGTGGTGGTGTAGTCGTGGTGATGGTGGTTGGTGGTGGTACTGGCAATAAGTCTTAGTGATGGTAGTAGTGGTGGTTTAGTTGTGGTGATGGTGGTAGTGGTGGTGTAGTTGTGGTGATGGTGGTAGTGGTGGTTTAGTTGTGGTGATGGTGGTAGTGGTGGTGTAGTTGTGGTGATGGTGGTAGTGGTGATAGTGGTGGTGTAGTTGTGGTGATGGTGGTAGTGGTGATAGTGGTGGTGTAGTTGTGGTGATGGTGGTAGTGGTGATAGTGGTGGTGTAGTTGTGGTGATGGTGGTTGGTGGTAGTACTGGCAGTAAGTCTTAGTAATGGTAGTAGTGGTGGTGTAGTTGTGGTGATGGTGGTTGGTGGTGGTACTGGCAGTAAGTCTTAGTAATGGTAGTAGTGATGGTCATCATTATCATTTCCTGCATCCTCCTCCTCTTCTTCCTTTTCTTTTCCATGCAGATAGGTAGGTTAACAAGGGCAAGTTAGGAACATGGATTTTAGTTATAAACTTCTACCGTTGGAAAATAAGAATATCATTATCCAAGACAAAGTGCGACTGCACGCGCCCAAGCAAACAGGAACCAGAAGAACAAGTAAACCAAAGTGAACGCGTATTCAATACAACGAGACAAGACAAGCGCAAATTTTCGGTCAACCGGCCTCTGTCAAGCGCGAATGCACGGTCACGAACAGACCACAAACAACACCAAACAACGGATAATAAGAAGAGGATTATAAACTTCCCTGCCGCCTCGTCCAGTGGATAAAAAGGGGCGGCCAATGACGAGGCTGCAGGGAAGTTTTTAGTCCTCTTCTTATTATCCGTTGTTTGGTGTTTGTGGTCTGTTTGTGACCGTGCATTCGCGCTTGACAAAGGCCGGTTGGCCGTAAATTTGCGCTTGTCTTGTCTTGTTGTGTTTAATACGCGTTCACTTAAGAATATCATTGTAATTGCTATTGTCTTTTTCCTTTTGTTTCCTCTTTTCCCTCCATCTCCTCTTTCTTTTCATTCTCCTGTACATGGCCTTCATAGACCTGTCCAAGGCATTCGATTTGGTCAGCAGGACAGGCCTGTTTACACTCCTGCAGATAATTGGATGTCCCCCCCCCCAAGCTCCTGAGGATGATCACATCCTTTCATGAGGACATGAAAGGCACCGTCCAGTACGTTGGCTCCTCCTCGAACCCCTTCTCCATCAAAAGCGGAGTCAAACAGGGATGTGTCCTCGCCCCGACACTTTTCGTCATCCTGTTCTCCCTGCTGCTGCGCTACGCCTTCAGTCAATCCGAAGAAGGCGTCTACTTTCACACCGGGGGCAACGGCTGCCTGTTCAACCTCGCACGCCTCCGTGCAAAGACGAAAGTGCGAAAAGTCCTCATTCGAAAGATGCTGTTTGCTGACGATGCGCCTTGGCGGCACACACCGAGGCTGCCCTCCAAGAGCTCATTAGCCGTTTCGCTCATGCCTGCAAAGAATTTGGCCTCACGATCAGCCTAAAGAAGACCAACGTCTTGGGTCAAGATGTCAGCTCGGCTCCCCGTATTTCCATCGGTGACTGCACTCTAGACGTGGTGGAAAGCTTCACCTACCTTGGTTCCACCATCTCCAGCAGGCTCAACCTGGACACCGAGCTGAACTCAAGGATCGGCAAGGCATCAGCAGTAATGGCCCGCCTGTCAAAGAGAATGTGGGAAAACTCCATGCTGACCATCAAGACAAAGACTAAAGTGTACCAAGCCTGCGTCCTGTTGTATGGGTGCGAGACCCGGACTCTATACTCCCGTCAAGAACGCAGGCTCAACGCCTTTCACCTACGCTGCCTCAGAAGGATTCTTGGCATTTCATGGCAGGACCACGTCCCCAACAAGGACGTCCTAGCACGTGCAGGAACTCTCAGCATGTTTGCCCTGCTCACAAAGAGACGCTTGTGCTGGCTTGGCCATGTTACCCGCATGCAAGATGGCAGAATACCCAAAGACATTTTGTATGGCGAGCTTACTACTGGCTCCAGACCCACGGGAAAGCCCATACTCCGCTACAAAGATGTGTGCAAGTGGGATCTCAAGGTGGGTGGCATTGCACCAGCAGGCTTCGAAGTGGTAGCGGCAGACCGCAGTAGCTGGCAACTTGCCATCAATTCGGAGCAGAGGAGAGAGGAGCAGTGGGAAGTAAGAAGAGCACGCAGACGCCAGAGAGCAGGGTCAGCGCCTTCGGACGACACCATCTTCACGTGCAGCAACTGCAACAGGACCTGCCGTTCGAGGATCGGGCTCTACAGCCACAGCCGGCGCTGCAGTTCCACCTCAAAATGACTTCCAAGGCGCAATCTCCATTGTCTCCCGAGACAGACGGATGCCAATATATATAATATGATATATATATATATATTTTTCTCCTCCTTTTTCTCCTACTCCTTATCATCTTCTTTGTTTTGTCTCCCTTCTTCTCCTTCGTCGTTTTCTTTTTTTTCTCTCTACTCCTCTTTCTCCTTTGCGCGGGCTGGCTGGTACAGAGCTGTGGACTCAAAGATCTGATATCTTGAGTTCAATCCCATCCCGCAACATTGTACACTGGCCTGTTCGTTGTCCATCATAATGTTTCCATCATTCTGGTGGTGTCAGCTTACTGTTTCGTAGGTCCCTCTTCCCCAATGTTGTTCAAAGTCCAGCCGACTGCGCAGAGCCATATCAAGGCTACAACCGCCTCAAAACATACAAAATTTCAACAGGAAAAAAAAAAAGAAAAGAAAATTGAGTAAACATATCAATGCATTCGCGCACATGATCTAAGGACGTGCCCCTGGCGTTGACCACTCCGTCCAATTTATCGCACAGGGGATTTAAAAAAAACACATCTGAATAAAAATTTAAGCATAAATAAGGACACCAAAACAGATATAAAAACTGGCATAAATTACGTAAAATAGCTTCTGCATACATCACCCCCCTAGAGCCAAAAATGCACTTGATACATGTACCCAATTATCAATCCTAAGAAAAAGTACGCAAGACTTTATCGAACACATACAAGTGAATGGACCAACAAGGCAGAAATGATGGGAAGGAATAACAGAAAGCAAAGGAGGAAAAAAGAAACAATGAAAGTGACAGAAAAGAGGACATTTGTAGCACAGAACTTCCAGAAAGTAGGGAGACTATTTATACTGAAAGAGCCCCCGGCATCCCCATGGGGGAAGGTTATCGTCCTCGTTGTCATCATCATGAGGCATCGTAAAAAGCCGTGCCAGATTCTGTGGCCGTTAAGGTCGGCGTAGAAAATGGAGGGTGGGGTAGGGGGTGGGTAGGAAATTGAGCATAAAGGAAATCTTAAAGCCCTTTGAGAATAATCATATAGAAGTATCCTGGTGCACTTAATCCGTCTGGAACAATGCCAGAACCCACACTCCTTTTGCGAGGTATTGTATCTACAAACGTAAAACGAAAGAAAGGAGGGAAAACAAGATAGTCAGGTCATTGCAGTAATCTTCCTTTTATGCCATACTGAAACGTATCATTAATAAAGAAGATGAGGAAAAGACAAACAACATTTATAGGACATTTTATGAGGAAAGGGGAATTAGAGCACCTGGTCACAACAGGAAAGCTGGAGGGAAAGAGAGCACCAGGTAGATCCAGGGAGAAAATACAGGACGGACTTGCAGGGTGGCTGAAGACAGAGAGGGTGGGAGATGTACTTGCAGCGACAGGGGATAGATTCGTGTGGAGGGCCGTGATCGCCAACGCCATGCGGCAGGGTTAATGATGATGATGATGATGGTAGTGATGATGATGATGATGATGATGATGATGATGATGATGATGATAATGATGATGATAATGATGATGATGAAGAAGTGTATCCCCGAGTAGGGAATAAATTCACGAAAAATTCCAGGAGGCGGTTTTTTGTTTTTTGTTTTTGTTTTTTTATACAGACGTAAGAACAATTATTTGGAACAGTCTTCCCTACCCTCATTCATTCATTGTGTATTTGTTTATGAAATTAAAATCTTATTTGGGTGATATTTTTTATTACATACTGAGAGCAAGCCGTGAGATGTTCATACATAGAGAAATATTGAAGAAGGAAAATACGTATCGTTACAGTGAGCAGCTTCCACACTTTTGACCCAAATTTGGAACAGATCTTTCCATGAACAGTTAAAAAGAAAATGAATCTTATTAAAGCATTCTCTCTCTCTCTCTCTCTCTCTCTCTCTCTCTCTCTCTTATATATATATATATATATATATATATATACATAATTATATAAATATACATGTATATATCTATCTATCTATATATATGTATAGATATATATCTCTCTCTTCCTTTTTCTCTCTCTCTCACATTCACTCACGCACTCTCTCTCTCTCTATTTATTTTTCTCTGTCTCTCTCTGTCCCTCTTTCACACACACAAACACACAAACAAACGAACGAACAAACAAACAAACAAACAAACAAACAAACACACATTCACAACGCACTCTCTCTCTCTCTTTCTCCCTCTCTTTCTAACACACACACACACACACACACACACACACACACACACACACACACACACTGGTGGAATGAGGATTGTCAAAAGGCAGTGAACGAAAAGAAAGAAAAATACAAAATCTATTTAGCAAACAGGTCACCTGAAAATCATACAGCGATGAAAAGTGCCAACATTAAGTGTAACAGAATCATAGAGCAAGCCAAAGAACAACACTGGACGTCTTTTTGTAAATGTGAAGTAAATGACCACAAAGACATGATAAAGATTTGGGAAAAACTAAAATTAATGAAAAACGGGATTAAGTTGCCATCAATTCCAGTAAAGCTAGAAAATAACCCTTTTCCTAGCTCACTGGAAAAAGCAGAAGCTTTTGCAGACGTGTTTGCTGAGACCTGTCGTGTAGAAGGACTTCCTGTCTCTAGTAGAGACTATAGGGAACGAGAAGAAAAGAAAGATGTATATAAGGATCCTGCCTCTGATAATACTCACTACATGAATGCATCACTCACACTTCAAGAATTAAAAGATGCCATTCAGTCCCTTCCAAGTAAAAAAACGTCAGTTGGACTAGATGCAATTTCCAATGAGATGCTGAAAAATTTACCAGAAAATTTTATAATTTTGCTACATGACATATTTCAAAAATGCTGGAATAGTGGGAAAATGCCCAACAACTGGAAAGAAACGATAGTGGTTCCTGTACTAAAATCAGGTAAATGTAATACCGATCTGAAAAACTACAGGCCAATTGCATTAACATCACACGTATGTAAACTAATGGAGAAAATAATCTTAAAGAGACTGATGCACTATTGTGAAAAGAATAAAATAATACCAGTAAATCAGGCAGGATTTCGAAAAGGCAGGTCACCAGTAGAAATCCTAACAAAGCTAACTACTAACATAAAACAACAATTTGCAAGACGTCAATGTGTTTTAGCTACATTTTTTGATATAACGAAAGCATACGATCAAGTGTGGCACTCCAGATTGTTATTTAAATTTAAAAGTATTGGGCTGACAGGTCACATTTTTGACTATGTTAAGTGTTTCTTAGAAAACAGAGTATTTCAAACGAGGATTGAAAATGTATATTCCACGAAACGAATTCTTCAAATGGGTATCCCTCAGGGATCCGTTATAGCTCCCCTTCTTTTCATGATATTAATGCATGACTTACCCAGTAAAGTATCTAAGCATGTAGTTTTAGCTCAATATGCTGACGATTTATGCATGTGGATGCAGGTAAATATGAAAAGGAAAACTCCTTTGCGCTGTATTAATTATACACGCAAATGCTACCAATTAGAACTTGATAAAATAGCACGATACATGGTAGAAAATGGGTTACATCTATCCCTGGAAAAATCGAAAATAGTTTTATTTAATAATGGAGCTAACCCAGTAAATCTTCCCACTTTCAAACTGGGAGATACTCTTCTTCAGTTTAATGAGTCAATTAAATTCTTAGGAGTTTTTCTTACGGCAAAATTATCTTGGAATCAGCATATTGAATACTTATTAACCAAAGCTCAAAAAAGTTTAAATTTCTTAAAAATAGTTCGCAAACAGGCATGGGGTCAAGATTCATCAACACTTGTTCATCTTTGTAAATCGCTTGTTAGATCTAAATTAACCTATGCCCAAGAAATCTTCTTCAGTGCACCGAAACACTTAATGAAAAAACTGCAGAGCATAGATTGTAAAGGTTTCAAACTTGCACTGGGTCTTCCAATGCATGCTTCCTGTCTTCGCACATATACTGAAATCAAACTGTTGCCACTTGATGAGCAAAGGAAAGTCGCTTCTACTAAATTTTTGTTAAGACACACCACTGTAGAAAACATCTCTGAAACAGAAATTAAACTGAGATCAGATATCGACTTTCCAAAAAGAGCTAAATCAATATCTTCACAGGTCACTCTTGCAACATACACATCTGACGTCATGAAAGGTTCAGGAATTGATCTACACGTAG
>JAPXFY010000027.1:14408461-14413461 GCA_030674185.1 Monoplex corrugatus | reverse complement strand
ACTACTACTACTAATTTTATTAAAAGAAAATCAAAATACAAATCTCTGTGATATCTATGCCTGTTGCCACTGTGAAAAGGACTGCTGCTCAGCTAAGTGGAGTACTATTACTGCTACTACTACTGTAATTTCTACTGGGCCTAATAATAATTTTATTAAAAAAAATCAAAATACAAATCTCTATAATATCTTTGCTTGTTGCCACCGCAAAAGGGAGTGCCATTCAATTAAGTGAGGTACTATACTACTACTGCTACTACTGTAATTATTACTACTACTACTACTACTACTACTAAATAATAATTACAATATTTATATAGCGCAAAATCTCGATAAAAATCAAATCTAAGCGCTGAACATACACTTACGCACGCGCGCACACACACGCACACACACACTTACACATGGCTATAAATGGGGAAAAAGAATAAAAGCAATGGAAAATTATAGAGAGCATATTATATACAAATATATATTACAATGTGATTCCCCTCCGAGTGGAGACAGGCTACAGAGGGGGGATGAGTGAGGTCAGGATTTTATGCAGAGGAGAAAAGGTGAGTTTTGAGAGCGGACTTGAAGGAGACAAAAGTAGGTTGCTGACGGACAGAGAGAGGAAGTTTGTTCCAGGAAAGTGGACCAGAAACAGAGAAGGCTCGTGGACCATAGGTATTGAGCTTGGTGCGTGGAAAGCGAAAAGTCAGAGGATCGGAGGCAGAGCGGAGGGTACGTGAGGGAACATAGATCTCAAGTAGGCTTGACAGGTAATCGGGGGCTGCGTTATTGAGGCTTTTGTAGCATATGGTGTCTAATTTGTACTGTATGCGCTTTGATACAGGGAGCCAGTGAAGTTGTGCCAGGAGAGGAGATATGTGGTCAGCTTTTTTCTTTTTGAGTACAAGGCGTGCAGCATTGTTTTGAATGCGCTGTAGGATGTGAAAGGTGGAGGCAGGAAGACCAGACAGGAGTGAATTGCAATAGTCAATGCGAGACATTATGAAGGAGAGAACGAGTTTTGCAGTTGTTTCCACAGAGAGATATTTCCTGATCAAGCTTATACGATGGAGGTGATAGTAGCAAGATCTGGCAGTTTGAGAAACAAAGTTGTTCATGGAGAGGGTAGAGTCAATGCAGACACCAAGGTTTTTAGCTGAATCAGAAATTGGGACTGATGTGTTACATAATGGGAGAGAAAGAGGAGGCAGCTGAGAAAGTTTCTGACGGGTGCCAATGAGGATAGCTTCTGTCTTGTCGTCATTAAGCTGAAGTTTGTTGAACGTCATCCAGTTCTTAATGTCCGAGTAACACTCAGTGGTGCGAGTCAAGAGGCGCTGTATATTGTCTGGTGTGTCACTGTCTAGAAGTTGGGTGTCATCAGCATAGAAGTGGTGTTTTATAGAGTGGGAGTTGATGATGGTGGACAGGGGGGAGGTGTAAAGAGTGAAAAGAACAGGGCCAAGGACAGATCCTTGTGGAACACCACAGGTCAGGCATGCAGGTTGAGAGTAAGTGCCATTAATGAGAACAGTTTGTTTTCTGTTTGACAGATATGAAGTGAAAAAGGAGAGAGCAATGTCAGAGATGCCAAAAGTATGATGAAGTCTAGAAAGGAGAATACCATGATCAATGGTATCAAAGGCTGCAGACAGATCAAGGAGTGTGAGGAGAGAGACTTTACCAGTATCAGTTGCAAGGAGGAGATTGTTGAGAATGTGTAGCAGGGCAGTTTCAGTGCTATGGCACTGGCGGTAGGCTGACTGGAAAGGATTGAGAAGATTGTTGGCAGACAGGTGAGAGTTCAGCTGGTTGAGGACAACTTTTTCGATGAGTTTTGACAAGAAAGAGAGATTAGAGATAGTCCGGTAATTTTTCAGTTCATTTGGGTCTAAATTGTATTTCTTGAGGAGAGGGTGAACAATAGCAGACTTGAAAGAATCTGGGACAGTTCCAGTTTGAAGAGAAGTGTTGATGATGTCAGTGATGAATGGGAGGAGAGTAGGGAGACAGTCAGAGTAGAGAGAACCTGGAAGAGGATCCAGTTTGCAGGTTTTGAACGACATGGATCTGATTGTGTTGAGAATTTCTTCTTGTGAGACTGGGGTAAAAGTAGTACTTTTATTGAAAGAAAATCAAAACACAAATCTGTATAATATATCTTTGTCTGTTGCCACTGCAAAATGCCACTGCAAAAGGGACTGCTACTCAGTTAGTGGACTACTACTATTACTACTACTACCACTACTGCTGCTGCTACTACTACTACTACTGTAATTACTGCTAGGCCTGATGATAATTTATTAAAATAAAATCCAAATACAAATCTCTATAATATCTTTGTCTGTTGCCACTGCAAAAGGGACTGCCACTCAGCTAAATGGAGGACTACTATTGCTACCACTGTAATTACTGCTAACAATAATTTCATTAAAAGAAAATCAAAATACAAATCTGTTTGATGTCTTTGTCTGTTGCCACAGCAAAAGCGACTGCTACTCAGCTAAGTGGAGTACTACTGCTGCTACTACTATAATTACTACTGGACCTAATAATGATTTTATTAAAAGAAAATTAAAATAAAAATCTCTGTAATATCTTTGCCTGTCGCCACTGCAAAAAGGACTGCCACTCAGCTAAATGGAGCTTCTCAGACCCTTGACCAAACTGTCGCTTAACAACTTAATGGTTTTGCACTGTCACACCGTGGTTTCCTCCAGACATAGTAAGCATTAAAAAAAAATCTCAATTGCACTGAATCACTCGTGAACAAAATCCAGAATCGAAATCCCAGCAAGAACCCAGGATCCCCAATGTGCAATAAATGAGACATTAAGCAATTGGTCTGCCATTTGGACTGCATCCCCGCCAAAGGTCAGAAAGGAGATCGATACTCGGCATCTTCACAGATTTCTTTCCCACTTAAGTTTTATGGTCCTGATGGCCAGGTTGGTTAGGATGTCTGACTTCCAGTCGGATGCCCAGAGTTCGGTTCTGCATGGTAACATCGGATGAATGAAGGATGGATTTTTTTTTTATCTCTCAGTCAACATATGTATATCTACTAGTGCGTGAACCTTATTAATGTATATAGGTGTACAAGAACCTTAACTATTCCCTGAAATGATCCCGTAAACCATAACATTGACGATGATTTATGGAAAGAAACGCCCCCCCCCAAAAAAAAAATCCAGAATGCATCATCATTATCATGTGCCCTGCCGCATGGCGTTGGCGATCATGGCCCTCCATATGTATCCCTTGTTGCCGCAAGCACATCTTCCACCCTGTCTGTCCTCAGCCACTCTGCAAGTCCGTCCAATTTTTCCCCTGGGTCTACCTGGTGCTCTCTTTCCCTCCAGCTTTCCAGCTTTCCTGTTGTGACCAGGTGCTCTAATTCCCCTTTCCTCAAAAAACGGCCTATAAATGTTGCCTGTCTTGTCCTAATCTTCCTAATGAATGATCATCTTGTGTCTGCCTCCGTCAAGACTGTCTCGCTTGTTTTCATCTGATGAGTAAAGGATGTATTTTTTTAGTATATCTCTCAGTTAACATGTGTAGACCTACTAGTGTTGTGAACCATCTTTATAGAGGTGTGCAGAACCTTAACTATTCCCTTTAATGATCCCGTATGACGAGGATTTATAGAAATAAATGGGAAAATGTCCAGTATGCACAACTCTCAGCGCTTAGATTTGATTTTATCAAGATTTTGCGCTATATAAATATTGTAATTATAAATTATTATTATTATTATAATTAACTCTGAAAAAAAGTCCTTGCTATGGCTGTTTTCCCTTCATCAGTCAGAGCTGTATTAGTCCTTGGTGTCGTTTGTGTCACGAAAGAGGAAGCCTGCTGAATGGGCAACAGCAAGTTCTTCATAACAACTATACCATTACATACTGAAGGATCACACTTAGAAAACACCCTATCTGTCCTGTGACGGAGCCATCAGGCAGATAAGTGCCGCCTAATCCTTAGTCCAACAGTTATAGGACATTTTATGAGGAAAAGGGAATCAGAGCACCTGGTCACAACAGGAAAGCTGGAGGGAAAAAGAACACCAGGTAGACCCAGGGAGAAAATATTGGACGGACTTGCAGGGTGGCTGAGGACAGAGAGGGTGGGAGATGTATTTTCAGCAACAGGGGATAGATTCGTGTGGAGGGCCATGATCGCCAACGTCATGCGGTTGGGCACATGATGATGATGATTATGATGATGATGAATCCTCAGCCCTCGTGTGCTGGAAGAGTAGATGTTTTGGCAATGAGCACCAGAAAAGTTGGCTCGTTTGTTGTCCATCTGAATGCTTCCATCACTCTGTGGCCGTCAAGTGTTTCATACACCCTGTCCCCTTCCCTGTTTTAAAACCTTGCCAGCGTGTAGCGTTTTGTGCAGGCTAAGAGTCTACCTGATAACTGTTGGCAGATCTGATGGAGCGCGTATGGAATTTTCTGAATGTAACCAATCCCACTTAAGCAAACTCCTGACTCTGTAAACTCCCTCACACTGAGGTTGTGGTGGGATTCAGTCTGGGAATTTGTTATGAGGTGACATGGAAATCGTGGTTGAGAGTAGTACCCCTGAAAAAAAAAAGGCAATGCGAAGACGTGATAGCGAGAAAATCAAGATGTTCTATCCCAAACTGGAATACGTAAAAGGTTCATAGTACGTCGGCGCAGAATGTGTAACCCTGCTTTCCGCTTTCGTTCCCTACAGAAAAATACATGTACACTTGATACACTCTCCACCGTGGTCATAAATAGTATGCCCATCATCATCATCATCATCATCATCATCATCATCATCATCATCATCATCATCATCATCATCATCATCATCATCATCAGGTGCCTTGCTGCATGGCGTTGGCGATTATGGACTTCCATCTGTCTCTATCTCTTGTTGCCTCAAGCATCTCTTCCACCTTCCCTGTCTTCAGCCACTCTGTAAGTCCGTCTAGGCATCTTCTCCCTGGGTCTACCCGGTGCTCTCCTTCC
>JAPXFY010000027.1:14390961-14398461 GCA_030674185.1 Monoplex corrugatus | reverse complement strand
ACTGAGGTCCATCTATATTTATGTTTAGCTTTCCTGACGTTTGCTTCAATCGAATGTCCGTCTATATTGATGTTTAGCTTTCCTGACGTTTCTTTGAACCGAGTTCTATTTGTATTATGTTTAGCTTTCCTGGTCTTCTACCAACTATCACTGTCTCTGTTTTTCCAGTGCTAATCCTCGTGCAATATTTCTCGCAGCACGCATTCAGTTGGTCTAGATGTTGAGTTTTGTTGTTTTTCATCATGGTCTGATTATTAGCGAATAATAACTCGTTTGGTGCTTCTGGATCTGGGTCTGCTTCTCTAGTGACGCCATCCATACATATGATAAACGGTAAGGGAGAGAGTACACAACCCTGTCTGACAGCGGATGCCCCTGGGCAACCAATTGAAAACCTGTTTGAGGTATGCACTGCACTCCTGCTGCTGGCTTATATGGCTTTCACGTTATTTAACAATTGTCCCTGATGTATCATATTGCTTTAGGGCATCCCATAGTTTGTTTCTGTTGACTCTGCCAAAGGCCTTTTATTGGTTGATAAATACAGGGTTGATTGCTTTGTCATATTCTGCTGCTTTTTCACATAGCCGACGGGGTGCAAAAATAGTGTCGGCGCACTCTCTAGTTATGCTGTGATTCAGACCTTCAATCATTTATTTATTTACTTCATATTATAATATATATATATATATATATATATATATATATATATATATATATATATATATATATATATGTATATATATATATACATATATACATATATATATATTTCTTTTTTGAAGGTAAGATACACACATACACATGTCATTTACGTGTAACCAAGATTATTCCAGTGGTAGGCTGATGAAATACCAGTATATAATAAAGACTATGTAAAACTTAGTCTATGTAAGCCTCAGGACCTGGCCAGCTCATGGGTTTATGTGCAGGCTTAAGGCTTGTGCTGATCACCATAGCATGGCACCTGTGACGTTAGTGCATATGGAATCATTCCGAACGCGGAGACATCATCTTGAGAAATGAAACTGAAACTGAAACTTCTGCCTTTCCTCAATCAAATTGTGCATCACTGAGGTAGCAATCTACTTTGGCCCTGTGCGCTGCTTTAGGATCTTGGCGTAAATTAATTTTAACCTAACATAGCTGAGAAGTGATATGCCTCGATAGGTGTTATAGTCTCTCTTGCTGCCTTTTTTTCCCCCCCACAATGGCATGACAACATGCAAGCAATCTGCCAGTCTCCAGGTGCCTTCATCTCTTCCCATACCTTCTGGAAGATTCTTGTTAGCTAATTGATCCCTATCTCCCAACATGCAGGAAGGCTTCTGTTGTTATACCATCTAAAACTACCCCTTTCTTTCGGGCCTTGATTGAACAGCCTTTCTCTCTTCACTCTCTAAAATGTTAGGTTTCACTGTGGTCTGGTTCGTGATCAGCAAACTGGGATTGGCTTGTCAAGAATACCTCAAGGTTGAGTAGATTATTGTCAAGAATTCCTGGAGTTGAGTAAACTGGTGTCAAGAATTCCTGAGGTTGAGTAAACTGGTTGTCAAGAATGCTGAAGGTTGAGTATACTGGTTGTCAAGAATGTCTGAATGTTGTGTATATGGTTGTCAAGAATGTCGAAGTTTGTATACTGGTTGTCAAGAATGTTAAGGTTGAGTATACTGGTTGTCAAGAATGTCTGAAGGTTGTGTATACTTGGTTGTCAAGAATGTCTGAAGGTTGAGTATACTGGTTGTCAAGAATGTCTGAAGGTTGAGTAAATTGGTTGTCAAATGTCTGAAGTTGAGTATATGGTTGTCAAGAATGTCTGAAGTTGAGTAGATTGGTTGCCAAGAATGTCTGAAGTTGAGTAATGGTTGTCAAGAATGCCTGAAGGTTGAGTAGATTGGTTGTCAAGAATGTCTGAAGGTTGAGTATACTGGTTGTCAAGAATGTCCTGAAGGTTGAGTATATGGTTGTCAAGAATGCCTGAAGGTTGAGTAAATTGGTTGTCAGAATGTCTGAAGGTTGAGTAGATTGGTTGTCAAGAATGTGTGAAGGTTGAGTATACTGGTTGTCAAGAATGTCTGAAGGTTGAGTATATGGTTGTCAAGAATGTCCCGAGGTGAGTAGATTGGTTGTCAAGAATGTCTGAAGGTTGAGTAAATTGGTTGTCAAGAATGTCTGAAGGTTGAGTAGATTGGTTGTCAAGAATGTCTGAAGGTTGAGAATACTGGTTGTCAAGAATGTCTGAAGGTTGAGTATACTGGTTGTCAATGTCTGAAGGTTGAGTAAATTGGTTGTCAAGAATGTCTGAAGGTTGAGTATACTGGTTGTCAATGTCTGAAGGTTGAGTATACTGGTTGTCAAGAATGCCTGAAGGTTGAGTAGATTGGTTGTCAAGAATGCCTGAAGGTTGAGTATACTGGTTGTCAAGAATTCCTGAAGGTTGAGTATACTGGTTGTCAAGAATGCCTGAAGGTTGAGTATACTGGTTATCAAGAATGTCTGAAGGTTGAGTATACTGGTTGCCAAGAATATCTGAAGGTTGAATATACTGGTTGTCAAGAATGTCTGACGGCTTGAGTATATGGTTGTCAATGTCTGAAGGTTGAGTATACTGGTTGTCAAGAATGTCTGAAGGTTGAGTATACAGGTTGTCAAGAGTGTCTGAAGGTTGAGTATACTGCTGTCAAGAATGTCTGAAGGTTGAGTATACTGGTTGCCGAGAATATCTGAAGGTTGAGTACACTGGTTGTCAAGAATGTCTGAAGGTTGAGTAAACTGGTTGTCAATGTCTGAAGGTTGAGTAACTGTTGTCAAGAATGTCTAAGGTTGAGTATACTGGTTGTCAAGAATGTCTGAAGGTTGAGTAGATTGGTTGTCAAGAATGTCTGAAGGTTGAGTAACTGTTTGTCAATGTCTGAAGGTTGAGTATACTGGTTGTCAAGAATGTCTGAAGGTTGAGTATACTGGTTGTCAAGAATGTCTGAAGGTTGAGTAGATTGGTTGCCAAGAATGTCTGAAGGTTGAGTAGATTGGTTGTCAAGAATGTCTGAAGGTTGAGTAGATTGGTTGTCAAGAATGTCTGAAGGTTGAGTAGATTGGTTGTCAAGAATGTCTGAAGGTTGAGTAGATTGGTTGTCAAGAATGTTGAAGGTTGAGTAGTTTGGTGGTCAAGAATGACTGAAGTTGAGTATACTGGTTGTCAAGAATGTCTGAAGGTTGAGTAATGGTTGCCAAGAATGTCTGAAGGTTGAGTAGATTGGTTGTCAAGAATGTCTGAAGGTTGAGTTGATGGTTGTCAAGAATGTCTGAAGGTTGAGTAGATTGGTTGTCAAGAATGTCTGAAGGTTGAGTAGATTGGTTGTCAAGAATGTCTGGTGGTTGAGTATACTGGTTTTCAAGAATGTCTGAAGGTTGAGTATAGTGGTGGTCAAGAATGACTGAAGGTTGAGTATACTGGTTGTCAAGAATGTCTGAAGGTTGAGTAGATTGGTTGTCAAGAATGTCTGGAGGTTGAGTATAATGGTTGTCAAGAATGTCTGAAGGTTGAGTATAGTGGTGGTCAAGAATTCCTGAAGGTTGATTAGATCTTTAACGTGTTCTGTCCAGCGCTGGGTTATTTCCTCCTCCTCGTATAGAGGTTGTCCCTCCGCGTTGCTGATTACTGTGGTGGGGTCAAAAGGCTCATTCTGACTTGCATGGCCTTCAGTTTCAGTTTCAGTTTCAGTTTCTCAAGATGAGTCTCCGCCCTCGGAACGAATTCCATATGCTCTAACTTCATAGGTATATGTGTATGGTATATGTGTATGGTGACCATGGCTCAAGCCTTGAGTTGGCCAGGTCTTAAAGAACTTTCTTCAGGAACGCTGACGGAGTCCACTCAGCTCTTTTTCCATATTTCTTGCTAGATGCTTTCTTTGCCAGCTTGACCACTCGCTTACTATTTCTTCGTGCAAGCCTATATTGAACATAGTCTTCCTTATGTTTCGATTGAACCCTTGCCTTGTCTAGTCTTTTCTTTTCCATGAGTGGTTCTTTAACCTGGTCGTTCCACCATGCAGTTGCTCTTTTGGTTCCATTTCCCATCTTCATGGTTTTACATGTCACGTGCAGGTTCCACATGTCACTTGCAGATCCCATACGTCACTTGCGTATTCCACATGTCACTTGTAAATTTCACATGTCTCTTGCAGATTCCACATGTCACTTGTAAATTCCACATGTCACTTACAGATTCCATATGTTACTTGCATATTTCACATGTCACTTCCAGATTCCACATGTCACTTGCAGATTCCACATGTCACTTGCAGATTCCACATGCCACTTGCAGATTCCACATGTCACGTGTAGATTCCACATGTCACTTGTAGATTCCACATGTCACGTGTAGATTCCACATGTCACGTGTATTTTCCACATGTCACTTGTAGATTCCACATGTCACGTGTATTTTCCACATGACACTTGTAGATTCCACATGTCACGTGTAGATTCCACATGTCACTTGTAGATTCCACATGTCACGTGTATATTCCACATGTCACTTGCAGATTCCACATGACACTTGCAGATTCCACTTGTCACTTGCAGATTCCACATGTCACTTGCAGATTCCACATGTCACTTGCAGATTCCACATGTCACGTGTAGATTCCACATGTCACTTGCAGATTCCACATGTCACTTGCAGATTCCACATGTCACTTGCAGATTCCACATGTCAAATGCAGATTCCACATGTCACGTGTTTATTCTACATGTCACTTGCAGATTCCACATGTCACTTGCAGATTCCACATGTCAATGCAGATTCCACATGTCACTTGCAGATTCCACATGTCACGTGTATATTCCACATGTCACTTATAGATTCCACATGTCACTTGCAGATTCCACATGTCACTTGACAGATTCCACATGTCACTTCTGATTCCACATGTCACTTGCAGATTCCACATGTCACTTGCAGATTCCACATGTCACTTGCAGATTCCACATGTCACTTACAGATTCCACATGTCACTTACGAGATTCCACATGTCACTTGCAGATTCCACATGTCACTTGCAGATTCCACATGTCACTTGCAGATTCCACATGTCACTTGCAGATTCCACATGACACTTGCAGATTCCACATGTCACTTACAGATTCCACATGTCACTTACAGATTCCACATGTCACTTACAGATTCCACATGTCACTTGCAGATTCCACATGTCACTTGCAGATTCCACATGTCACTTGCAGATTCCACATGTCACTTGCAGATTCCACATGACACTTGCAGATTCCACATGTCACTTACAGATTCCACAGGACACTTACAGATTCCACATGTCACGTGCAGATTCCACATGCCACTTGTAGATTCCACATGTCACTTACAGATTCCACATGTCACTTGTCTAGTCTTTTCTTTTCCATGAGTGGTTCTTTAACCTGGTCGTTCCACCATGCAGTTGCATTCTCTTTGGTTCCATTTCCATCTTCATGGTTTTACATGTCACGTGAGTTCCACATGTCACTTGCAGATCTCCATACGTCACTTGCGTATTCCACATGTCACTTGTAAATTTCACATGTCTCTTGCAGATTCCACATGTCACTTGTAAATTCCACATGTCACTTACAGATTCCATATGTTACTTGCATATTTCACATGTCACTTCAGATTTCACATGTCACTTGCAGATTCCACATGTCACTTGAGATTCCACATGCCACTTCAGATTCCACATGTCACTTGTAATTTCCACATGTCACTTGCAGATTCCACATGTCACTTAGATTCCACATGTCACTGCAGATTCCACATGTCACTTGAGATTCCACATGTCACGTGTATATTCCACATGATCACTTGTAGATTCCACATGTCACTGTAGATTCCACATGTCACTTGTAGATTCCACATGTCACGTGTATATTCCACATGTCACTTGCAGATTCCACATGCACTTGCAGATTCCACATGTCACTTGCAGATTCCACATGTCACTTGCAGATTCCACATGTCACTTGCAGATTCCACATGTCACTGTAGATTCCACATGTCACTTGCAGATTCCACATGTCACTTGCAGATTCCACATGTCACTTGCAGATTCCACATGTCAACTGCAGATTCCACATGCACTGAGATTCCAATGTCACTTGAGTTTCCCACATGTCACTTGCAGATTCCACATGTCACTTGCAGATTCCACATGTCAAATGCAGATTCCACATGTCACTTGCAGATTCCACATGTCACTTGCAGATTCCACATGTCACTTGCAGATTCCACATGTCACTTGCAGATTCCACATGTCACTTGCAGATTCCACATTGGTCACTGCAGATTCCACATGTCACTTGCAGATTCCACATGTCACTTGCAGATTCCACATGTCACTTCAGATTCCACATGTCACGTGCAGATTCCACATTGTCACGTGTATATTCCACATGTCACTTGCAGATTCCACATTCACTTGCAGATTCCACATGTCACTTGCAGATTCCACATGTCACTTGCAGATTCCACATGTCACTTGCAGATTCCACATGTCACTGTAGATTCCACATGTCACTTGCAGATTCACATGCACTTGCAGATTCCACATGTCACTGTAGATTCCACATGTCACTTGCAGATTCCACATGTCACATGAGATTCCACATGTCACGTGTATATTCCACATGTCACTTGCAGATTCCACATGCACTTGCAGATTCCACATGTCACTTGCAGATTCCACATGTCACTTGCAGATTCCACATGTCACTGCAGATTCCACATGTCATGCAGATTCAAGTCGTGATCCACATGTCACTTATAGTTCCACATGTCACTTGCAGATTCCACATGTCACTTGCAGATTCCACATGTCACTTGCAGATTCCACATGTCACTTGCAGATTCCACATGTACACTTGCAGATTCCACATGTCACTTGCAGATTCCACATGTCACTTGCAGATTCCACATGTCACTTACAGATTCCACATGTCACTTACAGATTCCACATGTCACTTGCAGATTCCACATGTCACTTGCAGATTCCACATGTCACTTGCAGATTCCACATGTCACTTGCAGATTCCACATGACACTTCAGATTCCACATGTCACTTACAGTTTCCACAGGACACTTACAGATTCCACATGTCACGTGCAGATTCCACATGCCACTTGTAGATTCCACATGTCACTTACAGATTCCACATGTACATTGCAGATCCACATGTCACTTCAGATTCCACATGTCACGTGCAGATTCCACATGCACTTGTAGATTCCACATGTCACTTGATGGTTCCACATGTCATTACAGATTCCACATGTCACTTGCAGGTTCCACATGTCACGTGCAGATTCCACATGACACTTACAGATTCCACATGTCACGTGTTGATTCCACATGTCACTTACAGGTTCCACATGACACTTGCAGATTCCACATGCCACTTGTAGATTCCACATGACACTTGCAGATTCCACATGACACTTACAGAGTA
>JAPXFY010000027.1:14348461-14365961 GCA_030674185.1 Monoplex corrugatus | reverse complement strand
GGTGATAGATGTATGAAAGAGACGGACAACTTTGAGACCGCTTTTTGTGATTGAGAGACAGACAACTTTTGGAGAACACTTTGGGAGTATGTTCGAACTGGGATGTTGCGGGGTTGGGAGGTCGGATATAGATCGTAGCAGCGATCGTAACAATCAAAAAGGAAGACAGAGAAAGAAGAGGATGTTGATATGGTTTCGATTTAGGGAGCGGTGGAGTTTGCGGTATTTCTGAAGAACGGAGAGCTGTTGCTGGATTTTAAGCCGAAGTGATTGAAGAAATTTCGAAAACAGCCGCAATAATATATAATAGTATAATTAGGTCAATTAAATTAACCGATAATTAATATAGGAAAAATGGATTAGGACCCAAAAATTTATCCCGTAATAAATAGTAGAAAATATTAATTTAAAATATTTAACCCGCTTTAATTAATATCCCCTTTTACTAACGGTAAGATAATCCCGATTTCAGGAACGATAACTTTAACGCGCTGTGCGTAACGCAGTTACTGCCCCTTATGATAGGCCGTATAGCGTGATGACGTCATAGGGTGGACAGCCGTGCTCCGACTAGTATTACCGGAGCACCGTCCACCTGTCCACCTTTTTTCGCGCGCTTTTTTTCCCGCGCTTTGTGGATCGGTAGGATGGGTCACGTGATGTTAGGGTTTAGTGTAGTGCCATGTGCATAGGTCAAGGTCGTTCTATTTTTAGCACACGGGGCTTTCCCTTTTCTAGGTCATCGGCTTTAGGAGTAACGGATTTTTCGTGCTTTTCGTGTAGTGTTATTTTTTTAGGGTAGTCAAGCCATACAGACTATCTCCCGTTTCTGACAGAATGAGCATGCTTGTTCGAGATTGGAAGTCAGACTTTGGAGCATTGATTTGTATGTCTGTTAGTGCTTATCCTTTATGGATTTATATCTGGTATAAAATAACACGAGTAATATGGTGATAGATGTATGAAAGAGACGGACAACTTTGAGACCGCTTTTTGTGATTGAGAGACAGACAACTTTTGGAGAACACTTTGGGAGTATGTTCGAACTGGGATGTTGCGGGGTTGGGAGGTCGGATATAGATCGTAGCAGCGATCGTAACAATCAAAAAGGAAGACAGAGAAAGAAGAGGATGTTGATATGGTTTCGATTTAGGGAGCGGTGGAGTTTGCGGTATTTCTGAAGAACGGAGAGCTGTTGCTGGATTTTAAGCCGAAGTGATTGAAGAAATTTCGAAAACAGCCGCAATAATATATAATAGTATAATTAGGTCAATTAAATTAACCGATAATTAATATAGGAAAAATGGATTACGACCCAAAAATTTATCCCGTAATAAATAGTAGAAAATATTAGTCGGAGCACGGCTGTCCACCCTATGACGTCATCACGCTATACGGCCTATCATAAGGGGCAGTAACTGCGTTACGCACAGCGCGTTAAAGTTATCGTTCCTGAAATACCGCAAACTCCACCGCTCCCTAAATCGAAACCATATCAACATCCTCTTCTTTCTCTGTCTTCCTTTTTGATTGTTACGATCGCTGCTACGATCTATATCCGACCTCCCAACCCCGCAACATCCCAGTTCGAACATACTCCCAAAGTGTTCTCCAAAAGTTGTCTGTCTCTCAATCACAAAAAGCGGTCTCAAAGTTGTCCGTCTCTTTCATACATCTATCACCATATTACTCGTGTTATTTTATACCAGATATAAATCCATAAAGGATAAGCACTAACAGACATACAAATCAATGCTCCAAAGTCTGACTTCCAATCTCGAACAAGCATGCTCATTCTGTCAGAAACGGGAGATAGTCTGTATGGCTTGACTACCCTAAAAAAATAACACTACACGAAAAGCACGAAAAATCCGTTACTCCTAAAGCCGATGACCTAGAAAAGGGAAAGCCCGTGTGCTAAAAATAGAACGACCTTGACCTATGCACACGGCACTACACTAAACCCTAACATCACGTGACCCATCCTACCGATCCACAAAGCGCGGGAAAAAAAGCGCGCGAAAAAAGGTGGACAGGTGGACAGGTGGACAGGTGTTTTGCTTTGAAGTCCGTCACATCAAACAAGACATACGTATACAAGCAGACAGCATATCTGATAGCTTTCCGTTTGGTTTGCTTTTGTTCAGGTTTTACGTCGACACCCACCTCAGGTGATACGGCCGACCGGGATAACCATCCCAGGGAAGTGGGGGAAGGGGGGACTTATCTAATCCTATACTGACACCACGAAAACAACAATGATGTTAAGATGGGACAGTGAGAAGGCCAGTTTTGATATAGCGCACCCCGGGATTCGAACCTACAACCATTAGCATGTGAATCCGACGCTCAAACCAACTGACCTACTGGGGCCCGCCTAGTTTTCCGTGACTGAGCCAGGGACTATATCTTGTAAATAGTATTTTGTGAATGTGGGTAACTAACTAATTAATTAATTACAATATTTATATAGCGCAAAATCTTGATAAAATCAAATCTAAGCGCTGAAACAGACACACACACACGCACGCACGCACACACACGCACGCACGCACGCACACACACGCACGCACGCACACACACACACACACACACACACACACACACACACGCACACGGCTATAAATGGGGAGAAAGAATAAAAGCAATGGAAAATTATAGAGAGCATATTATATACAATTATATATTACAATGTGATTCCCCTCCGAGTGGAGACAGGCTGCAGAGGGGATTGAGTGAGGTCAGGATTTTATGCAGAGGAGAAAAGGTGAGTTTTGAGAGCGGACTCTTCATTTATGTACCTTATGGAAATAGTTTTTTATGTTTCTGTTGGATACCATTTTCAGCATTACGTTGTGAATACAATAAAAGAAAAAGGCAAAAAAAACCCCAAAAAACCCCAACAACAACAAAAAAGAGGAAAAAAAAGAAATAAAAGGCATGCCACCAACTTGAGTAACTGTCATCTGCAAGGCGAAGCTTTCAGATTTTAGAAGTTTCTTTTGTTATGAATCGCACGCACACACACACGCACACACACACACACACAGACACAGAAACAGACACACAGACCGACAGACATACACACACACACACACACTTACGCAGACACACACATGCGCGCGCGCGCGCGCACACACACACACACACACACGCACACACACCAGGATCCCGATCTGCACGGCTACACGCCTCTAGATTCCACCGAGGACCGTTCCACCATTTTGACACCTGCGAACCGTGGTGGCTGCCATACAATATGTTTTAGTAGATCTACAGTTATCAACGTTTCATGTCACAGGACTTTTCCCTCGTCATCTCGGACAATTCTCTTGTTCAAAGTCTATAAACACTAGGATTTAGTCAGACTATCAGGACTCAGCCAGACTATATTCTCTGTACATTTGAAGACGTGTATACCATTGTTTTAGTTATTTTTATTTACTTATTTCTGTTCTGAATCTAACTCTTATCTCTATTAGAAGGACGTTTCCCCTTAGTTTTAACTACATCTTTTTTCTATCTTTCATTAGTGGTCTAAGTAATTAATGGGTTGTTGTTGTTGTTTGTTTTTTTTTAGCCATTTTTCTTGTACACAGAAAACTAAAGTATTCGTGATTATCAAACAAATAGGCCTAACCATTAATTTAAAATAAGAGATTAGCCAACAATGAAAATGCGCCAACAATCACAAATCAAATTTTTACAGTGGAATTGTAGATCTATTTCCATCAATTCCGCATACCTGGAACATTTCCTCGCATCAAATCAGTGTGAAGTTCTGATTCTACAGTCGCTTAATGTTATGCCAACCAAACTTCCCAACTTTCAAAATTATTATTATCCTCCAATATATGACTTCGGGAATTCCGGGAAGAAGGTAGCCACTGCTATATACATACTTAAAGAGTTACAGTATCACATATTTACGTCCCCTGTTTTAACATCAGCTGAAGACTTACACGCTTGTGCCGCCACAGTACAATTCAGTAATTCATTAATCTTGAATGTTTTGTCAGTCTACCTGCCAACAGGTCCAAATGACCAAAATACAGAATGGCTGCGTACGATACCAGATCTGCAGCACGGTAAATGGCTAATTGGTGGAGACTTTAATTCCCACTCTCCGTTCTGGGAAAAAGACTGTTGCACTGTTACAAGCAATCGTTTGGTGGAGAATATAGTTGACAGCTCGCTTTACCTTTTAAATGATGGAAGTGTCACTAGAATTCCTGATATCTCCAAACACCGGGCAACAGCCATCGATTTATCTTTGATATCACCAGAATTAGTACCATGCTGTACCTGGGACACTCACAGAGATACTTTGGGAAGTGATCACTTACCTATCATCATAACAATAACTAATGAAAACATCAGGATGAAAGACAGCACACCTGATATTATACCAAAATATAATTATACGCGCGCTGATTGGTCATTGTTTCGGACTGCTCTTGCTGAACAAAAATATAATTATGAGGATGGTGAAAATGTAGATGTTATGTTTTCTAAATTCCAGGAGTCAGTTCTAGCTGCTGCAGACCTCTCAATCCCGAAACTCAAATCTTTTAAGTCCAATAATCGTTTGGGTAATGTCTGGTGGACAGAGGCATGCGAAAAAGCAGTTCAGTATAAAAAAGAGAAATTCAAAGTCTACATCAAGAGCAGAAACCCTGAAGATCATAAGGAAATGAAAACTGCTAACATCCAATGTAATAAAATCATCGCTGAAGCAAAGAACGATTATTGGGCATCATACTGCACCAAAGAAATTTCAGATTTTAAGGATTTCCATAAAGTCTGGACAAAAATGAATCAAATGAAAAATGGAGCCAGCTTACCTAGGTGTCCAATAATAATTGATACATGTCACAAATTTCCTTCCGACATGGACAAAGCTGAAACTTTTGTGGATTTTTTTGCTGAAAATAGTAAAGTAGATGGTTTGTCTCCTACCTGTAAACACTACAGAGAAATGGCAGCTAACAACCTTATTTACACTGATCCAATACCTCAGAATGATCGCTGGTTTAATGCTCCAATCACCATAGAAGAGCTAAAAAACTCAATCTTGTCTCTACACAACAAAAGGAGTTCGGTAGGTGTTGATACAGTTTCAACTGAAATGATTAAGCATCTTCCAGAAAACTTTGTTACTTTCTTACACAAAATTTTTCAGAAATGCTGGGTGAGTGGAACTGTACCACAGGTATGACAAAAGTCTATTGTTATACCTATATTAAAAGCAGGAAAGCCTAAAAACAACGAAAACAGTTACAGACCTATTGCTTTGACGTCCCATTCGAGCAAACTAATGGAAAGATTGGTATTAAACAGACTTGTACATTACTGTGATAAAAATAACGTTATTCCAGTAAACCAAGCAGGTTTCAGAAAAGGGAGATCCACAATTGAGCACCTGGTTAAACTTACAACTCAGATAAAACAACAGTTTGCACGCCGAAAAAGTCTTTTGGCAACTTTTTTTGATGTGAAAAAAGCGTATGATCAAGTTTGGCATACACGTTTATTGTACAAGCTGAAATCTATTGGTTTATCTGGCAATATGTATAATTATATTAAGTCCTATTTAGCCAATAGAACAATTCAAGCAAGAGTGGGAACAAGTTATTCTACTTCGCGACGTCTTGATATGGGAATCCCTCAAGGTTCAGTGATAGCACCTATTTTATTTAATATCCTTATACAGGATCTTCCTAATGCACTCTCAAATCGTGTTGTTTTGGTACAGTACGCTGATGATATATGTATTTGGATGAATATTACTTTCAAAAAGACAACTCCACAGAGAGCACAGAATTACATCAGGAAGTTGTATCAGTCTGATCTTGATAATCTTGGAAACTACATGTTAGAAAATGGACTGTCGTTATCAGCGGAAAAAACTAACATGATGCTATTTAATCCTGGTGGTACTTTAAGTCACTTGCCTACTTTCAAACTGCATGGTGAAGTGCTACATTACAAGCAGGTTGTAAAATTTCTGGGAGTCTTTATAACATCGAAATTAACCTGGAATGTCCATTTTGATTATATTTTAACAAAAGCAAGGAAAGCCTTAAATTTTCTAAAGATAATAAGCAGATTACCCTGGGGAATGGATACAAACATACTACTTCATCTGTCAACAGCACTTGTAAGATCTAAATTATCCTATGCACAAGAAGTGTTCTTCAGTGCACCAAAATATTTACTAAAGAAGATTCAAAGCTTAGACTGCAAAAGTCTTAAAATTGCACTAGGTGTACCAGTCCATGCTTCTTGCCTGGAAACGTACAAAGTTGCTGGAATTCTGCCTCTGAACAACTATCGTGAGTTAGCGACAGCAAAGTTTGCCGTTAGAATTTCTTCACAAACGGACAATTTTGTGAGTAAGGAAGTAAAAATCAGGTCAGATGTTGACTTTCCGAAACGAGCAAAGAACATTTCATCACAAATGACTGTTGCAACTTACGTATCTGACCTGGTCAAACAGTCTAACATAAATCTGGATGAAATAGCTGAAACACCATCCACAACGACCATCCCTACATGGGAAATGCTAAAAGCTACTTTTGATATTGATTATACAGATGCTAAGAAATATGAAAACGTTAACATTTCGATATGCAGAGCAAGAGAACATATCGATGAAAAATACCGTACCCACCTCCATATTTTTACCGATGGATCAGTCTTAGAAAATAAATGTGCTGGAGCAGCATTTTATGTCCCAAAATATAAAATAATAAAGTCATTTTTCATTGGGGCAAATATATCTATCTTTACAGCGGAATTAGTCGCTATTTTACAAGCGTTGCATTATCTAGTAAACCTTACACATGTATTTTTCAAAGTAGTTCTCTTTGTTGATTCAAAATCTGTATTATATGCCTTGCAGTCTTTTGATACAGACACAAGACCTGATATAATTACTGAGGCAAATCATCTTATACATCGTTTAAGGATAAAAGGTACAGATCTCAGTTTATGCTGGGTGCCTTCTCACGTTGGTCTTCACGGCAACGAAGTAGTTGACAGAGCAGCTAAGCAAGGTGCACACAGTTCTGATAATACTACAGAATTACGTATTAATACTTCCGTAAAAGAAGCTTGCAACTTGCTAGAATCAGCCTCATGGATTCGTTTTCATGAACATTTCCATGAAAAGTTTGTGTCACAACAAATGATAAAACTTTCATTTCAAAATGTGTGTAAAAAATTGCAGTTTTCTTCCATATATCATTTGAGAACGATTGTTGCTGTTCATTTTCGTATTCAGCTAAACGCATTGAAAACAAAATACTGTAAAAATGTCAAGTGTATTTGCGGCGAACAATTCACACTGTTTCACTGTCTATTTTACTGCAAAATGCTACGTTCTTTTTTACCAAAAATGTTTACACAAGACAATTATTCTGAAACTCATTTTAAAGAAGTAACTTCCGATCAATTTTTGTCAGTTAAAATTTCAGAATCGTTGGTTCACAGTCCTGTTAATGCATTACTTTAAGTTTATGAAGTTTGTACTTTAGAGTTAAATTTTCCATACACATTGTTGATGTTAAATGTTAGTGTTAAGTTATTGTTCCATTTTTCTATTTCCCACCTACTTATGTCTATAACTATGTCTCCTCTATGCCCCAAAACAAACCAACCCATCTCTCATCTCGCAAATTTTTTTTTTTTTTTTTTTTTTCGTCTAATATCACTCATAGTGAAAAGACGTTAAATCAAAGAACGAACGAACGCACACACACACACATACACACACACACATACACACACACACACACACACACACACACAGAGGGAGAGAAGAGAGGGAGAGGGTAGGGAAGGATAGAGAGAGGGAGAGAGAGAGAGAGACAGAAACAGAGAGACAGACAGACAGAGAGACAGACAGACAGACAGACAGACAGAGACACAGAGAGAAAATATGAATTCATTTCTTTTCAGTAAGAAGTGATATTCGCTAGAGTCATGTTTAATTCAACGTGATATCTAATCATCCATCTGCTTGCCCTCTTGACTCGAAAAACACCAATAAAAATTCACCAGACATCTGGACGGTCTCAGTATTGTGCATGCAGTTGTCCAAAAACTTGATTTCCCTTTATTCGTGAAAAATCCCAAGAGCATATGAAACAGACGGCACAGAAAAAGATACCTTAAAGCTGAGCTGTGGTGTGCAAGGAAAAAATATGCATCTATGATTGCTATATTGCCTGTCATCTATGAATACATCGAGGGTTGACAGCCAGAACCCAGTATCTCACATTTTTGTCAATTTTCACTTTTTTATACAGAACTGTTGTTTTTGATGTGATCTTTCACTTGGTGGACTTTGTTTCTGCCATGATAATGATTTCAGATCGGTTTTCGATAAAACCAAAAACCAGTATCTCAAAATGTAGATATAGCCTCTCCCCGAAAACACAGTTAAAAATCGTCTCCTGTAAACTATCAGAAAATCGAGATGCTTGGTTCTGGTTTTCAACCCTCGATATATAAAGCAGTAAAGATACACGTTGTCTCATAACCCACATGCTGTAGAGGAGTGAGTGACCTTTGGTTTCCCCCCGTTGGGTTGCCGGGAGCTCTTTCAGTATAAATAGTATCCCCACCTTCTGGAAATTCTGTGCTAGAAATGTCCTCTTTTCTGTCACTCTCTTTGTTTCTGCCTTGTTGCCTTGCTTTCTGTCGTTTCTACTTATTTTCTGCCTTAATGGTCCATTCACCTGTAGTTTTTCGATAAAGTCTTACATAACTTTTTTTTGATTGATAATTGGGTACATGTATTAAGTGCATTTTTGGCTCTAAGGAGGTGAGATATGCGGAAGTAATGTCAGGTAATTTATGCCTGTTTTTATATGTTTTGGTGTCCTTATGTAATGCTTGTATTTGTATTCAGGTGTGTTTTTTAAATCTCCCCTGTGCGATAAACGGGACGGAATGGTCTTACGCCGGGGGCATGTCCTTAGATTATGTGCGCGAATGCATTGATATGGTTACTTAATTTTCTTTTCTTTTTATTTCCTGTTGGAGTTTTGTGTGTTTTGAAGCGGTTATAGCCCTGATATAGCTCTGCGCAGTCGGCTGGGCTTTAAACAACAATAAAAGAAAAAAAACTTGATTATCTATTTATTTACTTTATATGTATGTTCCTTTTTTTTGAAGATAAGATACACAGATACACATGTCACTTACATGTAAGTAAACAGGATTATTCCAGAGGTAGGCTGATAAAATACCAGTACTAAATATAGACTAGGTAAAACATAGTCTAGGTAGGGCCTCAGGACCTGGCCAGCTCATGGGTTTATGTGCAAGCTTATGTGCAGTTTCTTACGTATCTATGATTAAGAAAATACTGTCTTCACCTAGTTGATAGACGGCTGAGCATTTGGGCATTGATTAGGGGTAGGGGTGGGGGATCTGCCACGTGAGATGAGTTTATACAGAATAGCTAGTTGTGATGTGATTCAAAACTTTAATTATTCATTTATTTACTTTATATGTATGTTCCTTTTTTGGAGATAAGATTCACACATACACATGTCATTTACATGTAACCAAGATTATTCCAGTGGTAGGCTGATACAATACCAGTATAAAATATAGACTAGGTAAAACACAGTCTAGGTAGGACCTCGGGACCTGGCCAGCTCATGGGTTTATGTGCAGGCTTAAGACTTGTGCCATGATCACCATACACATGGCATCTGTGACGTTAGTCCACAGTGCGTATGGAATTCGTTCCGAGCGCGGAGACGTCGTCTTGAGAAAGTGAAACTGAAACAGAGGAGTGAAGTGGTAGAGGCCTCGCCTTCCTCAGGGTCTGCATGATGAGGGAGGTGTCCATCATCTTTCCCTGGCTGCTTTACCATCCCTGACCCTGGTGCGGGCTGAATGCCCAGTCATGGCTTAGTTGGGCTGTGGACTCCATACACGAAGTTTTCATTTATTTATTATTGATTGATTGATTGATTTTTTTTACTTATTTACTCATTTATTTATTCATTCATTTTCATTTATATATTTGTTATTATTAATTTTTTCTGTTTTATTTACTTGTTTCTTGATTTGTTTATTTTTATTTATTTATTTATTTATTTAATTATTTATTCATTCATTCATTTATTTATTTATTTATTTAATTATTTATCCATTTATCTATTTATTTATTTATTTATTCATTTATTTATCTATCTATTCATTTATATTTATTTATTTACTTATTCATTTACCTATTATTTATTTATTTACTTATTTATTTATTTATTCATCATGTATTTATTCATTTATTTTTTTATTTATCTATTTCTATTCTATTTGTTTAGTTTTTATTTGTTTATTTTTTTTATCTATTTCTATTCATTTATTTATTGAATTTTCTTTATTCATTTATTGATTTTTAAAATTATGTATTTATTTGTTTATCTATTCATTTATTTTTTTGAGGCAGGTTGATAAGTTTGAATATCTGGGAACGATCATCTCACCAGACAGCAGATGCACATCAGAAATAGCCAGCAGAATCGGCCAAACCAAAACAGCATTCAAGAAGATGAAAAGCATTCTTACCGTACCAACAAATGCCTATCAATTAACACCAGGAAGATAGTTCTTGAATGTTATGTAGAACCGATAATGTTATACGGTTGTGAGGCGTGGACAGTCAACACGCAAAGTCAGAACATGATTGAGGCATATAGTAATGCCTTCCATTCTTTTTTTTTTTTATCAGCCAATTTTTCAACCTGCTTCAGTAGCATTGCCTCCATGCCGCTCTTTTCTTCTTTCCAAACACATTACTTAATTTAATCCACTTTACATTCATACAATGTCCTAATCTCAGGAAAGTAAAACATAGGCGCCGAATCAGGGAAAACACAGGCGCCATCTCAGTGAAAACATAGGCGCCATCTCAGGGAAAACATAGGCGTCATCTCAGGGAAAACATAGGCGCCATCTCAGGGAAAACATAGGCGCCATCTCAGTGAAAACATAGGCGCCATCTCAGGGAAAACATAGGCGCCATCTCAGTGAAAACATAGGCGCCATCTCAGGGAAAACATAGGCGCCATCTCAGTGAAAACATAGGCGTCATCTCAGTGAAAACATAGGCGTCATCTCAGGGAAAACATAGGCGCCATCTCAGGGAAAACATAGGCGTCATCTCAGTGAAAACATAGGCGTCATCTCAGTGAAAACACAGGCGTCATCTCAGTGAAAACATAGGCGCCATCTCAGTGAAAACATAGGCGTCATCTCAGGGAAAACATAGGCGCCATCTCAGTGAAAAAATAGGCGCCATCTCAGTGAAAACATAGGCGCCATCTCAGTGAAAAAATAGGCGCCATCTCAGTGAAAACATAGGCGCCATCTCAGGGAAAACATAGGCGCCATCTCAGTGAAAACATAGGCGCCATCTCAGGGAAAACATAGGCGCCATCTCAGGGAAAACATAGGCGTCATCTCAGTGAAAACATAGGCGTCATCTCAGTGAAAACATAGGCGCCATCTCAGGGAAAACATAGGCGCCATCTCAGTGAAAACATAGGCGCCATCTCAGGGAAAACATAGGCGCCATCTCAGTGAAAACATAGGCGCCATCTCAGGGAAAACATAGGCGCCATCTCAGTGAAAACATAGGCGCCATCTCAGTGAAAACATAGGCGCCATCTCAGGGAAAACATAGGCGCCATCTCAGGGAAAACATAGGCGCCATCTCAGGGAAAACATAGGCGCCATCTCAGGGAAAACATAGGCGCCATCTCAGTGAAAACATAGGCGCCATCTCAGTGAAAACATAGGCGCCATCTCAGGGAAAACATAGTCGCCATCTCAGTGAAAACATAGGCGCCATCTCAGGGAAAACATAGGCGCCATCTCAGGGAAAACATAGGCGCCATCTCAGGGAAAACATAGGCGCCATCTCAGTGAAAACATAGGCGCCATCTCAGTGAAAACATAGGCGCCATCTCAGTGAAAACATAGGCGCCATCTCAGGGAAAACATAGTCGCCATCTCAGTGAAAACATAGGCGCCATCTCAGGGAAAACATAGGCAACATCTGAGGGAAAATATAGGCGCCATCTCAGGGAAAACATAGGCGCCATCTTTTTCAAGTCATTACCCCCACCCTACCCTACCCCCATGAAGCCACCCACCCAAGGGAGACTCTGCGCTGACGCTAGGTTACTTTGGTGGAGATCAGGAAGTAGTTTGATTTAACCCTTCGACTCCCGCACCCTGTCCACCAGCAGTCTGCATTATCAACCATGCTAGCAAAGGAAATTCTTAACCCTTTGATTCCCTTTCACCCTATCCACTAATTTCCTGCAGGAAACTGAGGAGGGGGGGGGGGGATAGGGCGAAGGAGTCAAAAGTTTAAGGTTTTGCACTTGGTGGATAGATGTGCAGGAGTCAAAGGGTTAATGTATTTACGAGACTATCAACGAACCCCCCCCCCCCCCCACACCCCCACCCTCGCTTAACCGACCTGTTACAAACGAAACGACGGCAAGCGTTCTCTCACGTAGCCAGCCAGGCAGGCGGGGAAGCATCCCTGTAGTAATGAGATCACCCATCATATATCAACAGTGACAGCCCCCATGAACTACCCACCAAAGCTAACGATGGAAAAGGTGAATCGACCTTTGGCACGGAAGCGGAAGCAGGCGGAAGAAACAGAAAAATCAGGTCACCACGAAGGTGGGGGCGGGGGAGGCGTGGGGGTGGGGGTGGGGGGGGGGTTGATGGGTCTTACGCTCTTGCAGTCTCTCATTTATTTAACCCTTTGTAACTAACGTACCCTCTCCTCCAACAGCATCCTGCAAGCCAACCATGCTAGCAAAGTAAAAACTTAACCCTTTGATTCCCTCAGCTACATACACACACACGCGCACGCACGCACAAACACACACACACACACACACACACACGCGCGCGCGCACATGGACACACACAAACACTCTCTCTCTCTCTCCCTCTCTCACACACGCACGCACGCAAACACACACTCGCACGCACGCACGCACGAACGAAAGAGCGAGAGAATCAAAGGGTTACGTTTTTGCAGTTGGTAGATAGGGTGCGGAAGTCAAATGGTTAATACTTGTCTATCGTTTATAATGAAAAGAGGGCAAAAGCTAGTTTCACGAGGCATCCTATGATGACGGACGAGTGACCTCCCCCCCCCCCCCCCCCTTCCATGGGGATGCCGTGGGCTCTTTCAGTGTAAACCTGTAAACCGTATTCCCACCTTCTGGAAATTCTGTGCTAGAAATTTCCTTTTTTCTTTTTGGCTCTGTTTCTTTTTACCTTGTTCCTTTACTGTCTGTCACACACACACACACACACACACACACACACACACACACACACACACACACACACACACACACGCACGCACGCACGCACACACACACACACATACACACACATACACGCACACGCACACACACACACACACGCGCGCGCGCACGCGTGCACACACACATACGCACGCACGCACACACACAAACCACACACACGAAAACAGGCAAACACACACACACACACACACACACACACACACACACACACACACACACACACACGCACGCACGCACGCGCGCTTGCACACACACACACACACATGCGCTTGCACACACACACACACGAAAACACACACACACACACACACACACACACACACACACACACACACGAAAACACAGACACACACGCACACACGAAAACACACACACTCACTTACACACACACACACACACACACACACACACACACACACACACACACACACACACACACACACACACTCATACACACACACACACACACACGCACAAACAAACACACAAACACACACACACTCACTCACTTACACACATAACACACACACACACACACACACACACACACACACACACACACACACACACACGAAAACACACATACAGACACGCACACACGAAAACACACACACACACACACACACACACACACACACACACACACACACACACACACGAAAACATACATACAGACACGCACACACCAAAACACACACACACACACACACACACACACACACACACACACACACACACACACACACACGCACACACACACGCACACACACACACATGCGCTCGCACACACACACACACGAAAACACACACACACATACACACAAACACACACACACACACACATACACACACACACACACACACACACACACACACACAGAACACAACACACACACATACCCCTACACACACATACCCCCCCCCCCACACACACACACACACAAACGAACCATTTGTCAATACAGTTAATGTTAAGTCATTAGCCGATCCTGTCTTGCACGCTGTACATGTAGTTACAGGCTGTTTTAGATGAACAATCAGAGGATGGTAACAGAGCGTGGATGATGACAGCGTTGGCTGTTCAAAACAGACTTTAAACATGATTGAGTGTGTCTGCAAATCTCATATACAGGGGGGGGGGGGGGGGGTCCAAAGTAGGTATACAGTTAGGAAAAAAGAAAACACGTACAATACTCATTGCATTTATTATACAAACAAATGAATATTGCATATACATGTAATAACAAGCACAGCCTTAATTAATCCCTCAGATACTCAAACTGTTTGCCGTCGGTATTCACACACTCCTCTAATTGAGAGCGGACACTCATGCACACTCTAACACAAAGATCTTTATCAGCATCACTTTCTTGACAAGCCTGCAAGATGAACTGAATCATGTCATTAACAGTGCGCGGCTTGCGCGCGAAAACCCTTTCCTTTACATATCCCCCCTAAAAGAAGTCCATCTGTCTTCCAGAATTGTTTTAAAATCCATTTGCGCTCCTCGTCTGTCAAATTACCAGCCATGGTTAATTTAAATTGCCACTTAGATCTAAATCAAATTGACGCTTTACCTGCAAAAACTAAAAAAAATTGAAAGTTAGTGACGATAAAATATAATTAATGACACTGAAAATATCGAAATTAAGGCCAACTAACTTAATGTGTTGATAATTTTAATGAATTAAGCATTATAATAATGATGTGATACTTACAGTATACCTACTTTTGCACCCCCCTGTATATGCAATGGTTTGACTGAGTCTGTAAGCCCACGAAGCTGTAAAAATGTACCTATGTTTGTTTTCGAATGAGGAAGGTAAAGCAGGGATGGAGAGATGAGGAGGCGGGAGAAGAAGGGAGGGGAGGCGAAGGGGCTTATTGCTCTGGCCCTGCGATTACTTTTCCTTGAACACGGGCAGCCACACTTGTTTTGGATTTCCTGCGATTACTGTCATTAGTAGGCAGCGTCCTTGGTAAGTCGGATCAGAACAAGCACTTATGAACTCCGCCGACGAAGTGACCCAGCGGCAGTGCACAGTCTCTCTCCGGTGGGTGGCCTAACAGTGGATTATGTGTCCGGCTCCGATGATCTTCCTGGCACTTGTACTAAACGAACTTGGGGTGTTGGTGGTGTGTTAATTAAGGGGCCGTAATGAGCGGCGAGGGATCAACCGCCACTGAAGCAGCATAGAGAAGATAGGGGCAGCAAAAAAACAAAAAAAAAACGATAATAAAAAAATAATGTAATAAAATACATAAATAAACAAACAAAAAACAAACAAAAAACAACAACAAACCCAAAACAACAACAACAAAACAACAACAAACAACAACAACAAAAACAAAAGTTGTGGGCTCGTTCAGTAATGACTGCTCAGAGTATTAGAGCACCTTTTAACCTTGAACCCGGCTGGACGAGGCGAGGCAAAGTGGGCATCCCCCATGGCTAACTGCATGTTTTGTGGTAAACTGATCCTCCCTGGCTCATAGGTTTTATGGACGGTGTTGCTAATGGATCAGGCAGCGATTGTCTCTTTCTGATGGGTTATGGATTTGTCAAAATTGGTCACGGGAGATGGGAGCAGACCCAACCCTCATGCCGTCTGTGGCATGTGCCAGACTTTAAAGAGCTTGGTATTACTGCCAACAGTTTTGTGGGGTGGTGGGTGAGGTGGGGGGGGGTACTGCCTGGTGGATAAATGGTTAGGATTATGTCCCCATGTCTTAGTACTGCCTGGTGGATGTATAGTTAGGATTGTTTCACCATCTCTGTACTGCCTGGTGGATGTATGGTTAGGATTGTTTCACCATCTCTGTACTGCCTGGTGGATGTATAGTTAGGATTGTTTCACCATCTCTGTACTGCCTGGTGGATGTATGGTTAGGATTGTTTCCTCATCTCTGTACTGCCTGGTGGATGTATGGTTAGGATTGTTTCCTCATCTCTGTACTGCCTGATGGATGTATAGTTAGGATTGTTTCCTCATCTCTGTACTGCCTGGTGGATGTATGGTTAGGATTGTTTCACCATTTCTCTGTACTGCCTGGTGGATGAATGATTAGGATTGTTTCCTCATCTCTGTACTACCTGGTGGATGTATGTTTAGGATTGTTTCCTCATCTCTGTACTGCCTGGTGGATGTATGGTTAGGATTGTTTCCTCATCTCTGTACTACCTGGTGGATGTATGGTTAGGATTGTTTCCTCATCTCTGTACTACCTGGTGGATGTATGGTTAGGATTGTTTCCTCATCTCTGTACTACCTGGTGGATGTATGGTTAGGATTGTTTCCTCATCTCTGTACTACCTGGTGGATGTATGGTTAGGATTGTTTCCTCATCTCTGTACTGCATGGTGGATGTTTGGTTAGGACTGTTTCCTCATCTCTGTACTGCCTGATGGATGTATGGTTAGGTTTGTTTCCTCATCTCTGTACTGTCTGGTGGATGTATGGTTAGGATTGTTTCCTCATCTCTGTACTACCTGGTGGATGTATGGTTAGGATTGTTTCCTCATCTCTGTACTACCTGGTGGATGTATGGTTAGGATTGTTTCCTCATCTCTGTACTGCCTGGTGGATGTTTGGTTAGGACTGTTTCCTCATCTCTGTACTGCCTGATGGATGTATGGTTAGGTTTGTTTCCTCATCTCTGTACGGTCTGGTGGATGTATGGTTAGGATTGTTTCCTCATCTCTGTACTGCCTGGTGGATGTATGGTTAGGATTGTTTCCTCATCTCTGTACTGCCTGGTGGATGTATGGTTAGGATTGTTTCCTCATCTCTGTACTGTCTGGTGGATGTATGGTTAGGATTGTTTCCTCATCTCTGTACTGCCTGGTGGATGTATGGTTAGGATTGTTTCCTCATCTCTGTACTGCCTGGTGGATGTATGGTTAGGATTGTTTCCTCATCTCTGTACTGCCTGATGGATGAATGGTTAGGATTGTTTCACCATCTCTGTACTGCCTGATGGATGAATGGTTAGGATTGTTTCCTCATCTCTGTACTGCCTGATGGATGAATAGTTAGGATTGTTTTCTCATCCCCCAGATCAACATATATACGTACAGACCTGCCAGTGCCTGCCTCGCAGTACATCGATTATGC
>JAPXFY010000027.1:14340961-14343461 GCA_030674185.1 Monoplex corrugatus | reverse complement strand
GGCGGGTTGGTTGGTTTATTTAATAGAGCCATGGATTCAAGATCTGATATCACAAGTTCAATCCCAGCCTGCAGCATTAAAAATTGGCCTGTTGGCTGTCCATCTGAATGTTTCCATCGTTCTTACGATGTCAGCTCAATGTTTCATAGGTCCCTTCTGCGCCCTCCCCCCCACCCACCCCATTTCAAACCTTGCCATTGCATACATTTTTGCGCAGACAGTTGCTAGCAGATTTGGGTGGAACGCATACAAAAAGGTTCGACTGCGAACCTTGTAGAATAAATGTCAAACTTTTGTCCCTCGTTCGCCGTCTCTAAGATCTACATGGTCATGCCGCATGTGGAGATGAACATGGCTGCTTCCCGCCCCCCTTCCCCTTTCCCCATCCCCCCCCCCCCCAGTTCCTGCCAGCAACCATGGAGCTGTATGATCAGAGGAGTTGTAGTCGATCGTGTGTGTTGCCACTGCGCTTGATTATACATAGTCCTTAAATACAACAGTTTTGTGCCGAGATTTTTTCGTTGTTTTCTGTTCAGTTTGAGTCATTTGTTGAGATAAAGAGTAATTCAAACTTAAAATAGACACTGGACAAATTTCCATCTGAATATTGAGCAAAATGTAGCATAGGGAAACAGATTTCAAATGTTCACTTCAGCTTGTTTGGGTCCGTTGTTGGACATAAGCCTTCCTCATTGCACGCCACTGTTGCCGGCTAACTGCTGTTCTGGTCCATTGTTTATCGAACTTTTCTAGATCGTCTCGCCATCTGGTTCTCTGACGTCCTCTGATCCTTTCTTTGGCTTCGAGAGATCCAGTGCGTCACTCTGGTGGTCCATCTGTTGTCAGATGTACTAATGACATGACCAGCCCAGTTCCAGATTTCAAATTTTGCTGATACGCAAATCGTATGAAATGAATATTTCTTTGTATTGTCATTATCATACAAATGGTCTGACGACAAGAAAGTGCACGGTTTTAGCTAATGTTTAAGCCCCTTGTTGTAATGTGTCATCATTCCTATTGATTACTGAATTCGTTTGATTTAATGCACTTCTCTCGTATGTTCATATGATGACATATTCTATGCGTAGAGGGGCGAGAGCTAGCTGTTAGACAGGTCCAGTGAGACCATGTTACACCCCATTTCATTCAGCGTTTTTGGGTGTGCAGAATATGTCGATTTGTTGTTGTTGTTGTTGTTGTTGTTGTTGTTGTTGTTGTTGTTGTTTTTAGACCGAATGCATTCTCAAGTAATGAAATGTTTTTAGATGTCCAGAATATTTTGATTTGTTGTTGTTGTTGTTGTTGTTGCTGTTGTTGTTGCGAACCTCATAAACATGATGTAAACACAAAATATAATAAATAGCTGCTCCTGGATAATGCATACTTCAAATAATTTGGAATAAATACAATATGGGTTACACAGTCAATCTTCAGTAAATCCAAAGGAACATATAATGAATAGGTTTGATAGACACACATCACTAGAAATTAACTTTAGGATAAGGCAAACTCTCTTCTCATATCAAAAGAATTTCACTTTAGGATAAGGCAAACTCTCTTCTCATATCAAAAGAAATTCACTTTAGGATAAGGCAAACTCTCTTCTCATATCAAAAGAAATTCACTTTAGGATAAGGCAAACTCTCTTCTCATATCAAAAGAATTTCACTTTAGGATAAGGCAAACTCTCTTCTCACATCAAAAGAAATTCACTTTAGGATAAGGCAAACTCTCTTCTCATATCAAAAGAATTTCACTTTAAGATAAGGCAAACTCTCTTCTCATATCAAAAGAATTTCACTTTAGGATAAGGCAAACTCTCTTCTTACATCAAAAGAATTTCACTTTAAGATAAGGCAAACTCTCTTCTCATATCAAAAGAATTTCACTTTAGGATAAGGCAAACTCTCTTCTCATATCAAAAGAAATTCACTTTAGGATAAGGCAAACTCTCTTCTTACATCAAAAGAATTTCACTTTAAGATAAGGCAAACTCTCTTCTCATATCAAAAGAAATTCACTTTAGGATAAGGCAAACTCTCTTCTTACATCAAAAGAAATTCACTTTAGGATAAGGCAAACTCTCTTCTCATATCAAAAGAAATTCACTTTAGGATAAGGCAAACTCTCTTCTCATATCAAAAGAATTTCACTTTAGGATAAGGCAAACTCTCTTCTTACATCAAAAGAAATTCACTTTAGGATAAGGCAAACTCTTTTCTCATATCAAAAGAATTTCACTTTAGGATAAGGCAAACTCTCTTCTCAAAAGAGCTTTATAGACGACTGTTGCCAGATTTCTAATTGTACGGTAATTTTTTTGAGGCCATGAGCAACATGAAATCCCCTCATGCAAAATAACAGCAAACAGCACAACCTGAGACAGGTTGATAAGTTTTATATACGTGGGAACAACCATTTCACTAGACGGCAGATGCACATTAGAAATAGCCAGCAGAATCGGTCAAGCCAAAACAGCATTGAAGAAGACGAAAAG
>JAPXFY010000027.1:14330961-14333461 GCA_030674185.1 Monoplex corrugatus | reverse complement strand
GATTTCAGCAGTGGATTTGCACTGTCAGATTGTTTCTTGTGCAGGATAAGGCGGGCTGCATTATTTTGAATGACCTGAAGCTTTCTAAGTTTGTCATCAGGTAAGCCAGCTAAGAGAGAATTACAGTAATCTAATCTTGACAAAATAAAACAAACTGCAAGCTTCTTCACGGCATCGGTGGTGAGGTAAGGACGAATCTTTGCAATCCTACGGAGCTGAAAGTTTAGGCTACGGCAAAGATTGTTGATATACGCGTCCATTGTTAATGATTCGTCAAGAAACACTCCAAGATTTCTAACAGATGGTGCAAAAGAAAGACTGCAGCCACAGATTTGTCCTTGTGCATGTTGGTGTCTGTTGTAGTTTATGTTTAGTACCGATTTTTATCAGTTCAGTTTTATCTTCATTCATTTTAAGCTTGTTTGTCATCATCCAGTCACCGACAGCCTCAATACCAGATTGTAAATTGCCAAGCAATGCTGGAAACTCGGCTGGGATGTTGGAATCATACAATTGTGAATCGTCGGCGAAGAAGTGATAGCGAAGACCTGATCGACTTATCACCTGACTCAGAGGCTTGGTGTACATTACGAACAAGACAGGCCCTAACACTGAGCCTTGTGGGACTCCAAACCTGAGCACTGATGGAAAGGAATGATACTTTCCTAAAACAACAGATTGAGTACGGTCCTTAAGGTAGGACCGAAACCAGTCCAAAACGATTGCAGAGCAACCATATGTGGTATGCAGTCTGTTGATAAGTATGTTATGGTCTATTGTATCAAAGGCAGCAGACAAATCCAGCAAAGACAGGAGAGACACATGTCCACGATCAGAAGCATGAAGAAGATCGTTAACGACACGAACAAGTGCCGTTTCTGTACTATGACATTTACGATATGCAGATTGAAATGGCTCAAGTAGGTCGTGGGACTGAAGGTGATGTAACAACTGTTCCAAGACAATACGTTCTAAAACCTTTGATAAAAATGGCAAGTTAGAAACTGGGCGAAAGTTTTTCAAGCACTCAGGATCAAGTGTTGACTTTTTAAGAAGTGGT
Source organism: Monoplex corrugatus (assembly GCA_030674185.1). Lineage (NCBI taxonomy): Eukaryota > Metazoa > Mollusca > Gastropoda > Littorinimorpha > Ranellidae > Monoplex > Monoplex corrugatus. The sequence continues at coordinate 14,332,401 of JAPXFY010000027.1, read as the reverse complement.
TTCACTAGGGCATGTTTAAAACTATCTGGGACAGTGCCTGTACACAATGACCTGTTCATGATATCAGTTATCAGGGGAACAAGTTCATCAATACATCCAAAAAACAGTGATGCAGGAATGGGATCTAGCTCGCATGATTTCTTGGGCATTTTCATCAGTATTTCTCTCACATTTTCTTGAGACACGCTCTGAAAAACAGAGAGTGCAGATCCAGAGAACCGATCAGCGTCAGCGGTCGTCGAACTGCCAGTTGGAAAACTGTCTCGAATTTGCTCAATTTTGCCAGAAAAGTATTCATTGAATTTGTCCGGTAGTTGTTCAACCGGGACAGATGTTGGCAACACAAGGCCCTGTTCTTTTCCCATGAGCTCCCCGCTGACTCTGAAAAGCTCCCCGGAGCTACACGCATTGACTATCTTATTACACATGTACTGTTTTTTAGCATTACGAATCATGCTAGTTACCAGATTACGCTGGTGAGCATAAATTTGCTTGTGCACAGTCAGGCCAGATTTGCGCCATAACCGTTCCGCCTCGCGGCGCTGGAGCTTTGCTTGCTTTATCTCCAGGTTCATCCAAGGGGCGGATGTGCGATCGGTCAAGTTACGTGTAACTAAGGGGGCGTGTTGTCCAATAAGTCACGCAAACATGTGTTGTAAACATTGACAGGATCATTAGTACATGAATCATATGCAAACATAATGATAGTCAAGATGATGATGACGACGACGATGATGATGATATAGTTTTTATTTGTTACAAAACTGTTTCGCAGTATCCTCAGCATGCAAGGAAATAACTGAAATCTTATACAGTTTTTGTATAGTGCGTTGCTTCATTTTTTTCCTGAAACTTCTTATTTTTTTGTTTCAACCACTAATAGGAGAGAACAATAACACAAACACGTTAAACAAGAAACAATAGAAACAAACGCCACAACAACCACTGTAATGATGTTTATAATAGGTGAGATAAACACGACCATAGCAGAATATGCAACAATAGTTTAATGTACAAACAATGTAATAATACAAGCAGGCATGATTGCCTTTGAAAAAGGTAGATTGTTTTACAATGCCAAACAGAGTTCAAGACAGAATCGATGTGAAATCTACATATGTCTGAATTTTATCAGACGTGCCATTAAAATTGGAAAAAAAAAATTCCATGTAGCCGATGGACAGGCCATACCACGTTGAAAATACCGTTTCTCCTCCGACCACCGAAGTTGATCAACGTTGGGTTCGGATAGTGCTTGGATAGGTGACCGTCTGTCCCCCCCCACCCCCCCCACCCCCATGGGAATGCCGGGGGGGGGGGGGGCCCTTTCAGTATAAACAGTATCCCCACCTTCTGGAAATTCTGTGCTAGAAATGTCTTTGTTTCTGCCTTATTCCTTTGCTTTCTGTCGTTTCTTCCTTTCATTTTATGCCTTGCTGG
>JAPXFY010000027.1:14323461-14325961 GCA_030674185.1 Monoplex corrugatus | reverse complement strand
TGATCTTCTTATTCGAAATAGGGTGTGAAGTTCAAAACCAGATGGTTTCTTAACCTGAAAGAAACATATCGATAGACGGACAGACAGTGTGACAGAGACAGACACATACACAGAAAAACAGAGGCAGACAGCCACAGACATAGAGAAAGACACACACACACACACACAAGAGAAAGACACGCAGACACAGAGAATACAGAGAGAACAGGTAGGACAAAGAGACAGAGTAACAAAGACAGACAAAGAAACAAAGAGACAGACATAAAAGAAATACCATGAGACAGAGATACAAAGAGTACAAAGAGACAGACACAAAAGACATAGTCGGGCAAAAGAGACAGAGAAAGACAAAGAGACAGACAGAAAGACAGAGACAAAGAGACAGACAGAGAAAGACTGAGAGACAAAGACAGAAATAGAAGACGCCAAAAAGACAAAGATAGACACACATACAAAGAGATGGACAAAGAAAAACGTAGTCAAAGACAGACACAGACGGACGAAAAGATAAAAAAACAGAGAGACAAAGAGACAAACAAAGAGAGAGAGACAGAGAAGGACAAAGAAACAGTCGCAGACAAAGAAAGACAAAGAGACAAAGAGACAGGAGGAAGTCAGACAAAGAAGGACTGAGAGACAGGCAAAGAGACAAACAAAGAAAGACAAAGAGGTGGACAAAGACGAAGAGACAGCAGGAAGTCGGAAAGACGGAGACAGAGACAGAGACAGAGAAAGACTGAGAGACGGGCAAAGAGACAAAGAAAGAAAGACACAGACACAAAAAACAGAGACAGACGTGGACAGAGAGAGAGAGACAGACAGACAGACAGACACAGAGACAAGGCAAAGACAAGACAGTCCAATAGTGAGAAAGTGCGTTTTAGGCCATGGATTTCTCTTGCGAAACGAAATTCCCTAAGGGGGGGGGGGGGGAGGGGAGCGTTGGGGGTAGCGATGAGAGTGGACGCTCATATCATGAAAAATTGCGCGAGGGAGTGGGGGAGTGGGGGAGTGGGGATGAAACTGTCGGTCTGTTGTTCAACGGGACACCTCGTGTAATGATGTTGCGGGTGTGGAGAATGTCTGCAGCTCTGTCTGTCCAGTAGCATCTGCTTGCGTTGTAAGCAAGCTCGAAAGGGCTGGCTGATTGACTGGAATCCTGGTCAGGCGGCCAAACCACTTGATCGGCTCTAGTGTGTGCGATGAAATGGTTTCCATTCGGTGTACATGTAAATCACAAACGTCATCTTTTTCTGAAGTTGAGAGAGACAGATTTAGGGTGGTGGGGGTGGGGGTGGTGTGGGGAGTGGCGTGGGGGGTATGGTGGGGGGATGGGGGGGCGTGGGGAAGAAAGAAAGAAAAGGCCAGAGAGAACATCGTGTGTGAAAATGTATGTGGCGGCAGCAGGGATATTATGTATGCATCTCTTTCTCTCTTGTCTCTGTCTCTTTCTTTCTGTCCTTCTCTCTCCTCTCTCTCTCTCTCTCTCTCTCTCTCTCTCTCTCTCCCCTCCCTCTCAGTCTCTGCCTCTGTCTGTCTGTCTGTCTGTCTCTGTCCCCCTCCATCTCTGTCTCTGTCTCTGTCTGTCTGTCCGTCTGTCTGTCTCTTTCTCTCTCTCTCTCTCTCTCCCTCTCCCTCCCTCTCTCTTCTTTCCTTCTCTATCTCTGTTTCTGTCTGTCTGTCTGTCTGTCTGTCTCTCTCTTTCTCTGTCTCTCTCTCCCTCTCACACACTCTCTCTTACACACACTTTTTCTTACTCTCTCTCAATCTCTCACTCTCTCTCTCACTCACTCTCACTCACTCTCTCTCTCTTTCTCTCTCTCTCCCTCCCTCCCTCCCTTTCTCTATTTCTCTCTCTCTCTCTCTCTGCGTGTGTGGATGTGGATGTGTCAGTGAATGTATCTGTCTGTAGGTCTGCATTGATGCGTGGCTTACGTGCCTGCGAACGCTCGGGGGTCGTCATACACGCGCATGTGTGTGTGCATGTTCATGACTGTCTGTCTGCAAGAAACATTATCTCGCTTCCACGTATTCTTGCATCCGCGCTGGTGTGCGTGGGTGTGTATTTGTGCACAGGTGTGCGTACGTGTGTTTGTGTGTCTGACAGCACTTTTAACTTGTCTTTAATTGTTTTTTGTTTGTTTTGTTTTTGGTCTCAAGACAACGCCAGGACCGGAAAAGACACATACCTGCAGTGCTTGTGATCAGCTTATTCGAGCAGCTTTACGTTTTTTGAAGGGCACGCTCTGCTGCGGGCACGGTAAGTAAGATTTTATTCTGTTAAGACCGGAAAAGCAAATATGTTTTTAGTTTAATTACTTGTTTTGTGTTTTGTAAAACAACAACAACAACAACAACAACAACAACAACAACACAAGAAGATTCTACTACTAAAAATAATGATAACTGCAAAATCCCACAATATCAAACAAACTAAATTAAAAAAAATGAAGATCCCAAACAATTAGCAATCAAACGAGCAAAGCAAACAAGAAATAAA
>JAPXFY010000027.1:14313461-14315961 GCA_030674185.1 Monoplex corrugatus | reverse complement strand
CCTCCTCCTCCTCATCATCATCATCGTCATCATCATCATCATGACCATCATCATTATCGTCGTCGTCGTCATCATCATCATCATCATCATAACCACCATCATCACCACCACCATCATCATCATCATTTTCGTCATCATCATTTTCGTCATCATCATTATCGTTATCATTCCACACAAACAGAGAGATAAGATCATCATCATCATCATCATCATCATCATCATCATCATCGTCGTCGTCGTCGTCATCGTCATGACCACCATCATCATCATCATCATCATCATTATCGTTATCATTCTACACAAACACAGAGGTAAGATCACGGCCCTTCGCCTACTTGAAGCAGTTAACCCTGATGTCAGCTGTTTTTGCCACCCAGCTTGACCGTTGGTTGAACTCTGCCGGTGATATTATTGATCATTCTTTCTCTCCCTCCCTCCCTCCCTCTCCTTTGCTTGCCCTATGTCACTCCCTCCCTCCCTTCCTCTCTGTCTGTCTGTATGTATGTCTGTCTCTCTCTCTCTCCACCTCTCTCTCTCTCTCCCCCCCCCCCTCTCTCTCTCTCGTTTTCCTCACTCCCACAATTATACTCCTTGTAGACGTCCTCATCTCTTTTCAGTGTCTCTCTCTGTCTCTCTCTCTCTCTGGATCTCTGTCTGTGTATCTGCCTCTCTCTCCCTGTCTCTGTCTCTCTGTCTCTATCTGTCTGTCTGTCTGTCTCTCTCTCTCTCTCCCATTCTTCCATTGTATAAAAAGCTGACGTCAATAACCTGACAGAGGAATTTGTGTGTGCAACACTAGTAGCAAATTATGTAGCGCTATCATTAATGGGAGACTTCAAGACTGAGTGCTTGAAGATAATATCACTGGTGAGTCATCATCATCAAGTGCCTTGCCACGTGGTATTGGCGATCATGGCCCTCCATATGCATCTATCCCTTGTTGCCGCAAGCACAGCTTCCACTTTCTCTGTCCTCAGCCACTCTGCAAGTCCGTCCAATATTTTTTCCCTTGGTCTACCTGGTGCTCTCTTTCTCTCCAGCTTTCCGTTGTGACCAGGTGCTCTAATTTCCCTTTCCTCATAAAATGGCCAAATAAATTTGCCTGTCTTTTCCTAATCATACTTATGAATGATCTTCTTGTGTCTGCCTCCATCAAGACTGTCTCGTTTGTTTTCTTTGCTGTCCATGGAACTCTCAACTATCACTGGTGATTTCCAAGCAGGATTTGAACAAAATTACTCCATAATTGACCATATGTTGACATTGATGTGTGTGTATCGTAAGCTTTAAGTTGCTTTCATTGATTTTCAGAAAGCGTTTGACACCGTAAATAGAAGAACTCTTTGGTCTCTTATGTCGAAAAATTGTATTTGTGGAAAACTGTATAAATGTATCATGAGTGTGTATGAATCTGTGAAGGTGAGAGTGAGATGTTGGTGCTGCTTTGACAAACGACATCAATTAGACTGGTGTAATGCAAGGTGATGTGCGTACTCCTATTTTATTTTCTCTGTTTATCAATGAATTGACTCTGAATGTTCATAGTTCTGGAGACATGGTGCTTCATTTATTATCATCATCATCATCAGTCCCGTAGTCTGGTTGACCGTTGGGGCACCACTGAAGATTTTGCAACCAACTTCCTCCACTCCTCACGGTCCTCAGCTTTCCGCAGAATGATATTCCATTCAAGGCCAGTCCACTCTCTGATATTGTCTTCCCATCTTTTTCTCTGTCTGCCTCTTCGTCTCCCTCCCTGAACTGTTCCCTGCAAGACGGTCTTGGCCAGTCCAGATGATCGTGTGACGTGCCCGTACCACCCCAGTTTGCGTCTTTTCACTGAGGTCAGGTCTTCATACGGCCCGATGGCGTTTTCGATTCGGGTTTTCACTTCCTTATGGTTATATGATCTTTGTACGAGATACCAAGGAGTTTGCGGAAGCATCTCATCTCCATTGCCTGTATCCTTCTTTCAATGTCTGCTGTTATGGTCCATGTTTCGCATGCATACAAAAATATTGACATGACCAGGGAACGCATCAGTCTGATCTTGGAGCCGATTGCGATATTCTTGTCGTTCCAGATTACTTTTAGCTTGGTCATTGCAGCTGTGGTCTGGGCAATCCTGGAAAGTATTCGGGCTTTGATCCTTCATCTGATACTATAGCTCCCAGATATTTAAATCTATGGACGGTCTCAAGTTTCTTGTTGTCTATGGTAATGTCAGTGCTGATGCCATTGGTATTATTTGTCATCAACTGGGTTTTCTCTGCACTGATCTGCATGCTATATGCTGTGGGGGCCTCATCAAGATGTTTTATCAAGCTGACTAGCTCTTGCTCTTGCCCAGCTAGTCCGTCAATGTCGTCGGCAAAACGCAAGTTTGTGATTGTTTTGTCTACCTCCTTATGTGTTTTGTCATGGTAGACTTGGCACTGGTTTGCCTTTTCGTTGTAGGAGAGCATGGTCTTTGTGAGCATCTTGGTTCTGATCAGGTTGG
>JAPXFY010000027.1:14303461-14308461 GCA_030674185.1 Monoplex corrugatus | reverse complement strand
GAGAAGAAAGAAGAGAGAAAGAAAGAGAGGAGAAGGAGAAAGAAAGAGAGAGAGAAGAAAGAGAAAGAAAGAAGAGAAGAGAAGAAGAAGAAAAGAAGAGAAAAGAAGAGAGAAGAGAAAGAAGAAAAGAGAGAGAAAGAAAGAGAGAGAGAAAGAAGAGAGAGAGAGAGAAAGAAAGAGAGAGAGAAAGAAAGAGAGAGAGAAGAGAGAGAAAGAAAGAAAGAGAGAGAGAAAGAAAGAGAGGAGAAGAAAGAAAGAGAAGAGAAGAAGAAAGAAGGAGAGAGAAAAGAAGAGAGAGAAAGAAAGAAAGAGAGAGAGAGAAGAAAGAGAGAGAAGAAAGAGAGAGAGAAAGAAAGAAAGAAGAGAAAGAAAGAGAGAGAGAGAAAGAAAGAGAGAAGAGAAAGAAGAAGAGAGAGAGAAGAAAGAGGGGGAGAGAGAGAGAGAAAGAAGAGAGAGAGAAGAAAGAGAGAGAAGAGAAGAGAAAGAAAGAAGGAGAAAGAAGAGAAGAAAGAAGAGAGAAGAAAGAGAAGAGAAGAAAGAAGAAAGAAAGAGAAAGAAGAGAGAGAGAGAGAGAGAAGAAGAGAAGAGAAAGAGAAGAGAGAGAAAGAGAGAGAGAGAAGAGAGAGAGCGAGAGAGAGAGCGCAAAAGCATACTCTTGTTTCAATACAATATCTATGTCAGCTTTATTGAAATACAGGAAAATACCTGTCTGGCCGTAAAAGCTGTTCTATTGTTTTGGAAAAACAAGGAGCTGTGAAGGCTTGTCTGTGCACACACGCATGCGCGAAGACGGCACCTACATTACGCACACACATATGCACGCACATCTGCAGATCACGCACGTATGCACACAACAGAGACACACATCACACACGCCCACTCTCTCTCTCTCTCAGTGTCTCTCTCTCTCTCTCAATCTTTCTCTCTCTCTCTCCCTCTCTCTCTCTCTCTCAATCTTTCTCTCTCTCTCTCTCTCTATCTCTCTCCCTCTCTCTCTCTCTCTCTCTCAATCTTTCTCTCTCTCAATCTTTCTCTCTCTCTCTCTCTCTCTCTCTCCCTCCCTCTCCCTCTCTCTCTCTCTCTCAATCTTTCTCTCTCTCTGTCTCTCTCTCTGTCTCTCTCTCTCTCTCTTTGTTTGTATGTTCCTATTGTACTAGTGAAGTCTGACTGTGAGTCATAATTGTAATCATTTCAAAATGTTTGAAGTATGCATTATCCAAGAACGACTGTGTATTATAGTCTGTGTTTGTATAATGTTTGTAATGTGTTCACACCCCTTCAAACGGGGCTTTGGCCTTACTGAATACATTTCTGATTCTGATCTCTCTCTGTCTCTCTCTCTGTCTCTCTCTCTGTCTCTCTCTGTCTCTCTCTGTCTCTCTCTGTCTCTCTCTGTCTCTCTCTCTGTCTCTCTCTCTCTGTCTCTTTCTTTCTCTCTGTCTCTCTCTGTCTCTCTCTGTCTCTCTCTGTCTCTCTCTCTGTCTCTCACTCTCTCTTTCTGTCTCTCTCTATCTCTCTCTCTCTGTCTCTCTCTGTCTCTCTCTGTCTCTCTCTGTCTCTCTCTCTCTCTCACTCTCTCTCTGTCTCTCTCTCTCTCTGTCGGGGAACAAGATGGCGGCTTGAGAGTGATGGTCGGTGTCTGCGCGGTTGGCCGAATTTCTGCATACTACGACGTTGTTGCACCATATTGGATCCCTAATTTTTGCGGACTGCAGTGTGGAGAGCCATGCCAGCGGAGGGCATCGATTTCAGGGCGAAATGTGGCAGTTTCTTGTCCGTATACGTAAATTATATGTTTCGGCGAATGAAAAACAAAGTGTTTACACGGACATTGATACTTCGTAACATGCAAGCCGGTGTCACAGTAGGTTTGCTCCTCGTTCAATTTGTTTTTTGCGACCTATTGCAACGAGCAGGAGACGTTCACCCCCACCCCGGCCCAGTGGACAGTGATAAAAGCAGCAAAACCACCAATACAAGACAAACCAGGATGCAAAGCTACACTCAGAAGAATAGTAGTACTTCTTCTCCGGCTCGATCACCCCAAGACTTCACGCCCCAAGGTATGTCCCAAAATCCATCTTTGGTAGACATTATGACCACATTAACTTCCATGAACGTTTCACTGAACCAGAAGATGGACGATATACGTGATGATATGTATAAGAAAATGGACGACGTGAAAGCTGAAGTGATCATGTTGCGTGATCAGTACACAAAGCTGCAGGGGGAGGTGGGGCAGCTGAAGGAGGAGGTGCAGAGCCTGAGGAGGGAGAACCAAGACCTGGCCAGGAGAGTGGACGACCTGCAGGGACGTTCCAGGAGAAACAACATCGTCATCCACGGTATGATAAGACAGGAAAATGAAACCAGTGATCAGTGTGAAGGCATGCTGAAAGACATTATCACTAAGCTAGAGATGTCTGATGACATCCGATTTGAGAGAGTGCATCGCATAAATTCAAAAATGGACTCTCCAGTTATGGCTTGCTGCACATTCTATAAACAAAAACAAGCCATCCTGAAAGCCAGAAAGAAGCTGCAAGGAACAACCCTATTCATTAGTGAAGACTTTACTGTGAGAGTAAGAAATGTCAGGAAACTGTTAACACCATATCTTAAAAAGGCTCGTGAAGAGGGCAAAAGAGCAATGCTTGTACATGATCATTTGATTGTTGATGGCAAGAAGTACTATTTAGATGATAAGAATAATCTGGTAGAATTAAGATAGGGGTGTGGCCGGCCTGTGACAGTTTTTGCTGAGGGTAGACAAATTGCCCTAGCACCGGTTTTCCCGGTTCAGGTCGACAGTTATAGTGAACCGTCACCTTCACGTGCAAACTATGTTGGCAGCGCACTCGATGTTGCTAACTTGGTGGTCGCTTCACCTGGCAATGTGTCAAGCCAAACATGCTTAGATAGGCCAAATGTTAGGAGTGACACTGACAGTGTGGTTGATCATGGGGTTCAGTCCCTTGTACAAAGTATTATAAATTGCTCCTTTTCATTTCTTAGTTGGAATGTTGATGGCTTATTGTCAAAGTTACATAACAATGAATTTGTTAATTACATTCAATCATTTGATCTTGTTTGCATTTTTGAAACATTTCTTGATACTTTTCATAACAATTGCTTCACTGATTTTGAAATGTTCTATAAACCTGCTCAGAAGTTGTCTATGCAGGGGAGACGATCTGGAGGTGTTGTGTGTCTTATTAAAAGAAATCTATGTAAATATGTAAAGGAAATTGAAACCAATGTTCATAACACGTGTGTTTTTCTTATAAACAAATTTTTGTTTGGTACAGAGAAAGATGTGTTGTTTGTATGCACGTATCGTCCTCCAGAAGGTTCTCCTTATTATTCATTTTTTGATTGTGATAATGGCATTTCTTTGCTAGAAGATTTTCTGTGTGACTTTTTGATTGAGTCTGATGATGTTTTCATTTTGATATGTGGAGACCTGAATAGTAGAATCGCAAATATTTCCCATGTATGTAAAGATCATGATAATGATTCTGTCTTGGGATTGAACAGTCAGCCAGTGTATACAAATAGGCACTCTGAGGATGACAAACTAAATAATTATGGCAAACTATTACTGAACATGTGCAGTGTTTTTGATCTACATGTTTTAAATGGTGAGTGCCATGGGGATTCTCATGGACGTTACACGTTTATTTCTGATTCTGGGTGCAGTGTTAATGATTATTTTATCATGTCTTGTGATTTATATAGCAGGATAGCTGATTGTTGTCATCTTAACGTTGCAGATCGGATAGAATCCACCCACATGCCTGTAGAGTTTAGGCTTCACATGAAAGATAGCAACTGCGTATTGGAACAAAAAGAGGATTTTTCGCAATCATTAGATAAGTTTGTTTGGGATGAAGATTTTCAAGGAACATACACTCATAACTTAAGATCAGGGGAACTAAACCAAAGACTAGAGACAGCTAGAGACATGGTGTACTCTGATATAAATGTTGCTCTAGAATTGTTTAATTCTTGTATAAAAGACGCAGCTCAGTGTATGAAAAAAAGTGTTATTATTGGTAGGCGTAAAAAAGCGAATCCCTGGTTTGACAAGGAATGTGTTACTCTAAAGAAGAAAGTTCGAAATTCATTGCAGATTTTTAGACGCACTTTACTTGCAAATGATAGATATAATTATTGCCGTGCAAGACGTGAATACAATAAGTTTAAAAAGTTTAAGGAAGAGCAGTACAATATGGCTTTGATAGACAAGCTAGTAAACTCAATGAATGACCAGAAAGGCTTTTGGAGCACCATCAGTATGATTTCTTCGAAAAGAAAACAGCCTAGAAATACAGTATGTATTGAAACATGGTTTAGGCATTTCAAAGACTTGCTGCAGAAAGATGCTTCGAATAATGTTGATAATTTAGAAGAAATAGAAAATGAAGCGAATGAAGAAATACAGCATTTAAATGAACCAATCTCCACACATGAGGTACTAGTAGCTCTAAGAAAATTAAAAAATGGCAAATCAGCTGGTCTAGATGGAGTCATCGGTGAATTGTTGAAAAATGCTGTTGGATGCGATCATGTTGTTGGTTTTCTAGTGACATTCTATAACTTTTTGTTTGATAACGGCATCTTCCCAAAGAACTGGTCTGAATCCATTGTTATTCCTCTCTATAAAAAAGGTAATGGTAATGATCCTAATAACTATAGAGGCATATCTATTTGTGACATAACCAGTAAAGTGTATAGCACAATAATTAACAGTAGACTGCAAAAATGGGTCGAGGCAAATAATATAACTGAGGAATTTCAGGCTGGTTTCAAGAGAGATTATTCTACTATAGATCATATGTTTACACTGATGGCACTTGTTCAGAAGCAATTTACATTAAATCGCAAACTTTATGTTGCCTTTATTGATTTTGAGAAAGCCTTTGATTCAATCAACAGAAGTTTATTATGGCCTATTTTGTTAAAAAATGGCGTTAATGGAAAACTGTTTAAATGTGTTA
>JAPXFY010000027.1:14293461-14295961 GCA_030674185.1 Monoplex corrugatus | reverse complement strand
ACACACACCACTGAAGGATCCGAAGGAGACGTGGAATGTTGATTTACTTTGAGTTCCTAAGTGTTTCTGTACGTCTCTGCCCTTCTCTTGTCCCTGTGGACCTCGGACAGGTATTTCAGACTGTGCACTGCAGTGCTGGGGACTTCCTGTGTGTTTGACAGGGAGCTGACTAACTAGTTGATGTTGTCAGCCGTAAGACGACCACCAAACCAAACTTCAAAGCCCACTGTATTACTCTAGAATAATACTGAAGGATAATGGACAGTATTACACAAGAAGAGCATTCATAAGGAAGATTAGGAAAAGACAAGCAACATTTACAGGCCATTTTATGAGGAAAGGAGAATTGGAGCATCTGGTCACGACAGGAAAGCTGGAGGGAAAGAGAGCACCAGGTACACACAGGGAGAAGATATTGGACAGACTTGCAGAGTGGCTGAAGACAGAGAGGGTGGAAGATGTGCTTGCGGCAACAAGGGATAGAAACAGATGGAGGGCCATGATCGCCAACACCATGTGGCAAGGCACTTGATGATGTTGATGAGCAGCAAGGATTAGCCGTAGGACAGGTCCAGTGGTCCTTCCGTTGAACCTGCTTACAGCTGATCCTGGCTACTCTACATCTATACAATATATTTGTTTGTCCGTATAGAGGTCCACTTGTTTAGTCTTAATTTCACAACCAATCTAAAAATAGCTGAAAAAGTGTTGTTTGCACATTTTGGTAACAGACAGACAGACACACATGCTCACAAACACACGCACATATATATACACACGCACATGAACATACACACACGCACGCGCACAAACACACTATTACACCCGCACATTCACACGCACATGCACACACACGTACGCACATACACACATACGCACACACACCACACACAAACACACACACACAACACACACACACACACACACACACACACACACTCATCTTTTAAACACCTTTTGTGTTGTCAGCGAATGCGACCTTATTTCCCTGTATCATTTTCAAAATTGAAACAGAAACACACTGATTTCACTTTGTATTTACACTTTGCTAGGCATTTACTGCACAGTCCTGTAGGTCGTTTTCTTTGATTAAGACCGATTGTTTTTATACCTGTAACTCCCACCTACCTCTGTTTGTTTGCTTGTTAGTTTTATCATTACTCCTTGACTGTTACAATGTTTTTATTCGGTAAGATTATCCTTTTCTACCCCTCTACCCCACCAGATAATCACAGATGGTTTGTCATAACCCAGCACGGGATACGCTCGTTGCATACGCATGCGTATACGTGCACACACTCACACACACACACACACACACACACACACACACACACACACACCACACACACACACACACACACACACACACGCGCGCGCGCGCGCGCGCGCGCGCGGTTACATACACACATACAGCCCTGAGCAATCTGTTCAAGCCTGATCGTTCTACTGTTATGATTGCTTTTCTATTGTCCTATAATTTTTTTTAAATGTTAATTAATATGTTAAACTGTCTTTATGATTTCGTAGAATCTTCCACCCCATAGACACCTTTTTTTTTTTTTCGTCTAAAAGCACATATGTGAACAGACGTTAAAAGAAATAACGAACGAACACTCATCTTTGTTTAGTCGATATGAAACAGTCTCTCCCACTCCACCACATACATTTCAAAGGCAGATTTGAAAAGTAGACAGGGAAACAGAATACATTTCATCAGACAGATCAGCAACAGATGCAAATGCTTGTATGTGGTGATGGGAGATATACCCAGGGAACCGTACTCTGAGGTCTTAGAGGTGTTGGTTTGTAACGACAGTACTCTCTCTGTCTCTGTCTCTGTCTCTGTCTGTCTCTGTCTCTGTCTCTGTCTGTCTGTCTGTCTCTGTCTCTGTCTCTCTCTGTCTCTGTCTCTCTCTGTCTCTGTCTGTCTCTGTCTCTCTCTCTCTCTGTCTCTGTCTGTCTGTCTCTCTCTCTCTCTCTCTCTCTCTGTGCATGCGTTCGTGTGTGTGTGTGTGTGTGTGTGTGTGTGTGTGTGTGTGTGTGCGCGGCGCGTGCATGCGTGTGTTGTGTGGTGTATATGTGTGTGTGTGGTGTGTGTATGTGTGTGTGTATGTGTGTGAGTGTGTGTGTGTGTATATATATATATGTGTGTGTGTATATATATATATATGTGTGTGTGTGTGTATGTATGTGTGTGTGTGTGTGTGTGTGTGTGTGTGTGTGTGTCCATGTGGAAGGATTTATGTGTGTGTCGGGGGGGGGGGGATGTATATGTCTGTTTGCACACATCCTTGTGTATGTATGTGCTTTGTCCTGTTCGTCTGTGTTGTCTGCTTACGTATGTATGCGTGCAATCTTGCGTGTACGTATGTGCTTGTGCATGTGTGATTGGAATGTATGTGCTTATTAGCATACGTATATGTGCATGCATTCGTGCATGCATGTGTGTTCTTGCGCTGGTGCGTGCACACTTCTAAGAATACCTTCAAGTATGTGC
>JAPXFY010000027.1:14267469-14270861 GCA_030674185.1 Monoplex corrugatus | reverse complement strand
ATATCTCCTATTCTTCCTGTCCCTATCTGCCCTTTCCGTCCCTACCCGTCTGCAAAACTGATATCTTCTCCCTGGGTCTGGCTGGTGCTGTTTTTCCCTCTGGTTCTCCTGTTGTGACTGGGTGCTCAAATTTTTCTTGTCTCATAAAATGTCCTATACATGTCGCTTGTCTTTTCCTAATCTTGTTCATTAGTGTTCTTTTTGTGTTTGCTTCTTTCAAGACTGTCTTGTTTGTTTTCTTTGTTGTCCATGGAACTCTTAACATTCTTCTTAGAAACTACGTTTCAGCTGCCTCAATCTTGTTCTGACTTTGTTTTACCAAAGGAAAAAAGAGGGAAGCAGGGAGAATTTTAAATATCAACTAAGTAACATAACATTACATGGGATATAACTCCGTGACTCTCAAGAGTTATGTTACTTAGCTGACTTTGTTTGTTATTTCCTAGCTTGGCATCCGTACAGCAATATTGGTTCTATGTAACACTGAAGAAATCTCTTCCCGATCTTAATTGATAGGCTTGTGTTGGTAAGAACGCTTTTCATTTTCATAAATGCTGTTTTATCTTGGACAGTTCTGCTGGATATTTCTGATGTGCATCTTCCGTCTGGTGAGATGACTGTTCCCAGACATTATTTGGTCAGTTGACTAAATGACCTGATTTTCGGTTGATAAATATAATGGTGGACTGGTATTGATCCCACCATTTTTCCGATGTCGGTATTTTAGATCATGTGACGTCTGGTCTTGTGCTTAAGGGGTTTGGTAAAGTTTAAGCACAAAATCACCATATTTTCTATACATTAGAAAAACGGAGACAAAGAGAAAAATGAAAAAGAGAAGAGAAGAGAGAGAAAGTCGGACAGAGAGAGATAGAAAGTGATATAAAGGGAAAAAAGAAGAAAAGAAAAAGAAAGGACGGAGAGAAGAAAGAGAGCAAGAAATACAGATATTTAAATTTTGTCAAACAGATAGACAGACAGGTGATGATGATGATGATGATGATGATGATGATGATGATGATGATGATGATGACGACGACGACGACGACGACGACGACGACAACGACGATGATGATGATGATGATGATAGACCATCACGTCGATCCAGTGTACCCCCGTGGGGTTGCCGGGGGCTCTTTCAGTATTAGTATTATCCCTACCTTCTGGAAATTCTATGCTAAAAATTTCTTCTTTTCTGTCACTCTCTTTGTTTCTGCCTTGTTCCTTTGCTTTCTGTCATTTCTTCCTATCATTTTCTGCCTTAATAGTCCATTCATCTGTATGTGTTTGATAAAGTCTGACGTACTTTTTCTTAGGATTGATAATTGAGTACACGTATTAAGTGCATTTCTTGGCTCTAGGGAGGTGAGATATATGGAAGCAATTTTAGATAATTCATGCCTGGTTTTATATCTGTTTTGGTGTCCTTAGGTATGCTTAAATTTGTATTCAGGTGTGTTTTTTTAAATCCCCTGTGCGATAAATTGGATGGAGTGGTCAACGCCAGGGGGCATGTCGTTAGATTATGTGCACGAATGCATTGATATGTGTACTTAATTTTCTTTTCTTTTCTTTTTTCCTGTTGAAGTTTTGTATAGCCCTGATATGGCTCTACGCATTCGGTTGGGCTTTAAACAACAACAACAACGATCAGGTGTATGAGTGAGAGATTCTGCTTGATTTGGTCCATCTTCTATTGAATTGAATAACAGCTTTTCGTCGCTGTTCAAATGTGATTGTGCAATTCTGTCATTGGACTGACAGACAGACAGACTGACAGACTGACAGACAGACAGACTGACAGACTGACAGACAGACAGACAGACAGACTGACAGACACACTGACAGACAGACAGACAGAAAACGAATCCTTTTTTTCTGGACCTGACGTCCATTATTTAAACAAAAACAAACAAACATGTAAACAGACGAGAAAAAAACATACAACAGATGGACAAACAGACACAAAATCAAGTGTCTCTTCGACCTTGCGGCCAATTTTCAGCCGGCGTTGGGTTATCAGAAATGTAATCAACAAATTTTGGACCCTTTTAGGATGCCATATCGATTGCCGAGGGCTTTTGCAATCTCCTTACTTCTTTCTGTTGTAGCTTTTCTTCTTGTTCTTCTTGTTCTTGTTCTTGTTCTTCTTCTTGTTCTTGTTGTTCTTGTCCTTGTTCTTGTTCTTGTTCTTGTTCTTGTTCTTCTTGTTCTTGTTCTTGTTCTTCTTGTTCTTCTTATTGTTCTTCTTCTTGTTCTTGTTCTTCTTGTTCTTGTTCTTCTTGTTCTTCTTGTTCTTCTTGTTCTTGTTCTTGTTCTTCTTGTTCTTCTTGTTCTTCTTGTTCTTGTTCTTGTTCTTCTTCTTCTTCTTCTTCTTCTTCTTCTTCTTCTTCTTCTTCTTCTTCTTCTTCTTCTTCTTCTTCTTCTTCTTCTTCTTCTTCTTCTTCTTCTTCTTTTTCTTCTTCTTCTTTTTCTTCTTCTTCCTCTTCTTCTTCTTCTTCGTCTTCTTCGCAATTTTTTTTCTTATTATTATCCTTCGCAATTCTTCTTCTTCTTCGCAATTCTTCTTTCTTCTTCTTCTTCTTCTTCTTCCTTCTTCTTCTTCTTCTTCTTGTTCTTTCTTCTTCTTCTTCTTCTTCGCATTCTTCTTCTTCTTCTTCGCATTCTTCTTCTTCTTCTTCTTCTTCTTCTTCTTCTTCTTCTTCTTCTTCTTCTTCTTCTTCTTCTTCTTCTTCTTCTTCTTCTTCTTCTTCTTCTTCTTCTTCTTCTTCTTCTTCTTCTTCGCAATTCTTCTTCTTCGCAATTCTTCTTCTTCTTCTTCGCATTCTTCTTCTTCTTCTTCTTCTTCTTCTTCGCATTCTTCTTCTTCGCATTCTTCTTCTTCGCATTCTTCTTCTTCTTCTTCTTCTTCTTCTTCTTCTTCTTCTTCTTCTTCTTCTTCTTCTTCTTCTTCTTCTTCTTCTTCTTCTTCTTCTTCTTCTTCTTCTTCTTCTTCTTCTTCTTCTTCTTCTTCTTCTTCTTCGCATTCTTCTTCTTCTTCTTCTTCTTCTTCGCATTCTTCTTCCTCCTCTTTCTCCTCCTCTCCCTTCTTTATTTTCTTTGTTTCTATCAGTGGGTTTTTTTCTTTTCTTTTCTTTTACTTCTACTTCGTTTTTTGTTCCTTAATATTACCTGCTAATGGGTTGTAAAGACTTCCTGTGGCTGGTATTTACGATGATCACGCTATTCTAACAGTCTCCCTTTTTTTCTGAAAAAAAAAAAACTATTGCAAAAAACATAGACTTCGTATTTCTCAAGGTAACTGTGACCTTGAGAAGGAATCAGATGAAACAGACCTGAGTTGGAACGAAGACAATGGTACACTGCCACAAGAGTGAAGACAGTACTAAAGC
>JAPXFY010000027.1:14237469-14242469 GCA_030674185.1 Monoplex corrugatus | reverse complement strand
AGACATGACACTTAAATGAGGAAGATGATATTCCTAATCTGGAGATTAAGACATGACACTTAAATGAGGAAGATGATATTCCTAATCTGGAGATTAAGACATGACACTTAAATAAGGAAGATGATATTCCTAATCTGGAGATTAAGACATGACACTTGAATAAGGAAGATGATATTCCTAATCTGGAGATTAGTAAGACGGGACACTTAATTAAGCAAGATGATATTCCTAATCTGGAGATTAGTAAGACATGACACTTAAATAAGGAAGATGATATTCCTAATCTGGAGATTAGTAAGACATAACACTTAAATAAGGAAGATGATATTCCTAATCTGGAGATTAAGACATGACACTTAAATAAGGAAGATGATATTCCTAATCTGGAGATTAAGACATGACACTTAAATAAGGAAGATGATATTCCTAATCTGGAGATTAAGACATGACACTTAAATAAGGAAGATGATATTCCTAATCTGCGAAGATAACAGATAAGGGAGATTAAGACATGACACTTATATGAGGAGCCATGTGTAGAACGCATCTGACGCATGTGAAGGTCCCACGAACTGAAAAACAAAATCAGTACAAAAGTGATCTTACAGACTGACATAAAAGGAAAAGAAGACAAAAACAAAGCATGTTCCCGAACTCCAGTTTAAAAGTAAAGTCCTTTTTTGAATTAAACGATATGATCCAGCTGGCTCTTGAAATGTATCACATCCCAGAAAACATCCGAACAATGCTGAGGAAGTATTTCCAAGGGTTCTCAATGCGGTTCTCTACCAAAGAATACACCACGGACTGGATAGACCTAGAGGTGGGCATTGCAATGGGCTGTGCAATCTCTCCCATACTGTTCGTGTTGGCAATGGAAGTCATCTTGAAAGCTGCAATGAAGAGTTCAGGTCCAGTGAATCTGGGAGATGGATACCAGATGCCTCCTCTGAAAGCTTTCATGGATGACACAACAGTCTTGTCCACGGATGAGGAAGAGACACACCAAATCTTAAAGCAGCTGGATGAGCTGGTGGCCTCTTCAAGAATGAGGTTCAAACCTAAGAAATCCCGAAGTCTCTCACTGCGAAAAGGAAAAGTGGCAGATTCAGTCAAATTCATGGTAGCCAACCAAGCCATCCCCACTGTCACAGAAGAGCCAGTAAAAAGTCTCGGAAGATGGTATGATGACTCCCTGAAAGACACACAAAGGGGATGTGAAACCAAGCAAACAGCAGAAGAAGGCCTGAAGAAAATAGATAACTGCGGACTGCCAGGCAAATACAAAGTCTGGTGTCTACAGTTCATGCTGATACCAAAGCTACTGTGGCCACTGCTAATCTATGACATTTGCACCAGCACAGTCGAAGCAATGGAAGCCAAAATCAACAAATACACAAGAAAATGGCTCGGTGTCCCACCTGGTCTCACTGATGTTGCATTCTACTGTCGTCAAGCAATGCTGAAGCTACCTCTGAAATCCATAGTGGAGGAATACAAAGTTGGAAAAGCAAGACTGTTGAGCATGCTGGAGGAATCGGAGGACAATATCGTGAGAGCAGTTCATCCAAAGCTGAGAACTGGCAGAAAGTGGAAAGTCCAAGAGGCTGTAAACAATGCCAAGAGAAACCTCAGCATCAAAGAAATAATTGGACACACGCAAACCAACAGACAGGGACTGGGAGCAACAAAAATGCAGTGGTGGTCCAAAGCCAAAGGGAAGGAAAAAAGAGACATGATCATACAGGAGTTGAAGGAAGAAGAAGATGTCAAAAGAGTGCAGAAGGCAGTCCAGCAAGGTCAACAGGGGCAATGGACAACATGGGACAGTGCACTCCAAAGAAGTCTCAGCTGGAACGATATGTGGCACATGGCTCCTCTAAGGATAAGCTTCCTCCTCAGATCTGTATATGACCTGCTCCCCTCGAATGCAAACTTAGTGAAATGGGGGAAAGCAGACGACCCAGCATGTCCGCTCTGTCAGAAGAAACAAACAGTGGAACATGTCCTAAGCTCTTGCAAAGTAGCGCTAGCCCAAGGAAGGTATACATGGAGGCACAACCAAGTTCTGAAAGTGATCACAGATGTGGTTAGCGAAAAAACCATGACCCCAAACGCACCAATTGCTATGACAACGTTCTACAAAGCAGGAGGGAGACAGGTCTGGCCCGAAAGGGCTATGACAACCAGCACATTGCCAAAGGGTCTTCTGGATGGAGCAGTCGACTGGGAGTGTACAGCAGACCTCCCAGAGTGGAGAAATTACCCAGATGTCATCAGCAAGACAGGCATGAGACCAGACATCGCTCTCCACTCTGACTCCTCGAAACAAGTGATTCTGATAGAACTCACTGTGCCATACGAAAGCAGAATGGAAGAAGCACATATCTACAAGACCGAAAAATACGCCGGTCTTGCCAGCACCCTGAAGAAAGCAGGTCTGCGGGTCAAAATCTTCGCCATAGAGGTCGGGGCAAGAGGGTTTGTGGGCACCTCCGCTTATGATCTCATGAAACAACTCGCCATTTCTGGGAAGAAGAGGACTAGAGCCCTTAAAGCGATGGCAGAGGCAGCAGAAAGGAGCTCAAGCTGGATCTGGGCAAGGAGGAACCAAAAAAGTGAACTTCATAAGGATTAAATTCCCTACAGATGATGTGTGCCCCGTTAGCACATTGGTAAAACCGCGTACCGCAGTTCTGAAGCGCAGAATCGCCCAGGTTCGATCCCCGGCGTGGGAAAAAAAAAAAATAAAAAAAAATAGACAACAGCAGAAGGGCATCCAGGAGTCATGACCTGGATGTGGCCCGGCCCCCCGAGAGTGTAAGGAATTCAGGGCCGAAACACTTGTCTAAAGGGGGTTACTTCTCTGAAGACCTTCTGTTGTCTAGCTCTCCCTAGAGTTTCTTTCTACCTTTCTACCTGGATTCTTTATGAAAGAATCATCGAAGTAATGAAAAAATCATCGAAGTCCTCTTTTGAATTAAATGATGGATTCCTTATGAAAGAATCATCGAAGTAATGAAAGAATTATCGAAGTCCTCTTTTGAATTAAATGATGGATTCCTTATGAAAGAATCATCGAAGTAATGAAAGAATTATCGAAGTCCTCTTTTGAATTAAATGATGGATTCCTTATGAAAGAATTATCGAAGTAATGAAAAAATCATTGAAGTCCTCTTTTGAATTAAATGATGGATTCCTTATGAAAGAATCATCGAAGTAATGAAAGAATTATCGAAGTCCTCTTTTGAATTAAATGATGGATTCCTTATGAAAGAATTATCGAAGTTATGAAAAAATCATCGAAGTCCTCTTTTGAATTAAATGATGGATTCCTTATGAAAGAATCATCGAAGTAATGAAAGAATTATCGAAGTCCTCTTTTGAATTAAATGATAGATTCTTAAGATTATTCTTCTAGTAATAAAAAGAATTATCAACATAAAAAAATGAGGGTAATCTGAAGCAAAATGCAGTGTTCTTTCTTTAATAATTGTAGGAAATGAAAGCAAGTACTGGAAGTAACAACTGTTTGTGTGTAGCCCATCACATGTTTCACTCTTCTGTAACATTGTTGTTTCCGTCCATCTTGGTCACATAACTGACGTGACCTGGTCCATTTAGACGAAGACCCATTTTGCCTGGGGAGCGGAAATGGAAGAGTGAAGGTTCCTATGAGTGTCTTGGTTAGCATCCAAATGGACACAGCCTGGGGTGTACATGTAATGTCATTCTGTCAGCCTATTCATGGTCCCAGACAGTACTCTGTTGAGATAGTGGGCACAGAGTTTTAAGTTGAAAATGGGGAAAGGGTTCTCCAGTAAAGCAGAATGGTCCTTTTGTATAGGAAACTTGTGGATAGGGAAAGAGAGTGAAAATTTCAGTGTCTTTCTGTCATTCAAGTCATTGTATCTGATAGTAGACTGTGTGACAGACCTTTGGGTGGGTGGGTGTGTGGGTGGGTGGGGGGAATTGTGTTGGAGATGGTTATGACTATGGGAATAAATAGTTACATCAGATGGAGAGGTGGTCTTGTAGTATGTGCCCTGATTTGACAGGTTCCTGAATCGATTTCCAGATTCGACAGGGATTTTGTTTCTTTCACCTGGACTTTGAAAGTGGTTGTAAAGCTTGGACTTGAAATGGTCGTGTCATGACAGAAATTGAGCCCAGAGCCCAGAAGTCAAAAGCTGTGAACTGCCAACTTTAACCCCTCTTAAATAGTAAACATCTGTATGGAAATAAAAGCCAGGTTTATCAGTGCAATCTTTGTACACACCCTGACTTACCAGACCTGACACGGACTTTGAACGAAACACTGGAGAGAAAGATCACAGGCTGTGCCATGAGATGTCTCAGTTTCAGTTTCAGTTTCTCAAGATGACGTCTCTGCACTCGGAACGAATTCCATATGCACTAACGTCACATGTGCGAATTCTATATGCACTAACGTCACATGTGCCATATGTATGGTGATCATGGCACAAGCCTTAAGCCTGCACATAAACCCTTGAGCTGGCCAGGTCCTGAGGCCCTACATAGACTGTAAGAAGAGCAGTAGAGCAACTAGCAAGACCAAAACCAAACGAGACATGGTTAGAAACGAAGAGATCTGAAAGATGGCTGGAACAATGCCTGTCAATCCCTTGATCAGAAATGAAGAGATCTGAGGGATGGCTGGAACAATACCTGTCAACCCCTTGATTAGAAATGAAGAGATCTGAAAGATGGCTGGAGCAATGCCTGTCAACCACTTGATCAGAAATGAAGAGATCTGAGAGATGGCTGGAACAATGCCTGTCAACCCCTTGATCAGAAATGAAGAGATCTGAGAGATGGCTGGAACAATACCTGTCAACCACTTGATCAGAAACGAAGAGATCTGAGAGATAGCCGGAACAATACCTGTCAACCACTTGATCAGAAACGAAGAGATCTGAGAGATGGCTGGAACAAAACCTGTCAACCACTACATCACACGACAATGGATCGAATGGTTT
>JAPXFY010000027.1:14222469-14232469 GCA_030674185.1 Monoplex corrugatus | reverse complement strand
TTTTATATTGACCAGTGTCAAAAGTTTCAGCAAGATTTTCTCAATTGTTTCCGGATGGATCTTTTCCAAATTCGAGTCGAAGAGTTGAGGAGTCGCAAAAGCAAAAGTTTTGAAGGTATAAAAAAAAAAGTCTAAGGTCAAGGCCACACGGACTAAAATGCCTAAACTCAGCACGTTTTCTGGAAGAGTTGTCAATAGCTCTGTCTTGGGAACTGTTGACAACATTTGACATCTTTTTTCACTGTTGTGACAATGTGTCATTGTCCTCGATGCTCCGTAAGTTTTTCATTTCAACCGTAGCTTCTTCAAGATCATATTGACCTTGACAAGTGCGTAATCTTAATGAGATTTTCTGTTTCTTTGTGTATTTGTTTGTCTGTTTGTTTTCTGTACTTTTTGTAGAAAAAAATATTCTTAGAAGAGGGATTTTTATGATCTGACTCCCTTTCTTTCTCTCTCTGTACGCGTGTGTGAGACCGTACATTTTAGTATTTGTGTATGTCTGTCTGTCTCTGTTTCTGTATCTCTGTCTGTGTCTGTCTGTCTGCCTCTGTGTGTGTGTGTGTGTGTGTGTGTGTATGTGTGTGTGTGTGTGTGTGTGTGTGTGTGTGTGTGTGTGTGTGTGTGTGTGTGTGTGTGTGTGTGTGTTGTGTGTTTGTGCTTCTGCCTCTCTCTCTTTCTCTGTCTCTTTCTCTCTGTCTGTGTCTTTCTCTCTCTCTGTCTGTCTCTGTATCTCTCTCTCTCTCTCTCTTCTCCTCATGCTCTCGTTCTGTGTGTGTGTGCACATTTCTGTCTCTCTCTCTGTCTGTCTGTCTATCTGTCTCTCTCATTGTGCACAATTTGAAAACAGAAATGTTCGATTTATTTTGAATTGATGAGTACCAGTTTACGTGCGGCAGTGATTAATACAGATTGAAATCAGAATATCTGTTGTTTTATTGAAATCAGAATATCTGTTTTTCGTCTTATTCTTAACATTTTGTTTTTGTTATTGTCATGCTTTTGATATACATATGTTCACGCACTCAAACACGTGCAAAAAAGCATTCGTCCATCACGCAACAGCACGCACTCCTTCCAACCAATGGCACTAAACAAACTGCGATATATTCTTTTTTTACATTTATTATTACTAACTTTCACCCATCACTCATACAACATACAACTACACAACCACGCACCTTCATACTCTTTCTCTCCTCCGTTTTCTCCTCCCTCTTCGTCTCCTCTTCCTCGTTTTCTTCTTATTCTCCTTTTCTTTCTTCTTCCTCGTCTCCTTCTTCCTCGTCTCCCTCTTCATCTCCTTCCTCGTCTCCCTCTTCGTCTCCTTCCTCGTCTCCCTCTTCGTCTCCTTCCTCGTCTCCTTCTTCCTTGTCTTCTTCTTCGTCTCCTTCCTCGTCTCCTTTTTCCTCGTCTCCTTTTCCTCCTTATCCTTATTTTTCGCCTTTTTTTAATTTTTCTTCTTTTTCTCCTTTTTTCTTTCTCACCGTTTTCTTCTCCTTCCTCTTCTTCTCCTTTATCTAATTCTTTCTTTCTTCTCTTTTTATTTGTTTCGCCTTCTTTTCTTCATAACTTTTTCGCGTTCTTCTTGTTCTTTTTCTTCTCCTCCATTCTATAGGCGGTTGTTGTCGAGACACCTCCCTCTGGGCGGATTCTTTGGCGACTGCCTCCAAAAACCTATTCCACCTTTTGTTTTTAACTTGGGTGAGCTGTTTTTCGAAAACTCAATCCTACCACACATGCCACACAAAATTTCCTTCCGCACGCAACATAAAACTCATGCATACATCACTCCATGCACACGACACAAAAATCAAGAGCACGCACTACCCTGCGCACATGACAGTAATTGTGTTTTTGGGTTTTTTTTTTTTGTTGTTGTTGTTTTTTTGTGTTTTTTTTTTTGGGGGGGGGAGGATTTTGATGAGTTTGATTGTTTGTCGTGGTTGTTGTTTGATTTTGTTTGTTTCTGACGGGGTTTTGTTTTGTTTTGTTTGTTTCTCTTTTTCTTTTTCTTTTTCTTTTCTTCTCTCTCTCTCTCTCTCTCTCTCTCTCTCTCTCTCTCTCTCTCTCTGTCCCTTTCTCTGTACTGTGTCTCATTTTTTTTATTTTTCTCTGTCTTTCTCTTTCTCTGCCTGTGTGTCTCTTTCTTTCTGTGTCTGTAACTCTCTCTCAAATCTCTCTCTCTCTGTCTATTTGTCTGTCTGTCTGTATCTCTCTGTCTCTCTGTCTGTCTCTCTCTCTCTCTCTTTCTCTCTCTCTCTCTCTCTCTCTCACACACACATGCACTCTTGCTCTCTCTCTCTCTCTGTACTGTCTCTCTCTGTCTGTCTCTGTCTCTCTCTCTGTCTCTCTGTCTGTCTGTCTCTCTCTCTCTCCCCTCCCTCCCTCCCTCTCTCTCTCTCAAAGAAATAGCTCAGTTGAAACGTAATGTTTTCATGTATAGTAGTATCTGTATATTGTGATCTTTTGTATGATTTGATTTCTTTTCTCTGTCTCTCTTTCTCACCCCCCCCCCCACATACACACATGTACGCATGGACGCGCGCGCGCACACACACACACCACATACACACGCGCACTCATAAATGTGCACCTACCTGGACGTACGCTCGCACACGCGCATCCAAATATATGTATATTGTTACATCATCATCATCATGCGCTGTGGCGCGTGGCGTTGGCGAACGTGGCCTTCCACAAGTACGAGTATCTATCTTTTGTCGCTGCCAGGAAATCTCTTACCATTTTTGTTCCCAACTACTCTAATATTTTCTGCCTAAGTCTGACTGGTGCTCTTTTTTTTTCCACTCCAGCTTTCCTGTTGTGACTAGGTGCTCAACTTTCTCTTGTCCTATATGTCTTTTTTCTGATCTTCTTCATTAATGCTCTTTCTGTTTTTGCTTCTTTCAGGGCTGTCTCTTTTTTTTTTTCAATGGAACTCTTAACATTCTTCTTAGAAATCATATTTCAGCTGTCTCAGTCTTGTTCTGACTTATTGATTGTCCAGGATAGGTTGTTCAAGCTTCGTATAACAGTTTTGGTTCTACATAACACTGCAAATCTCTCTTCCTGACATCAGTTGAGTTCCAGTTTCAGTTTCAGTTTCAGTTTCTCAAGACGACGTCTCCGCGCTCGGAATAAATTCCATACGCATTAACTTCACAGGTGCCCTGTGATGGAGAAGATGCAGAATAATCACGGCACAAGCCTTAAGTCTGCACATAAATCCATGAGCTGGCCTGATATCAGTTGATAGCATTTGTTGGTAAGAACGCTTTTCATTATCTTAAGTGCTGTTTTTGCCCCCGTTGGGTTGCCGGGGGTTCTTTCAGTATAAATACTATCCCCACCTTCTGGAAATTCTGTTAGAAATTTCCTCTTTTCTGTCACTCTCTTTGTTTCTGCCTTGTTGTCTTGCTTTCTGTCATTTCTATTTATTTTCTGCCTTAATGGTCCATTCACCTGTATTTTTTCGATAAAGTCTTACGTACTTTTTCTTCGGATTGATAATTGGGTACATGTATTAAGTGCATTTTTGGCTCAAAGGAGGTGAGATATGCGGAAGCAATTTTAGGTCATTTATGCCTGTTTTTATATATGTTTTGGTGTCCTTATGTATGCTTATATTTGTATTCAGGTGTTTTTTTAAATCTCCCCTGTGCGATAAATCGGCATGGCCTTAGATTATGTGCGCGAATGCATTGATATGTGTACTTAATTTTCTTTTTTTTTATTTTGTTGGGGTTTTTTTTTCTGTTGACGTTTTGTGTTTTGAAGCGGTTATAGCCCCGGTATGGCTCTGCGCAATCGGCTGGGCTTTAAACAACTATAAAAATTTAAGTAAAGTGCTGTTTTAGCATGGCCAATTTTACCGGATATTTCTCATGTGCGTATGCCATCTGAAGGGATGATGACCTGTTCAGATGTTTGAACTAATCAACTTGTCTCAGTTCTATGCCATTTGCTGTTATTTTTACGTGAGGGGATTTCTTGTTTTTTTTACTGGTTACCATGAATTCAATCTTCTTAATATTTAGCTCTTGGCTTTTATTTCTGCTTTCTATTTCTTTATGTTCACAAGGTTTTGCAGGTCGTTTTTCACTTTTTGCTATCAGAACGGTTTCATCGAAGATTGTTTATCGTTTTTCTTGAAACTTTTATACCACGTCTGTCTTCTGTGTTTCTCGTGAACATCATCATTATCATCATTTTCTTGTTCTTGTTCTTCTTGTTCTTCTTGTTCTTGTTCTTCTTGTTCTTGTTCTTGTTGTTCTTCTTGTTGTTCTTCTTGTTGTTGTTGTTGTTCTTCTTCTTCTTCTTGTTCTTCTTGTTCTTGTTGTTCTTGTTCTTGTTCTTCTTCTTCTTGTTCTTCTTCTTCTTGTTCTTCTTGTTGTTCTTCTTCTTCTTGTTCTTGTTCTTCTTCTTCTTCTTTTCCTCCTCCTCCTCCTCTTCCTCCTCCTCCTCTCCTTCTCCTCCTCCTCCTCCTTCTCCTCCTTCTTCTCCTTCTTCTCCTTCTCCTCCTTCTCCTTCTTCTCCTTCTTCTCTTTCTTCTCCTTCTTCTCCTTCTTCTCCTCCTTCTCATCCTTCTTCTCCTTTTTCTCCTTCTTCTCCTCCTCCTTTTTCTCCTTCTTCTCCTCCTTCTCCTTTTTCTCCTTCTTCTCCTCCTTCTCCTCCTTCTCCTTTTTCTCCTTCTTCTCCTCCTTCTCCTCCTTCTTCTACTCTTTCTCCTCCTTCTCCTTCTTCTTCTTCTCCTTCTTCTCCTTCTTCTCCTTTTTCTCCTCCTTCTCCTTCTCCTCCTTCTTCTCCTTCTTCTCCTTATTCTCCTTCTTCTCTGTCTTCTCCTTCTTCTCCTTCTCCTTCTACTTCTTCTGCTTCTTTTCTTCTCTCTTCTTCATTTATTTCTTCTTTTTCCTTTTCCTCTTTTACTTTTTTCCTTCGGTCGGTTAGGGTGCTGTACTAATAACACAGGGGTCTTGGGTTCAAACCCCAGCCGGGCCACTGATTTGTATTAGGCGGGCTGGTTGGTAGAGCCACGGACTCAACGTCTGATATCTTGAGTTCAATCCCAGTCCGCAACATTAAACACTGGCCTGTTGGCTGCCCATCTCAATGTTTCCATCAGTCTGGTTGTGCCAGCTTAGTGGTCGATAGGTCCACTGGCCTGTTGGCTGCCCATCTTAATGTTTCCATCGTTCTGCTGGTGTCAGCTTAGTGGTCGATAGGTCCACTGGCCTGATGGCTATCCATCTTAATGTTTCCATCATTCTGGTGGTGTCAGCTTAGTGTTCGATAGGTCCACTGGCCTGTTCGCTGCCCATCTTAATGTATCCATCGTTCTGCTGGTGTCAGCTTAGTGGTCGATAGGTCCACTGGCCTGTTGGCTGTCCATCTTAATGTTTCCATCATTCTGGTGGTGTCAGCTTAGTGTTCGATAGGTCCACTGGCCTCTTCGCTGCCCATCTTAATGTATCCATCATTCTGGTGGTGTCAGCGTAGTGTTCGATAGGTCCACTGGCTTGTTCGCTGTCCATTTTAATGTTTCCATCATTCTGGTGGTGTCAGCGTAGTGTTCGATAGGTCCGCTGGCCTGTTGGCTGTTCATCTTAATGTTTCCATCATTCTGGTGGTATCAGCTTATGTTCGATAGGTCCACTGGCCTGTTCGCTGCCCATCTTAATGTTTCCATCATTCTGGTGGTGTCAGCTTAGTGTTCGATAGGTCCACTGGCCTTTTAGCTGCCCATCTTAATGTTTCCATCGTTCTAGTGGTGTCAGCTTAGTGTTTGATAGGTCCAATGGCCTGTTCGCTGTCCATTTTGATGTTTACATCATTCTGGTGGTGTCGGCTTAGTGTTTGATAGGTCCACTGGCCTTTTCGCTGCCCATCTTAATGTTTCCATCATTCTGGTGGTGTCAGCTTAGTGTTCGATAAGTCCACTGGCCTGTTGGCTGCCCATCTTAATGTTTCCATCATTCTGGTGGTGTCAGCTTAGTGTTCGATAGGTCCACTGGCCTGTTCGCTGAACATCGTAATGTTTCCATCGTTCTGCTGGTGTCAGCTTAGTGTTCGATAGGTCCACTGGCCTGTTCGCTGAACATCTTAATGTTTCCATCATTCTGCTGGTGTCAGTTAAGTGTTCGATAGGTCCACTGATCTGTTCGCTGCCAATCTTAATGTTTCCATCATTCTGGTGGTGTCAGCTTAGTGTTCGATAGGTCCACTGCCCTGTTGGATGTCCATCATAATTGTTTCCATCATTCTGGTGGTTTCAGCTTAGTGTTCGATAGGTCCACTGGCCTGTTGGCTGCCCATCTTAGTGTTTCCATCGTTCTGCTGGTGTCAGCTTAGAGTTCGATAGGTCCACTGGCCTGTTGGCTGCCCATCTTAATGTTTCCATCATTCTGGTGGTGTCAGCTTAGTGTTCGATAGGTCCACTGGCCTGTTCGCTGCCCATCTTAATGTTTCCATCGTTCTGCTGGTGTCAGCTTAGTATTCGATAGGTCCACTGGCCTGTTGGCTGCCCATCTTAATGTTTCCATCATTCTGGTGGTGTCAGCTTCGTGTTGGATAGGTCCACTGGCCTGTTCGCTGCCAATTTTAATGGTTTCATTGTTCTGGTGGTGTCAGCTTAGTGTTCGATACGTCCACTGCCCTGTTTGCTGCCCATCTTAATGTTTCCATCATTCTGGTGGTGTCAGCTTAGTGGTCGATACGTTCACTGGCCTATTCGCTGCCCATCTTAATGTTTCCATCGTTCTGGTGGTGTCAGCTTAGTGTTCGATAGGTCTAGTGGCCTGTTCGCTGCCCATCTTAATGTTTCCGTCGTTCTGCTGGTGTCAGCCTAGTGTTCGATAGGTCCACTGGCTTTTTCCCTGCCCATCTTAATGTTTCCATCGTTCTTCTGGTGTCAGCTTAGTGTTCGATAGGTCCACTGGCCTGTTCGCTGCACATCTTAATGTTTCCATCATTCTGGTGGTTCAGTTTAGTGTTCGATAGGTCCACTGGCCTGTTCGCTGCCCATCTTAATGCTTCCGTCATTCAACTGGTGTCAGCTTAGTGTTCGATAGGTCCACTGGCCTGTTCGCTGCCCATCTTAATGTTTCCATCATTCTGGTGGTGTCAGCTTAGTGTTCGATAGGTCCACTGGCCTGTTGGCTGTCCATCTTTATGTTTCCATCATTCTGGTGGAGTCAGCTTAGTGTTCGATAGGTCCACTGGCCTATTCGCTGCCCATCTCACTGTTTCCATCGTCTGATGGTGTCAGTTTAGTGTTCGATAGGTTCACTGGCCTGTTCGCTGCTCATCTTAATGTTTCCATCATTCTGGGGGTGTCAGCTTAGTGTTCGATAGGTCCACTGGCTTGTTCGCTGCCCATCTTAACGTTTCCATCATTCTGGTGGTGTCAGCGTAGTGTTTGATAGGTCCACTGGCCTGTTAGCTGTCCATCTTAATGTTTCCATCATTCTGGTGGTGTCAGCTTAGTGGTCGATAGGTCCACTGGCCTGTTCCCTGCCCATCTTAATGTTTCCATCTATCTGGTGGTGTCAGCTTAGTGTTCGATAGGTCCACTGGCCTGTTCGCTGCCCATCTTAATGTTTCCATCATTCTGCTGGTGTCAGCTTAGTGTTCGATAGGTCCACTGGCCTTTTCGCTGTCCATTTTGATGTTTACATCATTCTGGTGGTGTCGGCTTAGTGTTTGATAGGTCCACTGGCCTTTTCGCTGCCCATCTTAATGTTTCCATCATTCTGGTGGTGTCAGCTTAGTGTTCGATAGGTCCACTGGCCTGTTGGCTGCCCTTCTTAATGTTTCCATCATTTTGGTGGTGTCAACTTAGTGTTCGATAGGTCCACTGGCCTGTTCGCTGCCCATCTAAATGTTTCCATCGTACTGCTGGTGTCAGCTTAGTGTTCGATAGGTCCACTGGCCTGTTCGCTGAACATCTTAATGTTTCCATCATTCTGCTGGTGTCAGTTAAGTGTTCGTTAGGTCCACTGGCCTGTTCGCTGTCAATCTTAATGTTTCCATCATTCTGATGGTGTCAGCTTAGTGTTCGATAGGTCCACTGGCCTGTTCGCTTTCCTTCTTAATGTTTCCATCATTCTGGTGGTGTCAGCTTAGTGTTCGATAGGTCCACTGGCCTGTTGGCTGCCCGTCTTAATGTTTCCATCTTTCTGGTGGTGTCAGCGTAGTGTTCGATAGGTCCACTGGCCTGTTCGCTGCCAATCTTAATGTTTCCATCGTTGTGGTAGGTGTCAGCTTAGTGTTCGATAGGTCCATTGGCCTGTCGTTGCATCTTAATGTTTCATCGTTCTGGTGGTGTCAGCTTAGTGTTCGATAGGTCCACTGGCCTGTTTGCTGCCCATCTTAATGTTTCCATCATTCTGGTGGTGTCAGCTTAGTGGTCGATAGGTTCACTGGCCTGTTTGCTGCCCATATTACTGTTTCCATCGTTCTGGTGGTGTCAGCTTAGTGTTCGATAGGTCTACTGGCCTGTTCGCTGCCAATCTTAATGTTTCCGTCGTTCTGCTGGTGTCATCTTAGTGTTCGATAGGTCCACTGGCTTTTTCGCTGCCTATCTTAATGTTTCCATCGTTCTTCTTGTGTCAGCTTAATGTTCGATAGGTCCACTGGCCTGTTCGCTGCACATCTTAATGTTTACATCATTGTGCTGGTGTCAGCTTAGTGTTCGATAGGTCCTCTGGCCTGTTCCCTGAACTTCTTCATGTTTCCGTCGTTCTGCTGGTGTCAGCTTAGTGTTCGATAGGTCCACTGGCCTGTTCGCTGCCCATCTTAATTGTTCCATCGTTCTGGTGGTGCCAGCTTGGTGTTCGATAGGTCCACTGGCCTGTTCCCTGCCCATCTTAATGTTTCCATCGTTCTGCTGTGGTCAGCTTAGTGGTCGATATGTCCACTGTCCTGTTTGCTGCCCATCTTAATGTTTCCATCATTCTGCTGGTGTCAGCTTAGTGTTCGATAGGTCCACTGGCCTGTTCGCTGCCCATCTTAATGTTTCCATCATTATGGTGGTGTCAGCGTAATGTTCGATAGCTCCACTGGCCTGTTCGCTGCCCCTCATAACGTTTCCATCATTCTGCTGGTGTCAGCTTAGTGTTCGATTGGTCCACTGGCCTGTTCGCTGCCCATCTTAATGTTTCCATCATTCTGCTGGTGTCAGCTTAGTGTTCGATAGGTCCACTGGCCTGTTCGCTGCCCATCTTAATGTTTCCATCATTATGGTGGTGTCAGCGTAATGTTCGATAGCTCCACTGGCCTGTTCGCTGCCCCTCATAACGTTTCCATCATTCTGCTGGTGTCAGCTTAGTGTTCGATAGGTCCACTGGCCTGTTCGCTGCCCATCTTAATTGTTCCATCGTTCTGGTAGTGTCAGCTTAGTGTTCGATAGGTCCACTGGCCTGTTCCCTGCCCATCTTAATGTTTCCATCGTTCTGCTGGTGTCAGCTTAGTGGTCGATATGTCCACTGGCCTGTTTGCTGCCCATCTTAATGTTTCCATCGTTCTGGTGGTGAAAGCTTAGTGTTCGATAGGTCTACTGGCCTGTTCCATGCCCATCTTAATGTTTCCATCGTTCAGGTGGTGTCAGCTTATTGTTCGATAGGTCCATTGGCCTGTTCGCTGCCCATCTTAATGTTTCCATCGTTCTGCTGGTGTCAGCTTAGTGTTCGATAGGTCCACTGGCCTGTTCGCTGCCAATCTTAATGTTTCCATCGGTGTGGTAGTTCGGCTTAGTGTTCGATATGTCCATTGGCCTGTTCGCTGCCCATCTGAATGTTTCCATCATTCTGGTGGTGTCAGCTTAGTGGTCGATAGGTCCACTGGACTGTTCGCTGCCCATATTAATGTTTCCATCGTTCTGGTGGTGTCAGCTAGGTGTTCGATAGGTCCACTGGCCTGTTCCCTGCCCATCTTATTGTTTCCATCATTCTGCTGGTGTCAGCGTAGTGTTCGATAGGTCCACTGGCCTGTTCGCTGCCCA
>JAPXFY010000027.1:14212469-14217469 GCA_030674185.1 Monoplex corrugatus | reverse complement strand
ACACTGACAGAGATACGTTATAATATTCAAACAGAATTTGTAGAGAGAAAGATAAAGAGAGCGAGAGAGTGAATGACGGAGAGAGAGGAGGAGGGGGGATTTTTCGATCTCTCTCCATCACATGACATCTATGGCGTTAGTACATAAGGAATTGATTCCATGTGTGAAAACGCTGTCATAAGGAAAATGAAGTTGCGAGAGAGAGGGGGGGGACAGAGACAGAGAGAGAGAGAGAGAGAGAGAAAATGTTGGAAAAAACAGAAAGACAATCGCATATACATATATGCACAGAAAGATATTGAGTGAGAGAGATGGAGAAATGGAAAAGAAAAACAGTGAGTGCGTAAGTGAAGAGAGACAGAGACAGAGACAGAGACAGAGACAGAGAGAGAAAGAGAGAGAGAGAGAGCACAAAAGGATAACAACACACACTCACATACATACATAGAAAGATTCTGAATGTGTGTGCAAAGAACAAGAAAACATTTTCACTTTTGAAGGTGATGGCATATGCACATTAACATGTGTCTACACTAATACACACACACACACACACATATCTGTCTATCTGATAATATTCATATTAAATCAACATTCATACATGTACAAATGAACTATGATACAGACGTCAACATAATACAGAACTGGGATATTACTAGTGTTGATAACGAGAGACATTGGGAAGGAGGGAGCGGAGAAAGGAAGAGAGAGAGACAGAGACACAGAGAGATTAAAATATCAAAACGTTTAGGAACCATTATTGCGATTACTACTATCAGTTCTGTTACCGATAGAAGGATAAATTTCACGAAACATACAATTACTGACTCAAACGAACATACGAAGGATGGATCGTAATCCTGTAAATTATTAAATTACGTAAATTACCATCGTAATAGATAACGATGTATTACCTACAGTCGTAAATTGCGATCACAATCACTCACAATACATGATTATACTACAGAACGTTAGTCTTTAAACGGTGTAATGAATTGAATCTGTTAACTCTTTGACTCCCTTACCCTGTCCACCAGCATCCTGCACTGTCAACCATGCTAGCAAAGCAAAACAAAAACCTAACCCTTTGACTCCCTCAGGACAGGAAGATGGTGGAAAGGGGTGAGGGAGTCAAAGGGTTAAGTTTTTGCGCTTGGTGATTAGGGTGCGGTAGTCAAAGGATTAGAACACGCACACATTCTTGTCTAATACTGTACAGATGTAGTGTGTCGTATTTTTAATATATGTGTCAAATGTAACAGAAGGTCTCTCTTGAAAATTATATTGCATTCTGTTTCACACTACATTCTGTTTCACACTACATTCTGTTTTACATTACATTCTGTTTTATATTACATTCTGTTTTATATTACATTCTGTTTTACATTACATTCTGTTTTACATTACATTCTGTTTTACATTACATTCTGTTTTACATTACATTGTGTTTTACATCACATTCTGTTTTATATTACATTCTGTTTTACATTACATTCTGTTTTACATTACATTCTGTTTTATATTACATTCTGTTTTACATTACATTCTGTTTCACACTACATTCTGTTATACATTACATTCTGTTTTACATTACATTCTGTTTTACATTACATTCTGTTATACATTACATTCTGTTATACATTACATTCTGTTTTACATTACATTCTGTTTTACATTACATTCTGTTTTACATTACATTCTGTTTTATATTACATTCTGTTTTATATTACATTCTGTTTTATATTACATTCTGTTTTATATTACATTCTGTTTTATATTACATTCTGTTTTATATTACATTCTGTTTTACATTACATTCTGTTTTATATTACATTCTGTTTTACATTACATTCTGTTTTATATTACATTGTTTTACATTACATTATGTTTTATATTACATTGTTTTACATTACATTCTGTTTTGCATTACATTCTGTTTTACATTACATTCTGTTTTATATTACATTCTGTTTTACATTACATTCTGTTTTATATTACATTGTTTTACATTACATTCTGTTTTGCATTACATTCTGTTTTACATTACATTCTGTTTTATATTACATTCTGTTTTATATTACATTCTGTTTTATATTACATTCTGTTTTACATTACATTCTGTTTTATATTACATTCTGTTTTATATTACATTCTGTTTTATATTACATTCTGTTTTATATTACATTCTGTTTTACATTACATTCTGTTTTACATTACATTCTGTTTTATATTACATTCTGTTTTATATTACATTCTGTTTTATATTACATTCTGTTTTATATTACATTCTGTTTTATATTACATTCTGTTTTATATTACATTCTGTTTTACATTACATTCTGTTTTTATTACATTCTGTTTTACATTACATTCTGTTTTATATTACATTGTTTTACATTACATTATGTTTTATATTACATTGTTTTACATTACATTCTGTTTTGCATTACATTCTGTTTTACATTACATTCTGTTTTATATTACATTCTGTTTTACATTACATTCTGTTTTATATTACATTGTTTTACATTACATTCTGTTTTGCATTACATTCTGTTTTACATTACATTCTGTTTTATATTACATTCTGTTTTACATTACATTCTGTTTTATATTACATTCTGTTTTACATTACATTCTGTTTTATATTACATTGTTTTACATTACATTCTGTTTTATATTACATTGTTTTACATTACATTCTGTTTTGCATTACATTCTGTTTTACATTACATTTTGATTTACAGTACATTCTGTTTTACATTACATTTTGATTTACAGTA
Source organism: Monoplex corrugatus (assembly GCA_030674185.1). Classification (NCBI taxonomy): domain Eukaryota; kingdom Metazoa; phylum Mollusca; class Gastropoda; order Littorinimorpha; family Ranellidae; genus Monoplex; species Monoplex corrugatus. The sequence goes on along the minus strand of JAPXFY010000027.1, from coordinate 14,214,686 downwards.
CATTCTGTTTTACATTACATTCTGTTTTATATTACATTGTTTTACATTACATTCTGTTTTATATTACATTGTTTTACATTACATTCTGTTTTACATTACATTTTGTTTTACATTACATTTTGATTTACAGTACATTCTGTTTTACATTACATTTTGTTTTATATTACATTTTGTTTTATATTACATTTTGATTTACAGTACATTCTGTTTTACATTACATTCTGTTTTACATTACATTTTGTTTTACATTACATTTTGATTTACATTACATTTTGATTTACAGTACATTCTGTTTTACATTACATTCTGTTTTACATTACATTTTGTTTTATATTACATTTTGATTTACAGTACATTCTGTTTTACATTACATTGTTTTGCATTACATTCTGTTTTACATTACATTTTGTTTTACAGTACATTCTGTTTTACATTACATTCTGTTTTACATTACATTTTGATTTACAGTACATTCTGTTTTACATTACATTGTTTTACATTACATTCTGTTTTATATTACATTTTGATTTACAGTACATTCTGTTTTACATTACATTCTGTTTTACATTACATTCTGTTTTACATTACATTCTGTTTTACATTACATTATGTTTTACATTACATTCTGTTTTACATTACATTTTGATTTACAGTACATTCTGTTTTACATTACATTTTGATTTACAGTACATTCTGTTTTACATTACATTTTGATTTACAGTACATTCTGTTTTACATTACATTTTGATTTACATTACATTCTGTTTTGCATTACATTGTTTTGCATTACATTCTGTTTTACATTACATTCTGTTTTACAGTACATTCTGTTTTACATTACATTTTGATTTACAGTACATTCTGTTTTACATTACATTTTGATTTACAGTACATTCTGTTTTACATTACATTGTTTTGCATTACATTCTGTTTTACATTACATTTTGTTTTACAGTACATTCTGTTTTACATTACATTTTGATTTACAGTACATTCTGTTTTATATTACATTGTTTTACAGTACATTCTGTTTTACATTACATTCTGTTTTACATTACATTCTGTTTTGCATTACATTCTGTTTTGCATTACATTCTGTTTTACATTACATTTTGTTTTACAGTACATTCTGTTTTACATTACATTCTGATTTACAGTACATTCTGTTTTACATTACATTATGTTTTACAGTACATTCTGTTTTACATTACATTTTGATTTACAGTACATTCTGTTTTACATTACATTCTGTTTTACATTACATTCTGTTTTACATTACATTTTGATTTACAGTACATTCTGTTTTACATTACATTCTGTTTTGCATTACATTCTGTTTTACATTACATTTTGATTTACAGTACATTCTGTTTTACATTACATTTTGATTTACAGTACATTCTGTTTTACGTCGGCATCAATCTCAGGGAATATGACCGACAGGTTGAACTGTTCCATGGAAGTGATAAAACTGCGTGGTATGGGGTTTGTGGGTGGGGGTGGAATAGGTGCTTATCTAATCTTACAAAGACACCACCAGAACAACAACTATGTTCAGACGGACAGCAAGAAGGCCAGTTTAACCCTTTGACCCCCACACCCTGTCCACCAGCATCCTGTATCGTCAACCATGCTAGCAAAGCAGAAACTTAACCCTTTGACTCCCTCACCCTATCCACCAGCTTCCTGCATTGTCAACTATGCTAGCATAGCAAAACTTTAACCCTTTGACTCCTCACCCTATCCACCAGCTTCCTGCATTGTCAACCATGCTAGCATAGCAAAAATTTAACCCTTTGACTCCCTCACCCTATCCATCAGTTTCCTGCATTTTCAACCATGCTAGCATAGCAAAAATTTAACCCTTTGACTCCCTCACCCTATCCACCAGCTTCCTGCATTGTCAACCATGCTAGCATAGCAAAAATTTAACCCTTTGACTCCCTCACCCTATCCATCAGTTTCCTGCATTGTTAACCATGCTAGCATAGCAAAAATTTAACCCTTTGACTCCCTCACCCTATCTACCGGCTTCCTGCAGGACAGGAAGCTGGTGGATATGATGGGATGAGTCAAAGGGTTAACTTTTTGCAGTTGTTGGATAGGGTACAAGAGTCAGCATTTTAAAGTAGCCTTTCCCCAGTTTCGAACCCGCGACCCTCGGTAGGTGAATCCGACGCTTAACCAAACGAGCTATCGAGGCCGCCCATATATGCA
>JAPXFY010000027.1:14204969-14207469 GCA_030674185.1 Monoplex corrugatus | reverse complement strand
GTGCCGCCTTCGTCTTCTGTCCCGCCGGTGCTACCTTTGTCTTCTTCTTCTGTTCCATCGTTGCTGCCTTCGTCTTCTGCCCCGCTGGTGTCGCCTTCGTCTTTTGTCCCGTCGGTGCCGCCTTCGTCGCCACCTCGGCGCCGCCATATGACTGTGATAAACTTAAACTATGCCTTTTTAACGCTCAGTCAACATGCAAGGATGGCAAAGCCGAAGTCATTGCCGATTTTATCGCAGACGAGCACTTGACATGCTTTTATCACAGAGACATGGCTTAACCCCTTGGTCATGAACCTATACATGCTAGCCTCACTCCGAGTGGTTACAGGCTTGCTTCTTTCCATCGCTCATCTCGAGGTGGCGGTATCGCCATCCTCTACAACGACTCACTCCATTCCCGCCTATCTTTCTCGCAGTCTCTGCCTTTCTCCCATCCTTCTTTCGAGCACGTTGAAGTATCCTTCCAATCCACCCCTCACCCCATCACCTTCTCCTGTGTCTATCGACCTCCACCTAGCTCTGCCAACAAACTCACCACATCCACGTTTCTCTCTGACTTTGACCAACTGCTTGACCACTACTGCCTCTTACCTGGAAATCTCATCATTCTAGGTGACATCAATGTCCACTATGACAACACTCACCGTTATGACACAAGACATATCATCAACTCTCTGTCCAATCACAATATGACTCAACACATTTCTGAACCAACCCATCAAAAAGGTCACATTCTTGACTGGATCATTTCTCGTGATCACCACAATTCAGCTACTGACAACTGCTTAGTTCTTTCTACCCGTCTAACTTCAGCCCTTCCATCTGACCACTCTGCAATTCTCTGTTCTCTTGACATTTCTCCTCCTTCCCGTACCACGCGCACAGTGACTCGACGCAATCTCAAATCTATCGACCTCTCCACATTTTCATCTGATGCCTCCCGTCTCCTTTCTGAAAAGTCACATAACCTTGCCGATGAATTCTATACTACTCTCCACCATCTTCTGGACACTCATGCTCCAGCCACAACCCGTCTTTTACCTGACCGCCCCCCTACCCCCTGGCTCACTCATGAGATTGCCTGTGCAAAACGTGCCCGCCGCAGAGCAGAGCGCCGCTGGCGCAAATCCAAACTCACTGTACACAGGCAACTTTTCCAAGCCTCTAAAACAAAAGTATCCACCCTCATTGCATCTGCAAAAACAACTATTTCCAAACCAAAATCCTGAATGCCTCTTCTTCAAAAGAACTCTTTACAACCATGAATCATCTCCTTGGCACACGAAAAGACTTACCTCTCCCAACAAAACATACAAATGAAGAACTCCCATCTGTATTCTCCAAGTATTTCACCACCAAAATACAAACTCTTCGTGACAGGCTTGACAGGACACCCTGTCAACCATGCCCACCTGACCCTTCCTTCTCTGGCACACCTCTCACTACTTTTACCCCAGTCTCACAAGAAGAAATTTTCAACACAATCAGATCCATGTCGTTCAAAACCTGCGAACTGGATCCTCTTCCAGGTTCTCTCTACTCCGACTGTCTCCCTACTCTCCTCCCATTCATCACTGACATCATCAACACTTCTTTTCAAACTGGAACTGTCCCAGATTCTTTCAAGTCTGCTATTGTTCACCCTCTCCTCAAGAAACACAATTTAGACCCAAATGAACTGAAAAATTACAGGCCTATCTCTAATCTCTCTTTCTTGTCAAAACTCCTTGAAAAGGTCGTCCTCAACCAGCTGAACTCTCACCTGTCTGCCAACAATCTCCTCAATCCTTTCCAGTCAGCCTACCGCCAGTGCCATAGCACTGAAACTGCCCTACTACACATTCTCAACAATCTCCTCCTTGCAACTGATACTGGCAAAGTCTCTCTCCTCACACTCCTTGATCTGTCTGCAGCCTTCGATACCATTGACCATGGTATTCTCCTTTCTAGATTTCATCATACTTTTGGCATCTCTGACATTGCTCTCTCCTTTTTCACTTCGTATTTATCAAACAGAAAACAAACTGTTCTCATCAATGGCACTTACTCTCAGCCTGCATACCTGACCTGTGGTGTTCCACAACGATCTGTCCTTGGCCCTGTTCTTTTCACTCTTTATACCTCCCCCCTGTCCACCATCATCAACTCCCACTCTATAAAACACCACTTCTATGCTGATGACACCCAACTTCAAGACAGTGACTCACCTGATAATATACAGCGCCTGTTGACTCGCACCACTGAGTGTTACTCGACATTAAGAACTGGATGACACACAATAGACTTCAGCTTAATGACGACAAGACAGAAGCTATCCTCATTGGCACCCGTCAGAAACTTTCCCAGCTGCCTCCTCTTTCTCTCCCATTATGTAACACATCAGTCCCAATTTCTGATTCAGCTAAAAACCTTGGTGTCTGCATTGACTCTACCCTGTCCATGAACAACTTTGTTTCTCAAACTGCCAGATCTTGCTACTATCATCTCCATCGTATAAGCC
>JAPXFY010000027.1:14172469-14192469 GCA_030674185.1 Monoplex corrugatus | reverse complement strand
ATCGTTTGTTTGAAGATAACAGAAACACATTCATATGACACATGATAGCGTTTATCACTTTCATAAACCATGATATTTCTTGTTATCTGACACTCTTCCCTGTTTCCATGGAGAATATCAGATTGTTCTGACAGAGTATTTTACAGTTGCTGCAGACAGATGCCATCAATGAGTTTTAGGAAATGCTTCTAAATCATTCAACAGATAATAATCTTTCATACGGAATTTCGTATCTGTGAGTATATGGAAACCCTTGACTGCGCGGTTTATACGAAACCCAAAACAACTGTGACCGCCCGCGTTCAAGCAAACAGGAACCAGAAAAAAAAACACGAAAAAAGAATAAGAACGCGTATTTAATTCAACAAGACAAGACAGGCGCAAATTTTCTGCCAGCTAGCCTTTGTCAAGCGTAAGGTCACGAACAAACTAACACCAGGTGCAAGGATTAGGAGAAAAAGACTGAAACTTCCCTGCTGCTCCTTCCAGTGTTAGAAAAGGAGAAATGGGAAAAGAATTCCGACAGAAAGAGCATCAAGGAAGTTCCAGTCTTTTTCTCCTAAGTCTTGTACCTGGTGTTCGTTTGTTTGTTTGTGATCTTACGCTTGACAAAGGCCAGTTCACCGAAAATTTGCGCCTGTCTTGTCTTGTTGTATTAAATACGCGTTCTTACTCTTTTTTCGTTTTTTTGTTTTTGTTTTTTTTCTTTTTTCTGGTTCCTGCAGGGTTTATGTTGGATTGTAACAAAAGAGTCCTTTGCGGCTCTAAACCAGATGCATTACATGTCGCTTCAGTGCCCCCTCCCCCCCCCCGCACACACACACACACACACGCACACACCTCCCTTCGTCTGTTGCGTAACCGCTTCGCTGCGGTGACGGATGTGCATGTAAGACCCTGATATATCTCTGTTTCACGCCCAGCCAAGTAGGGCATAATAAAAATTCGCTTTCCCACTGTGGTGGTGGTGGTGGTGGTGGTGGTGGTGGTGGTTAGTGATTGGTGGTGGTGTGGTGGTGGTGGTGTGGTGTGGTGGTGGTGGTGGTGTGGTGGTGGTGTGGTGTGGTGTGGTGGTGGTTGGTGGTGTGGTGGTGTGGTGGGGGGTTGGTAGTGGTGATGCAGAAAACGAAATAGCAAAATAAATAAATGAATAAATGAATATATCATAAAATTGCTTCTTTAAATGTTATTTCATTACTGGGAAAAAAAAAAACAGTTTCATTCATGTCGCTTCAGTGCCCCCTCCCCGCCCCCCCCCCCCCCCCCCACACACACAACGCACACACCTCCCTTCGTCTGTTGCGTAACCGCTTCGCTGCGGTGACGGATGTGCATGTAAGACCCTGATGTATCTCTGTTTCACGCCCAGCCTAGTAGGGCATAATAAAAATTCGCTTTCCCACTGTGGTGGTGGTGGTGGTGATGGGGTGGTGGTGGTGTGGTGGTGGTGGTGGTGGTGGTGGTTGCTGGTTGCTGGTTGCTGGTTGGTGATTGATGGTGGCAGTGGTGGTGGTGGTGGTGGTTGGTGGTTATGCGGTGGTGGTGGATTTGGTGGTTGGTCGTGGTGGTGGTGGTGGTTATGTGGTGGTGGTGGTGGTGGTGGTGGTGGTGGTGGTGGTGGTGGTGGTTAGTGATTGGTGGTGGTGTGGTGGTGGTGGTGGGGTGTGGTTGTGGTAGTGGTATGGTGGTGGTGGTGGTGTGGTGTGGTGGTGGTGGTGTGGTGGTGGTGTGGTATGGTGGTGTGGTGTGGTGGTGGTTGGTGGTGTGGTGTTGTGGTGGGGGGTTGGTAGTGGTGATGCAGAAAACGAAATAGCAAAATAAATAAATGAATATATCATAAAATTGCTGCTTTAAATGTTATTTCATTACAGGGGGAAAAAACCCAGTTTCATTCTATCTGTTAAACATTCCAGGAAATCTCAGAGGAAGAAAGAAAGAAAGGAAAGAAAGAAAGACGAGAGAAGGTTAAGCCATTCTAACGATAACCCTTTTTTTATATCAAAGTCATTGCAGAAAAAACCAACAGATTTTGTATTTCTCAGCATCACTGTGACCTTGAAGAAACATCAAAAAAAAAAACCCTACAAGTTGTCGTGAAGCAAGAACAGACTGTCACAACAGTGAATACATAATATGAATATTGAAAGAAGCTCTTGAGAAAGTGATGTTTACATTTTCTTCCATAAGCTCTGATTTTAGATACCCTTTTTTTTTTTTTAGGTTCTTGACATCTTGACCTTGTCTCCAGTATTTCAAAACTAACGCGCTTACGACTCTTGTGGGATGTACGTTTGGCTCAAGTTTCGTAAAGTTCATCCAGAAACAGCTGAGAAAATCTTGCCTTCACATTTTTGTCTCGGACACAGACACAGACACAGACACACACAAGCACACACACACACACACACACACACACACACACACACACGCACGCACGCATGCACGCACGCACGTACTCACACATACACACGCGCCCACGCACACACACACATACACAGTTTCAATCTTCCTGACAAACAAAAAGTACCAGAAATCTTGGAGGAAGAAAGATGGACGAAAGGAAACAAAGCAAGAAAATAAGAACAAAATCAAATCAACATGTTTCGAGTTGGCAATAAAAAGCCTCGTGTTTACAGTTTACCTAATTTGCATACTTAACCCCAGTTCGTATGCTGATTGGCTAACTGCATCACGTGGGGTCATCACGTGGATGTAATGTAACATAATGTCATCGCTCGAGCAATAGAATAGGAACGTTACATCGACCCTTTGACTCCTGCAGCCTGTCCACCAGCTTCCTGCATTCTCAACCATGCTAGCAAAGCAAACACTTAACCCTTTGACTCCCTCAACCTATCCACCAGCTTCCTGCAGGTGAGGGGGTCAAAGGGTAAAGTGTGTTGCAGATTGTGGATAGGGTGCGGGAGTCCAAGGGTTAAAGATATTGGGGAGACAGAGACATGATACGTGCACTGCGTTACTTCGTATATGATGATGCATTCCGTAAAAATTCTTGAAATAAATTGTTCAGTTTTGCTTCATGATTTTATCGCCTTCATCATACAGTCTGATCCTGGCATCAAATGAAAGGGAAGGGAGAGAACTGAAAAGTGAACTTTTTTTTAAGGAAATAAAGGTAACATCAGGTCATTTCGTATGGAATTCGTGACCAACTTTTTAAACGGCTCAGTTGATATTATAGCTGTGGATTTAACATTTGATGTCTCATGTTCTGGAATTTGTGACCAGGTTAATTCAAACGGCTCAGTTGATATTATAGCTGTGGGTTTAATATTTGATGTCTCATGTTCTGGAATTTGTGATCAGGTTAATTCAAACGGCTCAGTTGATATTATAGCTGTGGGTTTAACATTTGATGTCTCATGTTCTGGAATTTGTGATCAGGTTAAATCAAACGGCTCAGTTGATATTATAGCTGTGGGTTTAACATTTGATGTCTCATGTTCTGGAATTTGTGATCAGGTTAAATCAAACGGCTCAGTTGATATTTATAGCTGTGGTTTAATATTTGATGTCTCATGTTCTGGAATTTGTGACCAGGTTAATTCAAACGGCTCAGTTGATATTATAGCTGTGGGTTTAATATTTGATGTCTCATGTTCTGGAATTTGTGACCAGGTTAATTCAAACGGCTCAGTTGATATTATAGCTGTGGGTTTAATATTTGATGTCTCATGTTCTGTCACAGATGGCAACATAAAAACTGGCTTTCTGGCTGCTTCTTGTGCAAGTTAAGTATCAACCTGTGACAACAGTAATGCCATCCTCGCTCTCCGTCTTAATATTTAAAATATCAGTCGTACCGAAATTGTCATCTTTGCGTTTGATGCCTAAGCTACGTTATCTCCTTCTTTCGTTCGAAATCCTCGCCCCCTGCATTGGGTTTGTGCAGGGTTGAAAAGCCTTTCATATAATTGCTGTTAAGTTTGGGTTGAGCCCATATGGCATTTCCTTCGTGTGATGATTTCCTCTGGAGCAGATTCAAAATTGCACATTAATTCCTTGCAGCCATGCATACAGTTAGAGTAGGTTTGTGGAGTTCTGGATTTTTTTCATGTCAGATTTGGGGGGAGCGTATATGGAACTCTCTGAATGTGAAAAGTATTTCTTGATCAAAATCCATACGATAATTATATTTTGATGGATAATTTGTGTTTGTTGTAATTATGGAATTTCAGTATGATTGGGTTTCGCCAGTCTGTGATTCATTCTATAAATTTGCTTGAAAGAAAAATGAACATTTCGCTTCATTGCTAATTCCTTCATCAGGCAATATCATCATGACACAGAATTAAGGTGATTCCAGATTACTTGCCAAACGGAACTACTGGGAATGAAGACGACGGGGATAGCGAGGGCTGAAAATTTAGCTGTCTTTTGAAGAAGTGAAAATTCAGATATATTTCTAGGAGAAGGGAAAATGTAGCCATCTTTTTAGGACAAGAATAAAGAAGGATAAGCGGATCAGCATGTATCCAGTTTTCAAGACAATAATTTGGAGCAGCAGGGAAGTTTCAGTCTTTTTCTCCTAATTTTTGTATCTAGTGTTTGTTTGTGATCTTACGCTTGACAAAGGCCAGTTGGTCAAAAATTTGCGCCTGTCTTGTCTGGTTGTATTAAATACGCGTTCTTATTCTTTTTTGGTGTTTTTTTTTTCTGGTACTTATTTGCTTGAGCGCGGGCAGTCACCTTTGTTTTGGAAGACAATGATTTTTTTTTCATTCCGTCGATATAGATATATTCCATCTCATAACATAAAAATCTGGTCCTCAGACTCTTCTTGTGTGAGTTCGATACCGACGAGTGACATGAACACAATGAGAATTAAATTAATAATGCCATCCTCACTGTCCATGTCAACGTAGCAATCGTGCTGATGGTGTCAGTTTAGCCTTTGTTGTATTAGTCATCATCATCATCAGGTGCCTTGCCGCATGGCGTTGGCGATCATTGACTTCCATCTGTCTCTATCTCTCGTTGCCCCTAGCATCTCCCCCACCCTCCTTGTCCCCAGCCACTCTGCAAGTCCGTTCAGCATTTTCTCCCTGGGTCTACCTGGTGCTCTCTTTCCCTCCAGCTTTCCCGTTGTGACCAGGTGCTCCAAATCCCCCTTCCTCATAAAATGGCCTATAAATGTTGCCTGTCTTTTTGCTAATCTTCGTATGAGTGATCTACTTGTATTAGTGTATAATATAAATGGAGTGCGCGGCCTCTTCCTTAACCCTTTGACTCCCGCACTCTATCCACCGAGTGCAAAATCTTAACCCTTTGACTCCCTCGCCCAATCCACCAGCATCCGATAGGAAGGGTGAGGGAGTCAAAGGGTTAAGTTTCTGCTTTGCTCGCACGGTTGGTAATGCAGGATGCTGGTGGACATGGTGTGGGAGTCAAAGGGTTAAGTTTTTGCTTTGATCGCATGGTTGGTAATGCAGGATGCCGGTGGACAGGGTGCGGGAGTCAAAAGGTTAATTAATTGAAACAACAGCTCTCTGGGACACGAAAAACCCCCAGGTTAGAATAACGGATTAGCCAAGAAATTCCGTCCCCTTCCCAACCACCCACCCACTCACCCCCTTCACTAGAACTGAAGTGGCACAAATGGTTGTGGTGCGGTGGCTAGCGCAACGGACAACCGACTGGAAGGTTGTGGGTTCGAATCCCCCATCGGTCCTGTCACACAAAAACAACGTGTGATTTTTCAGTCTTAGCCAGCTCCTGGCCAAAGTTGAGACCACACATTGGCGTCTGATCCACTTCATAGATGCGTCATTTGGGGTGTTGCTGAAATGCTCTGTCCAGCACCGTAGGTGTCTGTATCTCTCTGGCCTGGTTGACGTCAGAATATCTTATTAAACTAAGCATAGAGTACAGCCCTGTCACGTGATCTCAATCCTAAATGAAACTATAGTACTATATGTATATATATATTATATAGTATCACAGTTTTCATCTCCATTATCATCATCATCGTCATCATCATCAGCATCATCATGTGCCCTCCTGCATGGCGTTGGCGATCATGGCCCTCCGTATGCATCTATCCCTTGTCGCCGCAAGTACATCTTCCACCCTCTCTGTCCTCAGCCACACAGCAAGTCCGTCCAATATTTTTTCCCTGGGTCTACCTGGTGCTCTCTTTTCCTCCAGCTCTCCTGTTGTGACCAGGTGCTCTAATTCCTTTTTCCTCATAAAATGGTCTATAAATGTTGCCTGTCTTTTCCTAATCTTCTTTGTCAATGATATTATTGTGTCTGCCTACATCTAGACTGTCTCGTTTGTTTTGTTTGTTTGTTTGTTTGTCTGTTTGTTTGTTTGTTTGTTTGTTTGTTTGTTTGTTTGTTTGTTTGTTTGTTTGTTTGTTTTCTGTCCATGGAACTCTTCATCATAGCAATGTAAAAAGTTGTCCCAGCTTCTGTGACGACTGGGCGGCGTAAAAAAATGGAACCCCCCCCCCCCCACACACACACACACACACACACACAATTTTTTTTAAGTGGTCGTCTTAGATCTTCCGTGGAGGTCTAGGGGCTAGTTATTTTGTTTTGTTATGTTTTTAGATCAGACGATAAACCCATTCAGCACACGTTTAAGATTCCATGGCAACAAAGGCGTTTTCGCTGTTAAAGTTCCGTCGCAAAATTCAGTTTTATATCTAAACAGAAACACATACAGAAAGAATGAGTGGCGCTGCACTGTGGCCTGTGCTCTCCCAATGGGAGAGCAGCCTGAAGTACACATGGCCTATCCATTGTGACAAAAAATTTAATAAATATGTCAATAATTAGATAAACACAGTAAATACAGCACGTAAATAAGTAAGTAAATCAGATAAACGTATTAGATACACCAGGTAAATAAGTAAGTACATCAGATAAATGTATTAATTACACCAGGTAAATATGTAAGTAATTCAGTGTTTTGAATACATCAGGTAAGTCATCATCATCATCATCAGGTGCCCTGCCGCATGGCGTTGGCGATCATGGACCTTCATCTGTCTCTATCTCTCGTTGCATCAGGTAAGTAAGTAAGTAAATCTGATAAAAGTATTAAATACACCAGGTAAATGAGTAAATAAATCAGATAAATGTATTAAACACACCAGGTAAATAAGTAAGTAAATCAGATAAATGTATTAAATACACCAGGTAAACAAGTAAGTAAATCAGATAAATGTATTAAATACACCAGGTAAATAAGTAAGTAAATCAGATAAATGTATTAAATACATCAGGTAAATAAGTAAGTAAATCATATAAATGTATTAATTACACCAGGTAAATAAGTAAGTAATTCAGATAAATATATTAAATACACCAGGTAAACAAGTAAGTAAATCAGATAAATGTATTAAATACACCAGGTAAATAAATAAGTAATTCAGATAAATGTATTAAATACACCAGGTAAATAAGTAAGTAAATCAGATAAATGTATTAAATACACCAGGTAAATAAGTAAGTAAATCAGATAAAAGTATTAAATACACCAGGTAAATAAGTGAATAAATCAGATAAAAGTATTAAATACACCAGGTAAATAAGTAAATAAATCAGATAAAAGTATTAAATACACCAGGTAAATAAGTAAGTAAATCAGATAAAAGTATTAAATACACCAGGTAAATAAGTAAATAAATCAGATAAAAGTATTAAATACACCAGGTAAATAAGTAAATAAATCAGATAAAAGTATTAAATACACCAGGTAAATAAGTAAATAAATCAGATAAAAGTATTAAATACACCAGGTAAATCAGTAAGTAAATCAGATAAAAGTATTAAATACACCAGGTAAATAAGTAAATAAATCAGATAAAAGTATTAAATACACCAGGTAAATCAGTAAATAAATCAGATAAAAGTATTAAATACACCAGGTAAATAAGTAAGTAAATCAGATAAAAGTATTAAATACACCAGGTAAATAAGTAAGTAAATCAGATAAAGTATTAAATACACCAGGTAAATAAGTAAGTAAATTCAGATAAAAGTATTAAAATACACCAGGTAAAATAAGTAAGTTTAAATCAGATAAAAGTATTAAATACACCAGGTAAATAAGTAAGTAATTCAGATAAATGTATTACATACACCAGGTAAATAAGTAAGTAAATCAGATAAAAGTATTAAATACACCAGGTAAATAAGTAAGTAATTCAGATAAAAGTATTAAATACACCAGGTAAATAAGTAAATAAATCAGATAAAAGTATTAAATACACCAGGTAAATAAGTAAGTAAATCAGATAAAAGTATTAAATACACCAGGTAAATAAGTAAGTAAATCAGATAAAAGTATTAAATACACCAGGTAAATAAGTAAATAAATCAGATAAAAGTATTAAATACACCAGGTAAATAAGTAAGTAAATCAGATAAAAGTATTAAATACACCAGGTAAATAAGTAAATAAATCAGATAAAAGTATTAAATACACCAGGTAAATAAGTAAATAAATCAGATAAAAGTATTAAATACACCAGGTAAATAAGTAAATAAATCAGATAAAAGTATTAAATACACAGGTAAATAAGTAAGTAAATCAGATAAAAGTATTAAATACACCAGGTAAATAAGTAAATAAATCAGATAAAAGTATTAAATACACCAGGTAAATAGTAAATAAATCAGATAAAAGTATTAAATACACCAGGTAAATAAGTAATAGTATAAATCAGATAAAAAGTATTAAATACACCAGGTAAATAAGTAAAGTAAATCAGATAAAAGTATTAAATACACCAGGTAAATCAAGTAAAGTAAATCAGATAAAAGTATTAAATACACCAGGTAAATAAAGTAAGTAAATCAGATAAAAGTATTAAAATACACCAGGTAAATAAGTAAGTAATTCAGATAAATGTATTACATACACCAGGTAAATAAGTAAGTAAATAGATAAAATATTAAATACACCAGGTTAAATAAGTAAGTAAATTCAGATAAAAGTATTAAATAACACCAGGTAAATAAGTAAATAAAATCAGATAAAAGTATTAAATACACCAGGTAATAAATAAAAGTAATCAGTAAAAGTATTACAATACACCAGGTAAATAAGTAAATAAATCAGATAAAAGTATTAAATACACCAGGTAAATAAGTAAAGTAAATCATCAGATAAATAATAATAATAAATGAAAAGTAATCAGATAATAAGTAAATCAATAAATGAGTATAATACATCAGGTAAATGCAGTAAGCACGATAGATACGATAAATTAATACAGCAATCAAAGTTTATATCAGGTAAATCAGTAAGCACGATAGATATCGATAAATAATACTGAATCAAATTTAATACAGGTAAAATACAGTAAGCACGATAGATACGATAAATTAATACAGCAATCAAGTTATATCAGGTAATACATAAGCACATAGATACGATAATTAATACAGCAATCAAAATTAATACATGGTAAATGCAGTAAGCACGATAGATACGATAAATTAATACAGCAATCAAAGTTTATATCAGGTAAATACAGTAAGCACGATAGATACGATAAATTAATACAGCAATCAAAGTTTATATCAGGTAAATGCAATAAGCACGATAGATACGATAAATTAATACAGCAATCAAAGTTTATATCATGTAAATACAGTCAGCTCGATAGATACGATAAATTAATACAGCAATCAAAGTTTCAGTGTCTACTTCATGTCAAAACCTTGCCTGCAAATAAGATCTCTGTGTGTTTGAAAAGTTTTCTACATCATTCTTGTCAGATCTGGTCGGCCACAAAAATAGAAATGTCTGGGTGTCATGAATCCCCTGCGCAAAATTCGAGTTATCGTTCCTTTAATAGTTCTTACTTCCCATGATCAAGAATTCTATTCCAGTCTATTTCGTAAACGTTTTCCAAGTAAATTACTGGCAGATATAGGCGCAATGTATATGTATGGGCCTGCCTCCGTGTGTTCAGTCCCTCTAAAGCACATTGTGAATTGCAAATTACCTCCCTTCGCTAACACGATCACAGTCAAGCTCAACAGCAATTCCGTCAAATAAGATTGCAATGAACTAGACATTGAGTTATGTGTACGCAAATACGAAACATTTTAAACGACGAAAGGAAATTAAAAAAAAAAGAGAATAATAAAATCGGTATATATCCAGTTTGCAATAGAAATGCTGTTGTGTCAGTTTGCCCGATTTGCATAATTGCACTTTGTTCCCTGATTGGGTGACTTATCACGTGGGATGATTATGTAATATGTGGGTGTGACGTGAGATAATCTCGTCTCTAGGGAAATGTTCGTGAAAGGCATTGCAGACAGTGCACATGTAATATATGCTTGTGTTAACTTGTGGATGATTGGAATTTGCTGTAATTGAAAGTAGTCAGCTTATCATGTGTCGTCAGATTTGTTTCTGAACTGAATCATGGATTCGGTGAAAGAAATTTAATTGTCCAGTTGTCGTGTATTCTTGCTTCTCTTTGCTTTCTTTGATTAGACAGTTTGATCCTTAAGTAGACTAGGTGGGAATTTAAGGGTCATATGTCAAACAAATTGCTCGGAGTAATAGTGTGTGTGTGTTCGTTCTTTGATTTAACGTCTTTTCACTATAAGTGATATTAGACGCCGGAGGGGGAAAAAAAGGAATAAAATGTAGAACGATAGTTAAGCGGGTTGGATTGGGGCAGAGGGGAGATAGAGTAAAAAGACATAAATAGGTGGGAGAACAGGAAAATGGAACGAAAACTTAACTCTAACAATTAACTTCAACAATATGAAGGGAAATTGTAACACTAATACACAAACCGCATAAAGTTAAAGTAATGCGTTAACAGGACTGTGAACTAATGATTCTGAAATTTTAACTAATAAAGATTGATCTGATGTAACTTTTTGGAAATCAGTTTCAGAATACTTTTCTTGAGTAAACATTTTTGGTAAAAAGGAACGTAGCATTTTGCAGTAGAATAAGCAGTGAAACAGTGTGAACTGTTCGCCGCAAATACACTTCACATTTTTACAATATTTTGTTTTCAACGCGTTTAGCTAAATACGAAAACGAACAGCAACAATCGATCTCCAATGATACATGGAAGAAGACTGCAATTTTTTACATACATTTTGAACGGTAAGTTTTATCAATTGTTGTGACACAAACTGTTCATTGAAATGTTCATAAAATCGAGACCATGAGGTTGATTCGAGCAAGTTGCAAGCTTCTTTTACGGAAGTACGAACATGTAATTCTATAGCATTATCAGAATTCTGCGCGCCTTGCTTAGCTGCTCTGTCAACTACTTCGTTGCTGTGAAGACCAACGTGAGAAGGCACCCAGCATAAACTGATATCTGTACCTTTGACCCTTAAACGATGTATAAGATGATTTGCCTCAGTAATTAAATCAGGTCTTGCATCGGTATCAAAAGAACGTAAAGCATATAAAACAGATTTTGAGTCAACAAAGAGAACTACTTTGAAAGGCACGGGTTTATGATTTACAAGATAATGTAATGTTTGTATAATAGCGACTAATTCTGCTGTAAAGATAGATATGTTTGCCCCTACGAAAAATGACTTTTCTGCTTTAAATTTTGGAACATAAAATGCTGCTCCAGCACATTTATTTTCTAAGACTGATCCATCGGTAAAAATATGAAGGTGGGCACGGTATTTTTCATGGATGCGTTCTCTTGCTGTGGATATCGAAATGTTGACGTTTTCAGATTTCTTATCGTCTGTATAATCAATATCAAAAGAGGCTTTTAGCATTTCCCATGTAGGGATAGGCGTTGTTGATGGTGTCTCAGCTATTTCATCCATATTTATGTTAGATTGTTTGACCAAGTCAGATATGTAAGTTGCAACAGTCATTTATGATGAAATGCTTTTTGCTCGCTTTGGAAAGTCAACATCAGATCTGATTTCAATTTCCTTACTCACAAAATTATCCATTTGTGAAGTAGTTCTAACTGCAAATTTTGCTGTCGCTAGCTCACGATAGCTGTTCAGAGGCAGAATTCCAGCAACTTTGTACGTTTCCAGATTAAAAGCATGAGTAGGGACACCTAGAACAATTTTAATACTTTTGCAGTCTAAGCTTTGTATCTTCTTTAATAGATATTTTGATGCACTGAAGAACACTTCTTGTGCATAGGATAATTTAGATCGTACAAGTGCTGTTGATAGATGAAGTAGTATGTTTGTATCCATTCCCCAAGGTAATCTGCTTATTATCTTTAGAAAATTTAAGGCTTTTCTTGCTTTTGTTGAAATATAATCAAAATGGACATTCCAGTTTAATTTCGATGTCATAAAGACTCCCAGAAATGTTACAACCTGTTTGTAATGTAACACTTCATCAAGCAATCTGAAAGTAGGTAAATTACTTAAAGTACCACCAGGATTAAATAGCATCATGTTAGTTTTTTCCGCTGACAAAGACAGACTATTTTCTAACATATAGTTCCCAAGATTATCAAGATCAGATTGATACAACTTCCTAATGTAATTCTGCGCTCTCTGTGGAGTTGTTTTTGTTAAAGTAATATTCATCCAAATACATATATCATCAGCGTACTGTGCCAAAACAACACGATCTGAGAGTGCTTTAGGAAGATCCTGTATAAGGATATTAAATAAAAGCGGTGCTATCACTGAACCTTGTGGAATTCCCATATCAAGATGTCGTGAAGTAGAATAACTAGTTCCCACTCTTGCCTGAATAGTTCTATTGGCTAAAAAAGACTTAATGTAATTATACATATTGCCAGATAAACCAATAGATTTCAGCTTGTACAATAAACGCGTATGCCAAACTTGATCGTAAGCTTTTTTGACATCAAAAAAGTAGCTAAAAGACTTTTTCTGCGGGCAAACTGTTCCTTGATGTGAGTTGTAAGTTTAACCAGGTGCTCAACTGTGGATCTTCCTTTTCTAAAACCTGCCTGATTTCCTGGAATAACATTATTTTTATCACAGCAATGTACAAGTCTGTTTAATACCAATTTTTCCATTAGTTTGCTCGTATGGGACGTCAACGCAATAGGTCTGTAACTATTTTTATTGTTTCTAGGCTTTCCTGCATTTAATACTGGTATAACAATAGACTTTTGCCATAATTGTGGTATAGTTCCACTAACCCAGCATTTCTGAAAAATGTTGTGTAAGAAAATAATATAGTTTTCTGGAAGATGTTTAATCATTTCAGTTGAAACTGCATCGACACCTACCGAACTCCTTTTGTTGCGTAGAGACAAGATAGTGTTTTTTAGCTCTTCTAAGGTGATTGGAGAATTAAATCAGCGATCATTCTGAGGTATGGGATTAGTGTAGATAAGGTTGTTAGCTGCCATTTCTCTGTAGTGTTTGCAGGTAGGAGACAAACCATGTACTTTACTATTTTCGGCAAAAAGATCCACAAAAGTTTCAGCTTTGTCCATGTCGGAAAGAAATTTGTGACATGTGTCAGTCATTATTGGACACTAGGTAAGTCAGTTCCATTTTTCATTGCTTCATTTTTGTCCAGACTTTAATGGAAATCCTTGAAATCTGAAATGTCTTTAGTGCAGTATGATGCCCAATAATTTTTCTTTGCTTCAGCGATGATTTTATTACACTGGGTGTTAGCTTTTTTCATTTCCATATGATCTTCAGGTTTTCTGCTTTTGATGTAGAGTTTGTATTTCTCTTTTTTATTCTGAACACCTTGCTCACATGCCTCCGTCCACCAAACATTACCCAAACGGTTATTGGACTTAAAAGTTTTGAGTTTCGGGATGGATAGGTCTGCAGCAGCTAGAACTGTCTCCTGGAATTTAGAAAACATAACGTCAACATTTTCACGTTCATGATGTGTGTAATCTTGATTGGTAAGAGCAGTCTGAAACAAGGACCAATCAGCGCGCGTGTAATTATATTTTGGTATAATATCAGGAGTGCTGTTTTTCATCCTGATATTTTCGTTAGTTAGTGTTATGAGGATAGGTAAGTGATCACTTCCTAAAGTATCTCTGTGAGTGTCCCAGGTACAGCAAGGTACTAATTCTGGTGAAATTAAAGACAGGTCGATGGTTGTTGCCCGATGTTTGGAAACATCAGGAATTCTAGTGACACTCCCATCATTCAAAAGGTAAATCGCACTGTCAACTATATTTTCTACCAACCGATTGCTTGTAACAGTACAACAAGTATGTGTGTGTGTGTGTGTGTGTGTGTGTGTGTGTGTGTGTGTGTGTGTGTGTGTGTGTGTGTGTGTGTGTGTGTGTGTGTGTGTGTGTCTGTCTGTCTGGGTGTGTGTGTGTCTGTGTGTGTCTGTGTCTGTGTGTCTCTGTCTGTGTGTGTGTGTGTGTCTCTGTCTCTCTCCCTCTCTCTCTCTCTCTCTCTCTCTCTCTCTCTCTCTCTCTTCCTCTCTCGCTCTCTGTACTTATTTTTATGTTAACCTGACAAAACTAATGAGTGCTAATAATGATCATATATATATATGTGTGTGTGTGTGTGTGTATGTGTGTGTGTGTGTGTGTGTGTGTATGTGTGTGTGTGTGTGTGTGTATGTGTGTGTGTGTGTGTGTGTGTGTGTGTGTGTGTGTGTGTGTGTGTGTGTGTGTGTGTGTGTGTGTGTGACAGACAGAGACAGAGTACAGCTTTCATTTTCACCTGACTATAAGTCATCATCATCATCATCATCAGGTGCCCTGCCGCTCGGCGTTGGCGACCATGGACTTCCAACCATCTCTATCTCTCGTTGCCCCCAGCATCTCCCCCACCCTCCTCATCCCCAGCCACTCTGCAAGTCCGTCCAGCATTCTCTCCCTGGGTCTACCGTGTGCTCTCTTTCCCTCCAGCTTCCCCGTTGTGACCAGGTGCTCCAAAAACCCCTTCCTCATAAAATGGCCTATAAATGTTGCTTGTCTTTTTCTAATCTTCCTTATGTGTCTGCCTCCATAAAGACTGTCTCGTTTGTTTTCTTTGCTGTCCATGGAACTCTCAACATTCTTCTGAGAAACCACATCTCGGCTGCCTCGATCCTGCTCTGGCTTTGCTTGCTGACTGTCTACGCCTCGCATCCGTACAACAGTATTGGTTCTATATAACATTCAAGGACTCTCTTTCTGATGTTAATTGATAGGCATTTGTTGGTAAGAATGCTTGTCATCTTCTTGAATGCTGTTTTGGCTTGGCCGATTCTGCCAGCTATTTCCGATGTGCATCTGCCGTCTGATGAAATGACCGTTCCCAGGTATTTGAACTTATTAACCTGTGTCAAGGTTGTGCCATTTGCTGTTATTTTGCATAAGGGGATTTCATGTTTTTTACTGATCACCATGACTTCAGTCTTCCTGCTGTTTAGTTCCAACCCCTTACCTTTGCTTTCTATTTCTAGTATATTCACAAGGTTTTGTAGGTCCCTTTCATTTTCTGCAATTAGCACGGTGTCATCTGCGTACCGAATGTTGTTTATCATTTTCCCTCCAACCTTTAATCCAGGGGCTTCTTCTAGGTTTCTCATCATGGTTTCGCTATATAGTGAAAACAGATCTGGTGACAAAACACAACCCTGTCTGACTCCTCTTTTGATGTTTTGGAAAGAGCTTATATTGTTTTCTATTCTCATTGCAGCTGTTTGTTCCCAGTACATATTCCTGATTATTCGTAGATCTTTTCCATCAACATTGAGTCTCTCCAGTTGGTTGATCAATTCTTCATGTCGTACCCGATCGAAAGCCTTGGTATAGTCAACAAAGCATAAATACAAATCCTTATTCATTTCAATTGACGTCTCTATGATAATTCTTAGGATGTATATGGCATTAATAGTTCCTTTCCCTTCCACAAATCCACTGCTATATCTCTTTTGATTTTATTCCTTGTCCTCATCATGATTATTCTTAACAGGATTTTTGTTACATGACTCATCAAACTGATTGTGCGATGGAGTTCGCATTCTATAGCCCCTGTCTTCTTTGGAAGTGCAATGAAAATTGATTTTGACATATCTTTGAGGATTTTTCCAGTGTCATAAATTTCATTTAGGAGGACTGTTATTTTTTCTATGCCAAATTTCTCCAGGGCTTCAATCATCTCTGTAGTAATGTTGTCTGGTCCTGGGGCTTTTCCTGGTTACATCTTTTTCAGTGCTGCTCTAACTTCATCTTTCATTATGGGTGGTCCTTCAAAGTTCTTTTTTATAATGTTTATATAGGTGACACCAGACCATCAGCCAGCTACTGCGACCAAAATTAAATTCAAACACACCAAAATAGCAACATGGAACATCAGAACAATGTTGCAGAAAGGTAAATTAGACAACATCAAAATGGAGATGGAAAGGCTTAACATCAGTATGTTGGGACTGGGGAAAGTGAGATGGAAGGGGGCAGGCATGATAACATCAGGAGAATATACAGTGATATACTCTGGTGCTAATTCACATGAAAGAGAAGTAGGCATCATAATGGACAAAGACAAATCAAAAGCAGTTAAGGGATACTGGGCAGTGTCCGACAGAGTTTTTACTGGTCAAATTCGGAGGCAAACCTTTTGATATCAACATCATACAGGTGTGTATGCACCAACATCCGCAAGTACTCAGGAAGACATCGACAACTTCTACGAAGTTTTAGAGATTGCCAAGGTCCAATATAAATCACAAGAAGTTACAGTCATAATGGGAGATTTTAATGCTAAAGTGGGACAGGATAGGGTGGAGGATATAGTTGGACCTCATGGCCTTGGTACACAAAATGAAAGGGGGGGGGGAACTTGTAGAATGGGCACAGATGAATGAGTTCATAGTAGGAAACACTTGGTTTGAGCAGCCTAACAGAAGAAAATGGACTTGGATGAGTCCAGGAGATAATACCAAAAATCAAATTGACTACATCCTGATCAACAAAAGATTTAGAAATTCTTTACTGTCAGCAAAAACACTACCAGGCGCAGACTGCAACAGTGACCACAATCCTGTAGTGGGAAGGTTTAGGCTGAAATTGAGGAAAAGGAAACAGACCAAAAGCAACATCAAACTAAACCTTGGACTCTTAAAGACAGATGAAATGATACGTCAAAAATTTAATGTACATGTTCAAAACAAATTCAGTGCTCTGGAAGACGTTGGTGAGAGTGAGGAACAATGGACAAAGTTGAGAAGTTCTATAAATGAAGCTTGTGAAGAAATCCCTAAGGCAGATAGAAAAGCAAAAAAGAGCTGGATGACTAATGAAATTTTGGACTTGATGGAGGAAAGGAGGAAGGCAAAGAGAAACGAGGAGATATACAGGAAGATAAACAAAGAAATCAGGTATAGGTGCAATGAAGCTAAGGAAGCTTGGCTGAACACAAAATGCAAAGAGATACAAGACCGACACAGAATGGATCCTCAGGGTATGTACAGACGATACATGCACATCAACTGGTTGCTTAAAATCGAAAGATGGCACGCTTATCATGACTATAAGTAGCTGGTGATAACTATAGTTGTCATGATGATGATCATGATGATAAGGGACAAACGCACTCATGATACAGGAGGATCATACGGTATGTACCCTATTTTCCAGCAATAACGTCCTGGGTTTAAGACGTGAAATCATCATCATCATCATCAGGTGCCCTGCCGCATAGTGTTGGCGACCATGGACTTCCAACTATCTCGATCTCTCGTTGCCCCTAGCATCTTCCCCACCCTCCTCATCCTCAGCCACTCTGCAAGTCCGTCCAGCATTCTGTCCCTGGGTCTACCTGGTGCTCTCTTTCCCTCCAGATTTCCCGTTGTGACCAGGTGCTCCAAATCGTGAAATGTCGACACAAAAAGCCACCTGTTTGTTGTCCTTACGTATGACCAATACAAGCCTGCAATATACAACAACAACAACAACAACAACAACACTGATAATAATAGTGATAATATAGTGATGATGATGATGATGATGATGATGATGATATGATGATGATGATGATGATGATGATGATGATGATGATGATGATGATGATGATGATGATGATGATGATGATGATGATGAAGATGATGAAGATGATGATGATGATGATGATGATGATGATGATGATGATGATGATGATGATGATGATGATGATGATGATGTTGTTGTGATGATGATGATGATGATTACGTAACTTCTAAAGCGCAAACAGTCCATGTCAAAAACATGCTTGTTGTGCTTTACAGGAATAGATCAAACAATGCGCGCGCGCGCGCACGCACACACACACACACACACACACAGAATGCTGAACCAGAGTACACTCATCCTCTTCGGCGTGTGATCTAAGGTGTCATCGTCTGTCTTACCTCCACTATGCACGCGCACACGCACATGCATGCACACACACACACACACACATGATAAAACAACAGTGTGCAGGAATTTTGGTGGTGGCAACCTGATGTTCAACTCCACCACACGTCCCAATTTCATTTCAGACATTGCTAATGCATGGAGGCTGGTGTAAATTTGAGAAGTACTCTGTTGTTATCAGATTTGGTTAGTAAAGAAATGGAACTAAAAGTTGATGGTATCGTCTCAAGGAAAATTCAATGAACGATGCCTTGGCCAGCTACTTTTACTCGCTAAAGAATTGTATTACATTCTGTGTTTTGCTGGCAGATTTCATCATCATCATCAGGTGCCTTGCTGCATGGTATTGGCGATCATGGACTTCCATCTGTCTCTATCACTTGTTGCCCCAAGCATCTCTTCCACCCTCCTTGTCCCCAGCCACTCTGCAAGTCCATCTAGCATCTTCTCCCTGGGTCTACACGGCGCTCTCTTTCCCTCCAGCCTTCCCGTTGTGACCAGGTGCTTCAATTCCCCTTTCCTCATAAAATGGCCCATAAATGTTGCCTGTCTTTTCCTAATCTTCCTTATGAATGATCTTCTTGTGTCTGCCTCCTTCAAGACTGTCTCGTTTATTTTCTTTGCTGTCCATGGAACTCTCAACGTTCTTCTCAGATACCACATCTCGGCTGCATCAGTCTTGTTCTGGCTTTGCTTGTTGACTCTCCACGCCTCGCAACCGTAAAACAGTATTGGTTCTATATAACATTCAAGAACTCTGTTCCTGATGTTAACTGATAGGCATTTGTTGGTAAGAATGCTTTTTCATCTTCTTGAATGCTGTTTTAGCCTGGACGATTCTGCTGGCTATTTCGGATGTGCATCTGCCGTCTGGTGAAATGATTGTTCCCAGCTATTTAAACTTATCAACCTGTCTCAAGGTTGTGCCGTTTGCTGTTATTTTGCATGAGGGGATTTCATGTTTTTTAACTGATCACCATGACTTCAGTCTTCCTGCTGTTTAGTTCCAACCCCTTACCTTTGCTTTCTATTTCTAGTATATTCACAAGGTTTTGTAGGTCACTTTTACTTTCTGCGGTACAGCGTGATAAATGTATGGAACAATCTTGGCATGATGAATCCCTATTTGATGTACATTTTGCATTGCAGATTGCTTCACTTGGGCAGCGTGTGTCCAAAATAGATGGAAAATAATTCAAAATTGTTTGTCAAACAAAAGTGAAAACGACAGAAAATTACATGTAGATGAATGCGAGTGGTTAGTTTTAGCTGAAAAAAAAACAACAACACACACACACACAGAAAGAAACGAAGAAAGAAAAGGAAAAGAAAGATTGATTGATAAAATAAAAAAAAAGGAACATCAGCAAGTCAAATCAGCATGTGTCCATCTTGTCATAGAAATCCTGGTTTTTCCCATTCCACCCAATTTGCATGATTGATCCCAAATTGTAAGCTGGTGGACCGACACCATCACAAAGGGGGGTCACCATGTGACACGTGGTGGTTGTTTAAGATAATGTCGTCACTGGGGCAAAAGGATTCAATGAATGTTCATGGCATGGCGAGATGGGAAATAGCCAGATAATCTCGTAATTCGGGCAGTAGGATGTTGTGGATGTTCATTCACTATTTGGGGAGATGGGAAATAGCCAGATAATCTCGTAATTCGGGCTATAGGATGTTCTGGGTGTTCATT
>JAPXFY010000027.1:14157469-14167469 GCA_030674185.1 Monoplex corrugatus | reverse complement strand
ATTGTATGATTACATATTCTTCATCAACATCATGTGCCCTGCCGCATGGCGTTGGCGATCATGGCCCTCCATACGAATCTATCCCTTGTTGCTGCGAGCACACCTTCCACCCTCTCTGTCCTCAGCCACCCTGCAAGTCCGTCCAATATTTTCTTCCTGGGTCTACCTGGTGTTCTCTTTCTTTCCAGCTTTCCAGTTGTGACCAGGTGCTCTGATTTCTCTTTCCTCATAAAACGTGCTGTAAATGATGCCTGTCTTTTCCTAATCTTCCTGATTAATGATCTTCTTATGTCTGCCTCCTTTAAGACTGTCTCGTTTGTCTTCTTTGCTGTCTATGGAACTCTCAACATTCTTCTTAGAAACCACATTTCAGTTGCCTCAATTTTTTTTTCTGATTTTGCGTGTTGACTGTCCACGCCTCACAACCGTACAACAGTATTGGTTCTATATAACATTCAAGAACTCTCTTCCTGGTATTAATTGATAGGCATTTGTTTGTAAGAATGCTTGTCATGTTCTTAAATGCTGTTATGGTTTGGCCTATTCTCCTGGCTATTTTTGATGTGCATCTGTCGTCTGGTGAGATGACCGTTCCCAGATACTTAAACTTATCAACCTGTCTCACTGTTGTGCCATTTGCTGTTATTTTGCATGAGATGATTTCTTGTTTTGTTTTTACTGATTTCCGTGACTTCAGTCTTGCTATTTTGCTCCAGCCCTTTATTTTTGCTTTCTATTTCTATTATATTCACAAGGTTTTGTAGGTCTTTTTCATTTTCTGCAGTTAGCACGGTGTCATCTGCGTAATGAATGTTGTTTCTCGTTTTTTCCTCCAACCTTTAATGATAGTTTCCCTGTAAAGTGAAAACAAATCCGGTGACAGAACACAACTCTGCCTGACCCCTCTTTTGATATTTTGGAAAGAGTTTACATCGTTTTCCGTTGTCTTTAACTGCTTGTTTGTTCCCAATATCTATTTCTGATTATTCTTAGATCTTTTCCATCAATATTGAGCCTTTCTAGTTGGTTGATCAGTTCAAAAGCCTTGGTATAATCAACAAAACAAATATGAATCCTTATTCAACTCTGTGATACTTCTTAGGATGTATATGTTTAAAATTTATCTTAATCATTACCATCATGTTCTTCTTCTTTTTTTTCTTCTTCTTCTTCTTCTTCTACTTCTTCTTCTTGTTTTTCTTCTTCTTCTTCTACTTCTTCTTCTTCTTGTTTTTCTTCTTCTTCTTCTACTTCTTCTTCTTCTTGTTTTTCTTCTTCCTCCTCCTCCTCCTCCTCCTCCCCCTCTTCTCCTCCCCCTTCTGTCTTTCTTCCTCCCCTGTCTCTCCCCCTCTCTGTCCCTTTGTCTGTCTCTCTCTCTCTCTCTCTCTCCGTCTCCCTCTCTTTCCCTCTCTCTCTCTCTCTCTCTCTCTCTCTCTCCCATTCTTACTTTCTCTTTCCTTATTGTTATTCAAGTTTGATACCTAATCATCGAAGTCATTTATCAAGGAAATCAATTATAGAACGTAACGAGAAGGAAAAGAAAGAAAAAAAAGAAAGAAAAAAATGAAACGAAAAGAAAAAACGTAAAGAAAGAAAGGAAGCTTTGTCTTCTACGATAATGCCGTCGTAAACAACTGCTATTAAATAATGCGATCATTTAGCTTGTTTTGTTGTTTTTTCTGTCTTTCTCGGTTTATTTGCTCGTCGTACTCTGCTATTATTATTTCTTCATTTTTTTGTTGTTGTTTTTGTTGTTTCTGTTGTTTTTTGTGTTGTTTTTCTGTTTTTTCTTTTTTTTTTGTTGTTTGTGTTTTTTTGTTGTTATTTGTGTTTGTTTTTTGTGTTTATTTTGTGTTTGTTTTGTGTTTATGTGTTGTTTTGTGTTTATTTTGTGTTTGTTTTTTGTGTTTATTTTGTGTTTTTTGTGTTTTTGTTTGTTTTTTTGTGTTGTTTTTGTGTTTGTTTTTTGTGTTTATTTTGTGTTTTTTGTTTTTTTTTGTGTTTATTTTGTGTTTGTTTTGTGTTTATTTTGTGTTTTGTTTTTTTGTGTTTATTTTGTGTTTGTTTTTGTGTTTATTTTTGTGTTTTTTGTGTTTTTTGTGTTTGTTTTGTGTTTATTTTTGTTTGTTTTGTGTTTATTTTGTGTTTTTTTTGTGTTTTGTTTTGTTTTGTGTTTATTTTGTGTTTATTTTTGTTGTTTTTTGTGTTTTTTTGTGTTTATTTTGTGTTTTTTTGTTTTGTGTTTAGTTTTTTGTGTTTATTTTGTGTTTATTTGTGTTTTTTTTTGTTTATTTTGTGTTTGTTTTTTGTGTTTATTTTGTGTTTGTTTTTTTGTGTTTATTTTGTGTTTATTTTGTGTTTTGTTTTTGTGTTTATTTTGTGTTTGTGTTTTTTGTGTTTATTTTGTGTTTGTTTTTTTTTGTGTTTATTTTGTGTTTATTTTGTGTTTGTTTTTGTGTTTATTTTGTGTTTGTTTTTTTTGTGTTTATTTTGTGTTTATTTTGTGTTTGTTTTTTGTGTTTATTTTGTGTTTGTTTTTTTGTTTATTTTGTGTTTGTTTTTGTGTTTATTTTGTGTCTGTTTTTGTGTGTGTTTATTTTGTGTTTATTTTGTGTTTGTTTTTTGTGTTTATTTTGTGTTTGTTTTTTCTCTCTGTCTTTTTGTGTCTCTTTCTGTTCCTTTGTCTCTGTATTTTTCTTGGTCTCTCTCTTTCTCTGTCTGTCTTTTTCTCTCTGTGTCTTCTCTCTCTCTCTCTCTCTTTTTTTTCAAATCTCTCTCTCTTTGTCGGTCTGTCTCTCTCTCTCTCTCTCTCTCTCTCTCTCTCTCTCTCTCTCTCTCTTTCAAATCTCTCTCTCTTTGTCGGTCTGTCTCTCTCTCTCTCTCTCTCTCTCTCTCTCTCTCTCTCTCTCTCGTTTTTCGATCTCTGTTTTGAAAAATGAATATGGGCAATTCAGTTATTCGATCCACGATGTGTTAACGCATATCTGCACGTGTGTGTAGGTTTGCAGGCTTGAGGAAGATGCGGGGGTGGGGTGGGGTGGTTGGGTAGGGAAGAGCGCCTGACAGTACGCAGCCATTCTGCTGAAAGGCAGTTAGAATGACAATGCCTTCGATGCAAACGCTTGGCAGAAGAGAATGAGAATGCATATTTAACACACATATGGAGATCGTGTCGTGCTTTGTTTACTAGGCCTATTTGTTTCTGTAGAATGTCATCCAATAGTCATATCTACATATATCTCCATAATCTTTTATCGTCATTTGTCAGCCAGGCTCGAGGAATATAGACATCTGCGATATTGTTTAGGCAACTTCAGCAACAGCTAGCCTCCTTGACGCAGTCTTAAATGGGTCAGAACGTATAAACCAGATTTATGGTTTGTGCTTTGGTTATTTTTGGATCTTCTTCCATAGTGTGGCATCTGCTATGTTGGTGCCTGTGGAATTTGTCCCTGGCGCAGAAATTATTGGTGCCTATGAAATTAATTTGTCTGTGTCTCAGAAATTGTTGGTGCCTATGGAATTTGTCTGTGTCTCAGAAATTGTTGGTGCCTGTGGAATTTCTCCCTGGCGTAGAAATTGTTGGTGCCTATGGAATTTGTCCTTGCCGCAGAAATTGTTGGTGCCTATGGAATTTCTCCCTGGTTCAGAAATTGTTGGTGCCTATGGAATTTGCCTGGCACAGAATTGTTGGTGCCTATGGAATTTGTCCTTGCCGCAGAAATTGTTGGTCCCTAGGGAATTTCTCCCTGTTCAAATTGTTGGTGCCTATGGAATTGTCCCTGCACAGAAATTGTTGGTGCCTATGGAATTGTCCCTGGTGCAGAAATTGTTGGTGCCTGTGGAATTTGTCCCTAGCACAGAAATTTTTGGTGCCTGTGGAATTCGTCCCTGGCTCAGAAATTGTTGGTGTCTGTGGAATTTGTCCCTGGTGCAGAAATTGTTGGTGCCTGTGGAATTCGTCCCTGGCCCATAAATTGTTGGTGCCTGTGGAATTTGTCCCTGGCTCAGAAATTGTTGGTGCCTGTGGAATTTGTCCCTAGCGCAGAAATTGATGATGCCTGTGGAATTCGTCCCTGGTTCAGAAATTGGTGCCTGTGGAATTTTTCCCTAGCGCAGAAATTGATGATGCCTGTGGAATTTGTCCTTGGCGCAGAAATAGTTGGCACCTGTGGAATTTGTCCTTGGGGCAGAAATTGTTGGTGCCTGTGGAATTTGTCAATGGCGCAGAAATTGATGGTGCCTATGGAATTTGTCCCTGGCGCAGAAATTATTGACGCCTATAGGATTTGTCCTTGCTGCAGAAATTGTTGGTTCCTATGGAATTTGTCCTTGCCGCAGAAATTGTTGGTGCCTATGGAATTTGTCCCTGGTGCAGAAATTGTTGGTTCCTATGGAATTTGTCCTTGCCGCAGAAATTGTTGGTGCCTATGGAATTGGTCCCTGGTGCAGAAATTGTTGGTGCCTATAGAATTTGTCCCTGGCGCAGAAAGTGTCTCGTGAAAACGGTAACCATGGATGTATCTGTGTGAACGCGGACAGTGACTTTAATAGTAGATTTCATATCTGTTCTGTTCTGTTCTGTTCTGTTCTGTTCTGTTCTGTTCTGTTCTGTTCTGTTCTGTTCTGTTGTTGCTTTTGTTACCCCTACCATTTGCACAGCTTCTGTCCGCTCGTTTAGGTGTTAAATATGGAGATCATTAAAGTGGAGAACATTTAATGTGGAGATTCTTTAGTATGGAGATCATTTAATATGGAGATCATTTGATATGGAGATCGTTTAATGTGGAGATCGTTTGTTGTGGAGATCATTTAATGTGGATATCGTTTAATATGGAGATCGTTTAATATGGAGGTTATTTAATGTAGAAATCATTTGGTATGGAGATCATTCAATATGGAGATTGATGTGGTGTCTTAATGTGAGGTCATTGAATGTGGAGGTCATTTAGTATGGAAGTCATTTAATGAGAAGGTCATTTAATGTGGAGATCATTTAATGTAAATATCATTTAATATGGAGATCATTTAGCACGGAGATCATTTAATATGAAGATTGTTTAATATGGAGATCATTTGACGTGCAGATTATTTAGTATGGCGATCATTTAACATGGAGATCATATAATGTGGAGGTCATATAATGTGGAGGTCATTCAATGTGGCGATTCTTTAATATAAAGATAAATAAACATCGCGATCATGAAATATAGAGACCATTCAATACGGAGGTCATTTAATGTGGAGGTCATGTAACATGGAGGTCATTTAATGTGTCGGTGATATCCGCCATTCTCTACTGCTCAACTAAACATCAGAAAAGTTTTGCTCCTGGGTTTTTTTTTGGGGGGGGGGTTTTCATCACAAAGCTGTGTGTGGTTATTCTGTGCTGTCTATTGAATACGCTTGACAAAGGCCAGTTGGCAGAAAATTGCGCCTGTCCTGTTTTGTAAATCAAATGTGTGTTCTCTTTCTCTATTTTTGTGTCTTTCTGGTTCCATGTTTGCTTGAATGGGGGGGATCATTTCCGATTTAGATTTCCGTGTGTGGGGATGGGGGTGGGTGGGTGGGTGTGGGTGCGTGTGTGTGTTTGTGTGTGTGTGTGTGTTTGTGTGTGTGTGTGTTTGTGTATGTTTGTGTGTGTGTTTGTGTGTGTCTGTGTGTGGTGCGTGTGTGTGTGTGTGCGTGTGTGCGTGTGTGTTTTGTTTGTGTGTATGTGTCTGTGTGTGTGTGTTTGTTTGTGCTCACGCGTGTGTGTGTGTGTGTTTGTGTGTGTGTGTGTGTGTTTTGTGTGTATGTATGTGTGTGTGTTTGTGCGTGCATGCGTACGTGTGTGTTTTGTGCGGGCGTACGTGTGGTGTGTGTGTGTGTGTGTTTTGTGCGTGTGTGTATGTGTATGTGTTTGTGCTGCGGGCGTACGAGTGAGTGTGTGTGTGTGTGTACGTGGTGTGTGTGTGTTGTGGGTCGTTCTGTTTTTTTTGTGCCCCATCTTCTGCACCTTTCCTTGTCACTACCCCTCCCCTCCCTCCCCCTCAATTTCATTTCAGTTCTTCAACACACGTCCTAACCCTACTGACACCGAGAGAGTAAAGTCATCATCATCATCATCATCATCAGGTGCCTTGCCGCATGGCGTTGGCGATTATGGACTTCCATTTGTCTCTGTCGCTTGTTGCCTCAAGCATCTCTTCCAGAGAGAGTAGAGTACGAACAAGAATGAACAGTCAAAGAATCTATCTGGGACAGGTTTTGACGCTCGTTGCTGAGTGAGAATGGGGGTGGTAGTGATCATGCTGTGGAGGTCCATTTGGGATTGAGACTACATGACAGGGCTTATACTTTACGCTTACTTTCATAACATGTCTTCTCGTCAACCAGGCCCGAGAGATACAGACACTTGCGATGTTGGTCAGGAAATTTGAGCAACATCCTGCGTGACGCATTCATCAGTCAAAAAAGGAAAAGAAAAGAAAAGAACACACACACACACACATTCATACACACACACACACACATTCATTCACACACACACACACACACACACACACACACACACACACACACACACACACACACACACACACACACGCACACACACACATGCATGCACTATATAATCACCTACACACACTTATAGTGAAAAGACGTTAAATCAAAGAACGAACACACACACAAACACATACACATACACACACACAAACACACACACAGAACAGACAGACACACACACACACACAAACACACACACACACACACACACACAAACACACACACACATACACACACACACAAACACGCACATACACACATATACACACGCACGCGCACACACACACGCGCGCGGGCACGCACACACACACACACACACACACACACACATACACACACACAAACACAACACACACAAACGCACACACACACACACGCACACACACATACACACACACAAACACACACAAACACACACAAACACACACACACATACACACACACATACACACACACATACACAAATTTTCTAAAGATAATAAGCCGATTACCTTGGGGAATGGATACGAACATCCTAATTCATCTATCCACAGCACTTGTACGATCTAAATTATCCTATGCGCAAGAAGTGTTCTTCAGTGCACCAAAATATTTATTAAATAAGATACAAAGCTTAGACTGCAAAAGTATTAAAATTGCTCTAGGTGTCCCTACTCATGCCTCTAATCTGGAAACGTACAAAGTTGCTGGAATTCTGCCTCTGAACAACTATCGTGAGCTAGCGACAGCAAAATTTGCAGTTAGAACTACTTCACAAACGGACAATTTTGTGAGTAAGGAAATTAAAATCAGGTCTGATGTTGACTTTCCAAAGCGAGCAAAAAGCATTTCATCACAAATGACTGTTACAACTTACATATCTGACTTGGTCAAACAGTCTAACACAAAATATGGATGAAATAGCTGAGACACCATCAACAACGCCTATCCCTACATGGGAAATGCAAAAAGCCTCTTTTGATATTGATTATACAGACGTTAAGAAATCTGAAAACGTCAACATTTCGATATCCACAGCAAGAGAACACATCGATGAAAAATACCGTACCCACCTTCACATTTTTACCGATGGATCAGTCTTAGAAAATAAATGTGCTGGAGCAGCATTTTATGTTCCAAAATTTAAGATAAAAAAGTCATTTTTCGTTGGGGCAAACTTATCGATCTTTACAGCGGAATTAGTCGCTATTAATCAAGCATTGCATTATCTAGTAAATCTTAAACCCATGTCTTTCAAAGTAGTTCTCTTTGTTGACTCAAAATCTGTATTATATGCCTTACGGTCTTTTAATGCCGACAAAGGACCTGATTTAATTACTGAGGCAAATCATCTTATACATCGTTTAAGGGTCAAAGGTACAGATATCAGTTTATGCTGGGTGCCTTCTCGTGTTGGTCTTCACGGCAACGAAGTAGTTGACAGAGCAGCTAAGCAAGGCGCCCAGAATGCTAATAATGCTATAGAATTACATGTTCATACCTCCGTAAAAGAAGCTTGCAACTTGCTCGAATCAGCCTCATGGACTCGATTTCATGAACATTCAGATGAACAGTTTGTGTCACAACAAATGATAAAACTTACCGTTCAAAATGTATGTAAAAAATTGCAGTATTCTTCCATGTATCATTTGAGATCGATTGTTGCTGTTTGTTTTCGTATTCAGCTAAACGCATTGAAAACAAAATATTGTAAAAATGTAAAGTGTATTTGCGGTGAACAGTTCACACTGTTTCACTGTTTATTCTACTGCAAAATGCTACGTTCTTTTTTACCGAAAATGTTTACTCAAGAAAAGTATTCTGAAAATCATTTCCAGAAAATTACATCAGATCAAACGTTGTTAGTTAGAATTTCAGAATCATTAGTTCACAGTCCTGTTAATGCATTACTTTAACTTTATTCGGTTTGTATTTTAGTGTTACAATTTCCCTTCACGGTTGTTGAAGTTAATTGTTAGTGTTAAGTTCTCGTTCCATTTTACTGTTCCCCCACCTGCTAATGTCTTTTTCCTCTGTCTTCCCTCTGCCCAAATCCAACCTGCTTAACTATCGTTCTACATTTTATTTTGTTCAGTTTTTTTTTTTATATTTCCCCTTCCCCCCCTCCCCCGTCTAATATCACTTATAGTGAAAAGACGTTAAATTAAAGAACGAACGAACATCCTACCACACCCAACACACACACACACACACTTACACAACAACACAATCACAACATACACACACACAAACACACCACACACACAAAACACACACATCACACACACACATACACACCACACACAAACACAACACACACACACACACAAACCACACACACACATACACACACACACACACACAACACACACACACACACATACACACACACACCACACACACATACACACACACACATACACACACTACACACACACACAACATACACACACACACATACACACACATACAACACACACATACACACCACAACACACACACACACACACACCACACACACACACACACACACACACACAACACACACACACACACACACACACACACACACGCATTATCGCGGGATTTTTCCCACTACTCGGCTCCAGGCTTATGAACCTGGGAAGATTGGAACCACACAGTCGAGTTTCATCTGCTTTACGGATGCATCGTTAAGGCTATCGCTCAGATTTCTTGACCAAATACCGCAGGTGTCTGTATCTCTCAGGCCCGGTTGACGCCAGGCTATATCATGAAAGTAAGCGTAGAGTACAGCCCTGTCGTGCAGTCTCCATCCTATCACTATCACCTCATTTCTATCATCACAGTCATCATCGTGCGCCCTGCGGCATGGCGTTAGCAATCATGACCCTCCATACGAATATATCCCTTCTTGCTACAAGTACATCTCCCACCCTCTCTGTACTCAGCCACTACTCTGCAATACTTTCTCCCTCGGTCTATTTGGTGCTCTCTTTCCCTCCAGCTTTCCTGTTGTGACTAGGTGCTGTAATTTCTCTTGCCTCATAAAATGTCCTATAAATGTTGTTTGTATTTTTCTAATCTTCCTTATGAATGATCTTCTTGTGTCTGCCTCCATCAAGACTGTCTCGCTTGTCTTCTTTGCTGTCCATAGAACTGTCAACATCATTATCATCATCATCATCATCATCATTATCATCATCAAGTGCCTTTCCACATGACGTAGGCGATCATGGCCCTCCATATGTATCTATCCCTTGTTGCCGCAAGCACATCTTCCACCCTCTCCGTCTTCAGCCACTCTGCAAGTCAGTCCAATGTTTTTCCCTGGGTCTACCTGGTGTTCCCTTTCCCTCCAGCTTTCCTGTTGTGACCAGATGCTCTAATTTCTCTTGCCTCATAAAATGTCCTATAAATGTTTCCTGTCTTTTGCTAAGTATCCAGCTTTCCCGATGTTACTAGGTGCTCTAATTTCTCTTGCCTCATAAAA
>JAPXFY010000027.1:14117405-14127405 GCA_030674185.1 Monoplex corrugatus | reverse complement strand
TCTCTTTCTCTCTTTCTCTCTTTCTTCTTCTCTCTCTCTCTCTCTCTCGTTCTCTGTCTCTCTCTCTTCTCTCTCTCTTTCTTTCTCTCTTTCTTTCTTCTCTCTTTCTCCATCTCTCTCGCTCTCTCTCTCTCTCTTTTCTCTCTTTCTTTCTTTCTCTCTTTCTTTCTCTCTCTATCTCTTTCTCTCTCTCTCTTTCTGTCCCTTTCTCTCTCTCTTTTCTCTCTCTCTTCCTCTCTCTCTCTTCCTCTCTCTCCCGCTCTCTCTCTCTCTCTTTCTTTCTCCCTCCCTCCCTCTCTCTCTCTCTCTCAGTTTCTCTGAG
Organism: Monoplex corrugatus; assembly: GCA_030674185.1. Classification (NCBI taxonomy): domain Eukaryota; kingdom Metazoa; phylum Mollusca; class Gastropoda; order Littorinimorpha; family Ranellidae; genus Monoplex; species Monoplex corrugatus. The sequence goes on along the minus strand of JAPXFY010000027.1, from coordinate 14,127,083 downwards.
TGTGTGTGTGTGAGATAGAGATATACGGAGATAAATAGAAAGAGTGAGTGCGCGAGTGTGTGTTAATGAGAGAGAGAGAGAGGCGGGAGGGAGAGAAAAAAGACAGACAGACAAACAGACAGACAGACAAACAGACAGACAGACAAGAAAAGGTAGAAAGAGAAACGGTGCTAATGTCCAACCATCTGTTCCCATCATAAACGGGTTATCATAACGTCATGGAAGGGTCACACATCACACAATGGGCAATATTCGGGTTGTTATTAAGATGGCAGTTATTGACGTAAACTGATAGAGAGAGAGACACAGAGAGAGAGAGACAGACAGACAGACAGACAGACAGCCAGACAGAGACAGAGCGAGAGAGGCAGAGACAGAGAGAGAGAGAGAGAGAATGACAATGACAATGATGCTTTATTTTCCAACGATAAAAGTTATTGACTAGAAGCCATTTTTCAAACTTGCTATAGCTAATCTTTACACATGACTGTTGTTCACAATAACAAGTACCGCTTAAATTAAGGAAAGACAACAAGAGAGACGGAGAAAGAAAACAGATAGAGAGAGAGATGAGAGAGGGGGGGCGAAGAGAGAGAGAGAGAGATGAGAGAGAGAGGGGGCGGAGAAAGAGAGGGGGAGGGGATCAGTGCTAATATCCAATAATCATACAGAGAGAGGGGCGGTGGGGAAAAGAGAGAAGGAGAGAGAGAGAGAGAGAGGTCCAGTGCAAATGCCCGATCTCTCACACGAAGGGAGAATATTACTTTTATTATCATTAATATGGCAGTTGATGGATATTAATTGAAAGATAGAAGAGAGAGAGAAAGAGGGAGCGAGTTGGCATTCCATGCGCCAGGTTCTCTGGTGAAACGGTGTTTAGGTAGGTGGATCGTGACGAAAGAGTTTCGCTTCACACACACACACACAACACACACACACACACACACACACACACACACACACACACACACACACACACACACACACTACACACACACACACTACACTCACATGCACACACACATAGACATACACACACACTTAGAAACATACACACACACACATAGACACATACACACACGCGCGCGCGCACTCGCACACACACACACACACATACACACACACAAACTACACACACACACACACACACACACTACACACACACACACACACACACACTACACACACACACACACACACACACACACATACACACACACACATAGACACATACACACACACATAGACACATACACACACACGCGCGCGCGCACGCGCACACACACACACATACACACACACAAACTACACACACACACACACACACACACACTACACACACACTACACACACACACACATACACACACACACACTACACACACACTACACACACACACACATACACACACACATACACACACACTACCACACACACACACATACACATACACATAGACATACACACACACATAAACACATACACACACATAGACACATACACACACACACGCGCGCGCACGCGCACACACACACACATACACACACACAAACTACACACACACACACTACACACACACTACACACACACACACACATACACACACACACATACACACATACACACATACACACTACACACACTACACACACACACACACACGCACACACACGCACACACACATACACACACATATACACACACACACATACTACACACACATACACACACACACACACACATATACACTACAGACACACATACACACACAACACACACACACACAACACACACACACACACACACACACACACACACACACACACACACACACACACACACACACACACACACAGAACGCTTTGACCGATATGAAACACTCTCTTCCCTTTTTTTTTTTAAAGAAAGGAAACTCATATCAAGAAACCTACCAGAGTCTCAAGTGGCACCGATGCTAGAATAAGACGCCACAAATCCTATCATCACAAACCGCCCACAGAGAAATAACACTGTTTTTCCTCTATGGAAAGTAATGTCCTGGACCCAGCAAAACTGCTGTCAATATCTGCCCTGTATGCAACACACACACACACACACACACAGAGAGAGAGAGAGAGAGAGAGAGAGAGAGAGAGAGAGAACATGAATTAATTTTCATCCTTTACAACACCAACACAAGAACGGCACTGGAAGCAATGAAAATCAGCGGGCTAATATTAATTTCAGACACTCTGACGCTGAAGTTTGCTGGGAAAAAAAAACAACAACTCTGTGTGGGATGATTTCTAGCATTAAGTGATTTTATGTCCCTCTTTCGTAAGCGTGTAGGATTTATGTGAAGGGTCGTAGCATCTGTCAGCATAACGTTTTTATGTCTATTGCACGGGATCAGTGGCGTAACGAATATAGAGTAAATCCGCAACGTTACGAGGGAGAACTGAAACGTGTTTGTATTCGTTCCTTCATTGATAGGTTCGCTGAGTAATTGATTTGAACGCTGATTGGTTGGTTTGTGGGTTGATTCACAAACGGTTGGATGATTGGTTGGTTGATTCAAACATTTTGGCTGTTTGGATGAACGGAAGTACAAGTTGTCTGGCTAGATGGATGAATGGATGGATGGATTGTCGGTCTGTTCATTGCTCAGCTGGTTAGTTGGATAATTCATTAGGTAATCAGACAACATTGGTCTCTTGTTTGCTTGGCTGGTGGATATTTTATTAGTAATCAGAGAAAATAGGTCTATTGTTTGCTTGGCTGGTAGATATTTTATTAGTAATCAGAGAAAATCGGTCTATTGTTTGCTTGGCTGGTTAGTTGGATACTTTATCAGTAATCAGGGAAAATTGGTCTATTGTTTGCTTGGCTGGTTAGTTGGATATTTTATTAGTAATCAGAGAACATTGATCTATTGTTTGCTTGACTGGTTAGCTTGATATTTCATTAGGTAATCAGAGAAAATCGGTCTATTGTTTGCTTGGCTGGTTAGATAGATATGTCATTAGGTAATTAGAGAAAGGAACAATTGTATGTTTCCGTTTCTTGGCTGACTGTCTTGTGGTGGATTGACTGGTGGGCTGGTTGGAAAGTATTAAAAAATGTAGGCAAGGTAAAACATAGGCTAACTAGGACCTGAAACTGAAATTGGCTAGCTGGTTATTGATTGGTTGTTTTGGTTAATTGGTTTGTTGTTTGGCTGATCGAGAGAGAAAAGTGACAGAATGGTTCAAATATTCGTCTGCAAATAACTAAACTCGAGGTTCCAGGGTACGCTTTCTGTAGAGGCCTCGACTTATCTCCTCAGTTTGACCGAAAAATCGAACTGAACGTCTAGTCCTTCGGAAAGGGACGAAAAAAACGAGTCGGACCCCACGGCAGTTGAAAATCATGAAGATCAGGGCATTCCCCGGCTGTCTTGGTATAAAACATTGAAGAGATAGGTTCACTTCCCAGGTCCCATCTCTTGTAGACCAATTAGCCTTCTTGCCTTTCTGAAGTCTTGGTAAAAAATTTAAAAAAACGCCGTGATTATAAATATAAATTTTAATCGAGGGAGAGGGGATGGGCGCTGCCCTTGTGGTGCTGGCCCCAGAAAAGATGAGGTCTCTGCCACCTCACTCCCCTACGACCCTAGGGTTATGGAACTATTAAGGAAGTACCTCAGGACCTGGCCAGCTCGTGGGTTTATGTGCAGGCTTAAGGCTTGTGTTGTGATCATTCTGGATCTTCTCCATCACATGGCACCTGTGACCTTAGTGCATATGGAATTCATTCAGAGCGCGGAGACGTCATCTTGAGAAATTGAAACTGAAGCATATTTGCTAGTTAGTTGGTTAGGTGGTTAATGGGTTGGTTAGCTTGCTGGACAATTGATTTTGGGGCCAATTGATTCATTGATTGACTGATTGATCGGCTTTCTATGTGTGTTTATATGTGTGTGTGTATGTGTGTGTATGTGTGTGTGTGTGTGTGTGTGTGTGTGTGTGTGTGTGTGTGTGTGTGTGTGTGTGTGTGTGTGTGTGTGTGAGTGTGTGTGTGCCTTATCACAAGCACACTGACATGGTGATCTCATCACGTATTTTGAAAATACCTTTGCAATGTTCCAATGTGTAAAAAAAGAGAGAGAGATAGAAAGAGAAAGAGAGAGAGAGAGAGAGAAAAGAGAGAGAGGGAGAGAGAGAGGGAGAGAGAGAGAGAGAGAGAGAGAGAGAGAGAGAGAGAGAATTTTCTGTCTTTTTATACTGTAATTACATTTGATGTCGTTGTCAACTATTTCTGCGAGCTATTACAACAGTTTTTTTGTCTTCGCACGCTGGTCGATGTTCTCTGTTTACAAGATGAGAGAGTGTGAGACAGCGTAATAGCATTTGTGTTAAGTGTGTGTATATATATATATATGTGTGTGTGTGTGTGTGTGTGTGTGTGTGTGTGTGTGTGTGTGTGTGTGTATGTGTGTGTGTGTTCTCTCTCTCCCTGTCTCTCTATCTTTCCCTCTCTCTCTCTCTCTCTCTCTCTCTCTCTCTCTCCCTGTCTCTCTTTCTCTCTCTTTCTCTCTCCCTCTCCCTCTTTCTTTCTCTATCTCCTTCTCTCTGTCTCTCTTTCTCTCTTTGTCTCTCTCTGTCTCTCTCTCTGTCTCTCTCTCTGTCTCTCTCTATCTCTGTCTCTCTCTGTCTCTGTCTGTCTGTCTCTCTCTCTCTCTCTCTGTCTCTCTCTCTGTCTTTCTCTCTTATTCTCTTTGTGTGCGCACATGTTTGCATGTGCGTAATTGTGTGTGTGTGTGTGGTGTGTGTGTGTGTGTGCGTGTGTGTGTGTGTGTGTGTGTGTATGTGTGCGTGTGTGTGTGTGTGTGTATCTGTGTGTGTGTTTCAAATTTGTGTAACAGCAAGGAGTGTTCAGCTTCTTATAGATAAAATTGTCACACTTGATCTACATCTCTCCTTTTCTATGTTCCTTCTCTGTCTGTCTGTCTGTCTGTCTGTGTTTCTGTCTGTCTGTCTGTCTGTGTCTCTCTCTGTCTGTCTGTCTGTCTCTTTGTCTCTCTCTGTCTGTCTCTGTCTGTTTCTCTGTCTCTCCTCTCTCTGTGTGTCTCTCTCTGTCCGTATCTCTTTGTCTATCTGTCTGTCTGTCTGTCTTTCTCTCTGTCTCTCATTGTCTCTCACCATCCCTCTCTCCTTCCCCTCCGAATTTAGATTAAAGTTTCATTTTAGCATAAACTCTTCATGGTTGTAGGAGTAAATTCAGGGAAATGCATTCAGCTTCTAGGGAAAAGAGAATCTTTGTGTACTCTGCTTTTACCATGCTCGTAAAGAATTGCCATTAAAGAAAACACGAACCAAAAAAAAATGAATCACAAAAAACAGAAGTAGAATGCGTCTACAATGTATCAACACAAGACAGGCGCAACTTTTCGGTCTTGGCTTTAGTCAAGCTATACAAAATCCGAAACATGTGTGACTGCCCGTGTTCAAGCAAACAGGAAACAGATGGGGAAAAAACACGAAAAAGAATAAGAACGTGTATTTAATACAAGACAAGATAGAAAGAAATAAGCTAACACAAACAAGACAAAAAGAATAACTATACACAAAAACAAAAAGAATAAGCTATACACAATATACACAAGACAAGACAGAAAGAAATCAGCTATACACAATATACACAAGACAAGACAGAAAGAAATCAGCTATACACAAGACAAGACAAGAAAGAAATAAGCTATACACAAGACAAGACAGAAAGAAATAAGCTATACACAATATACACAAGACAAGACAGAAAGAAATAAGCTATACACAAGACAAGACAAGAAAGAAATAAGCTATACACAAGACAAGACAGAAAGAAATAAGCTATACACATAACACAAGACAAGACAGAAAGAAATAAGCTATACACAAGACAAGAAGAAAGAAATAAGCTATACACACACAAGACAGAAAGAAAGAAATCCTAAGCTATACACAAGACAAAAGAAAGAAATAAGCTATACACAAGACAGACAGAAAGAAATAAGCTATACAAACAAGACCAAGACAAGAAAGAAATAAGCTATACACAAGACAAGACAGAAAGAAATAAGCTATACACAAGACAAGACAGAAAGAAATAAGCTATACACAAGACAGAAAGAAATAAGCTATACACAAGACAAGACGAAAGAAATAAGCTATACACAAGACAGAAAGAAATAAGCTATACAACAAGACAAGACAGAAAGAAATAAGCTATACACAAGACAAAGAAAGAAATAAGCTATACACAAAGACAGAAAGAAATAAGCTATACACAAGACAAGAAAAGAATAAGCTATACACAAGACAGAAAGAAAATAAGCTATACACAAGACAGAAAGAAATAAGCTATACACAAGACAGAAAGAAATAACTATACACAAGACAGAAGAAAGAAATAAGCTATACACAAGACAGAAGAAGAAATAAGCTATACACAAGACAGAAAGAAAGAAATAAGCTATACACTAAGACAAGAAGAAAGAAATAAGCTATACACAAGACAGAAAGAAAGAAATAAGCTATACACAAGACAAGAAAGAAAGAAATAAGCTATACACAAGACAAGAAGAAAAGAAATAAGCTATACACAAGACAAGAAAGAAAGAAATAAGCTATACACAAGACAAGACAGAAAGAAATAAGCTATACACAAGACAGAAAGAAATAACTATACACAAGACAAGACAGAAAGAAATAAGCTATACACAAAAAAATACTACACAAGACAAGACAGAAAGAAATAAGCTATAACATCAAGACAAGACAGAAAGAAATAAGCTATACACAAAGACAAAGACAAGAAGAAAAAGTATACAAAGCATACAAATATTACACAAGACAAGAAGAAAGAAAAAGCTATACACAAGACAGAAAGAAAGATAAGCTTACAACAAGACAGAAAGAAAGAAATAAGCTATACACAAGACAGAAAGAAAGAATAAGCTATACACAAGACAGAAAGAAAGAAATAAGCTATACACAAGACAGAAAGAAGAAATAAGCTATAACAAGACAAGACAGAAAGAAGAAATAAGCTATACACAAGAGAAAGAAAGAAATAAGCTATAAACAAGACAAGACAGAAAGAAATAAGCTATACACAAGACAAGAAGAAAGAAATAAGCTATACACAAGACAGAAAGAAAAACAGCTATACACAAGACAGAAAGAAAGAAATAAGCTATAAACAGACAAGACAGAAAGAAATAAGCTATACACAAGACAGAAAAAAGAAATAAGCTATACAACAAGACAAGACAGAAAGAAATAAGCTATACAACAAGACAGAAAGAAAGAACTAAGCTATACAACAAGACAGAAAGAAAGAAATAAGCTATACAACAAGACAAGACAAGAAAAAAAATAAGCTATACAACAAGACAAGACAGAAAGAATAAGCTATACACAAGACAGAAAGAAAGAAATAAGCTATACAACAAGACAAGACAGAAAGAAATAAGCTATACACAAGACAGAAAGAAAGAAATAACCTATACACAAGACAGAAAGAAAGAACTAAGCTATACACAAGACAAGACAGAAAGAAGAAATAAGCTATACACAAGACAGAAAGAAAGAAATAAGCTATACACAAGACAGAAAGAAAGAACTAAGCTATACACAAGACAGACAGAAAGAAAGAAATAAGCTATACAACAAGACAAGACAGAAAGAACTAAGCTATACACAAGAAAGAAAGAAATAAGCTATACACAAGACAGAAAGAAAGAAATAAGCTAAAAACAAGACAGACAGAAAGAAATAAGCTAAACAACAAGACAAGACAGAAAGAAATAAGCTATACACAAGACGAAAGAAGAAATAAGCTAACACAAGAGAGAAGAAAGAAAGAAGCTATACAACAAGACAAGACAGAAAGAACTAAGCTATACACAAGACAGAAAGAAAGAAATAAGCAATACAACAAGACAAGACAGAAAGAAATAAGCTATACACAAGACAGAAAGAAAGAAATAAGCTATACACAAGACAGAAAGAAAGAATAAGCTATACACAAGACAGAAAAAAAAATAACCTATACACAAGACAGAAAGAAAGAAATAAGCTATACAACAAGACAAGACAGAAAGAAATAAGCTATACACAAGACAGAAAGAAAGAAATAAGCTATACAACAAGACAAAAAGAAAGAAATAAGCTATACAACAAGACAGAAAGAAAGAAATAAGCTATACACAAGACAAGACAGAAAAAATAAGCTATAACAAGACAAGACAGAAAGAAATAAGCATACACAATATACAAAGACAGAAAGAAATAAGCTATACACAATATACACAAGACAAACAGAAAGAAATAAGCTATACAACAAGACAAGACAGAAAGAAATAAGCTATACACAAGACAAGACAGAAAGAAATAAGCTATACACAATATACACAAGACAAGACAGAAAGAAATAGCTATACACAATATACACAAGACAAGACAGAAAGAAATCAGCTATACACAAAACAGAAAGAAATAAGCTATACACAAGACAGAAAGAAATAAGCTATACACAAGACAGAAAGAAATAACTATACACAAGACAAGACAGAAGGAAATAAGCTAACATAAGACAGAAAGAAATAAGCTGTACACAGACAAGACAGAAAGAAAAAGCTATACACAAGACAGAAAGAAATAAGCTATACACAAGACAAGACAGAAAGAAATAAGCTATACACAGACAGAAAGAAATAAGCTATACACAGACAAGACGAAAGAATCAGCTATACACAAGACAGAAAGAACTAAGCTATACACAAGACAGAAAGAAATAAGCTATACAACAAGACAAGACAGAAAGAAATAGCTATACACAAGACAGAAAGAAATAAGCTATACAACAAGACAGAAAGAAATAAGCTATACACAAGAAAGAAAGAAATAAGCTATACAAAAGACAGAAGAAATAAGCTATACACAAACAAAAGAAATAAACTATACACAAGACAGAAAGAAATAAGCTATACACAAGACAGAAAGAAAGAAATAAGCTATACACAAGACAGAAAGAACTAAGCTATACACAAGACAAGAAAGAAAGAAATAAGATATATACTCAAGACAAGAAAGAACGAAATAAGCTATACACAAGACAGAAAGAAAGAAATAAGCTGTACACAAGACAAGAAAGAAAAAATAAGTATACACAAACAAGAAGAAAGAAAGAAATAAGCTATACACAAGACAAGAAAGAAGAAATAAGCTATACACAAGACAAGAAAGAAAGAAATAAGCTATACACAAGACAAGAAAGAAAGAAATAAGCTATACACAAGACAAGACAGAAAGAAATAAGCTATACACAAGACAAGAAAGAAAGAAATAAGCTATACACAAGACAGAAAGAAAGAAATAAGCTGTACAACAAGACAGAAAGAAAGAAATAAGCTATACACAAGACAGAAAGAAAGAAATAAGCTATACACAAGACAGAAAGAAAGAAATAAGCTATACAACAAGACAGAAAGAAAGAAATAAGCTATAAAACAAGACAAGACAGAAAGAAAGAAATACGCTATACACAAGAGAGAAAGAAAGAAATAAGCTATAAAACAAGACAAGACAGAAAGAAATAAGCTATACACAAGACAGAAAGAAAGAAATAAGCTATACAACAAGACAAGAAAGAAAGAACTAAGCTATACACAAGACA
>JAPXFY010000027.1:14099905-14102405 GCA_030674185.1 Monoplex corrugatus | reverse complement strand
GAAAGAAAAGTATACACAAGACAGAAAAAAAGCTATACACAAGACAGAAAGAAATAAGCTATACACAAGACAGAAAGAAATAAGCTATACACAAGACAGAAAGAAATAAGCTATACACGAAGAAAAAGATCACAGACAAGAAATAAGCTATACACAAGACAGAAAGAAATAAGCTATACACAAGACAGAAAGAAATAAGCTATACACAAGACAGAAAGAAATAAGCTATACACAAGACAGAAAGAAATAAGCTATACACAAGACAGAAAGAAATAAGCTATACACAAGACAGAAAGAAATAAGCTATACACAAGACAGAAAGAAATAAGCTTAACACGAAGAAATAATACAAGACAGAAAGAAATAAGCTATACACAAGACAGAAAGAAATAAGCTATACACAAGACAGAAAGAAATAAGCTAGTACACAAGACAGAAAGAAATAAGCTATACACAAGACAGAAAGAAATAAGCTATACACAAGACAGAAAGAAATAAGCTATACACAAGACAGAAAGAAATAAGCTATACACACAGAACAACGACAGAAAGAAATAAGCTATACACAAGACAGAAAGAAATAAGCTATACACAAGACAGAAAGAAATAAGCTATACACAAGACAGAAAGAAATAAGCTATACACAAGACAGAAAGAAATAAGCTATACACAAGACAGAAAGAAATAAGCTTACACAAGACAGAAAGAAATAAGCTATACACAAGACAGAAAGAAATAAGCTATACACAAGACAGAAAGAAATAAGCTATACACAAGACAGAAAGAAATAAGCTATACACAAGACAGAAAGAAATAAGCTATACACAAGACAGAAAGAAATAAGCTATACACAGAAGAGACAGAAAGAAATAAGCTATACACAAGACAGAAAGAAATAAGCTATACACAAGACAGACGAAAGAAATAAGCTATACACAAGACAGAAAGAAATAAGCTATACAACAAGACAGAAAGAAATAAGCTATACACAGACAAGACAGAAAGAAATAAGCTATACACAAGACAGAAAGAAATAAGCTATACACAAGACAAGACAGAAAGAAATAAGCTTACACACAGACAGACAGAAAGAAATAAGCTATACACAACAAGACAGAAAGAAATAAGCTGTACACAAGACAAGACAGAAAGAAATAAGCTATACACAAGAAAGACAGAAAGAAATAAGCTATACACAAGACAGAAAGAAATAAGCTATACACAAGACAGAAAGAAATAAGCTATACACAAGACAGAAAGAAATAAGCTATACACAAGACAAGACAGAAAGAAATAAGCTATACACAAGAAAACAGAAAGAAATAAGCTATACACAAGACAGAAAGAAATAAGCTATACACAAGACAGAAAGAAATAAGCTATACACAAGACAGAAAGAAATAAGCTATACACAAGACAGAAAGAAATAAGCTATACACAAGACAGAAAGAAATAAGCTATACACAAGACAGAAAGAAATAAGCTATACAACAAGACAGAAAGAAATAAGTTATACACAAGACAAGACAGAAAGAAATAAGCTATACACAAGACAAGACAGAAAGAAATAAGCTATACACAAAACAGAAAGAAATACGCTATACACAAGACAGAAAGAAATAAGCTATACACAAGACAAGACAGAAAGAAATAAGTTATACACAAGACAGAAAGAAATAAGCTATACACAAGACAGAAAGAAATAAGCTATACACAAGACAGACAGAAATAAATAAGCTATACACAAGACAGAAAGAAATAAGTTATACACAAGACAGAAAGAAATAAGTTATACACAAGACAGAAAGAAATAAGCTATACAACAAAACAGAAAGAAATAAGCTATACACAAGACAGAAAGAAATAAGCTATACACAAGACAGAAAGAAATAAGCTATACACAAGACAGAAAAAAATAAGCTATACACAAGACAGAAAGAAATAAGCTATACACAAGACAGAAAGAAATAAGCTATACACAAGACAGAAAAAAATAAGCTATACACAAGACAGAAAGAAATAAGCTATACACAAGACAAGACAAAAAGAAATACACAACATTCAGCACCAAAAACAAACAAACAAACAAACAAACAAACAAAAACAGTAGACAATTTTCTAAGCGTGGTGTCCAACAGGAGAACAAATGCTGAGTGTCATGCATTTAATTTTTAGTCTTTTATATACATGTAAGCTTCATAAAGGCCGGTTGGCCGAAAATTTGCTTCTGTCTTGTCTTGCTATATTAGATATGCGTTCTTATCCTATTTGTATGTGTGTGTGTTTGTGTGTGTGTGTGTGTGTGTGTGTGTGTGTGTGTGTGTGTGTGTGTGTGTGTGTGTGTGTGTGTGTGTGTGTGTGTGTGTGTGTGTGTGTGTCTGTGCGTCTGTGTGTGTTTTCTGGTTCGTATTTGCTTGAACGCTGGCAGTCATTTTGATTCAGATGTCATTAAGGAAATTACGAGGGTGAGTCAAAACGTAATGCCTTTTTCTTTAGAATA
>JAPXFY010000027.1:14089905-14092405 GCA_030674185.1 Monoplex corrugatus | reverse complement strand
TGCAGAAGCAATTCTAGGTAATTTATGCCTGTTTTTATATATGTTTTGATGTGCTTAGGTATGCTATATCTGTATTCAGATATGTTTTTTAAATCCCCTGCGCGATAAATTGGACGGAGTGGTCAACGCCAGGGCCATGTCCTTTGACTATGTGCACGAATGCATTGATATGTGAACTTAATTTTCTTTTCTTTTTCATGTTGAAGTTTTGTGTATGTTTTGAAGCGGTTATGGCCCTGATATGGCTCTACGCAGTCGGCTGGTCTTTAAACAACAATAACAACAACAATAACAAAGACTCAGCTGGATGTGGAACAGCGTCAGCTGTGGCTGAACAAGCTGAGTCTTGAGTGACAGTCCTTGTCATGAAGGACTGACGGCTGTGGCTGGATGTCTGCTGCCGAAGCTTTTCCTTCTCTCTTCTATCCAACCACAATAGAGTTCGTTTCTCTTCTGCAATGGCGATGTCTACATCTACAAGCCGTTGCCAGGAACTTTGATTTATATCTGTCTTCTTCCAGGTGTCCACAGTGATATCAGCAGAATTCATGTCACGTTAAGTAGATAATATAATACACGTGAAAAAAAAGTAACAGCATTTGCTGCCTACTGCTTTTGATTTGTAGCTGTCTTTTCCAGGTGCCCACATTGATATGAGCAGAATTCAGATCACGTCAAGTAGATAATTATTATAATACGCCTGAAATTTTAAAACAAAGTAACAGCATTTGCTGCCTACTGCTTTAGATTTGTGGCTGTATTTTTCCAGGTGTCTACACTGATATCAGCAGAATTCAGAGCACGTTGGCGAATGTTTCTATATTGTAGCAATGGATGCCCTGTGGGCCTGTGCCCTCAGCGATCTTTTCATACAGGATAATTTTTTTTTTAGATGCGGCCATCCTGTATATCATCACACAGAATCCGACGATAGCATCGCTATCTCACGATACAACCAAAAATGTTTTAAGGCTTCTTTGAGCAACATTCCTATAGCTGCTCCTCATATACTCTGAGAGTGGTAGGACTTTCAAACCCTTTAAATGCCAAAGTGTAAATAAAGAGGTGAATTGCCCGTGCCACGGAATATTAAACGTTTTGACTTAAAATGAAAAAAAAAATCATATATCTTCATCCAGCCCAGAAAACCCCACAACGTTGTATATTCTCTTGTTCAGTATACTTTACAACACACCAGGAGCAGCAGTACTTTCGTTTTTACGATCGCCAGTGCTAGTATGTCACTCGACTCTTATCTAGGTCAAGTCCGACTTCGGACATCAACATCGAATTATCGCCTGCATGAGCCAGATTATCGTCATTTTTTACTTTTATCGAGTACATGTAAATCAACCGACTGCAAATCAGAATCAGCTCCACAAGTAATGATTTCTGCAACTTCTTTTGCTGTTAAGTTGTTTTTCGGGCCCGAGTGACGCTCGGTGTTGAAGCGAGTTCGTCCGCCATTGTTTACAGCCGCTGAATAGTAGGGGGTACCTTTTCAATCGCACGGGCGGAAAAGACCGTAAAACGTCACACATACATGATTAGCATCTATTTATAGAGTGAATCCTGACGTTTTCGCTGATATCTCACACGTCACTGAAAGCGTTGGGGTTTTCTGGCTAAAAATAGGGAAAGGTCGCCGACCGAATATTCGGTCGGTGGCGCTAGGGGTGTATGTTTCTTCCGACCGAATGTTTCGGACGTGTAAACTCAACAAAACAGAACAGGACAGAGCCATCCTGCATGAGGCTGACATGACCAAGCCAACGCAATGGGCGTTGTGTTAGACACATATGCTTGGCATGATGCTCTCTGGTTAAGGACGTCCTTGTTTGACACACAGTCTTTCCAAAAATGCCCAAGATCCGACTCAAGCACCGCAGGGGGAAGCTATCAAGGAGGCACTCTTGTCGTGCTGCCTTGCCAAAACAGCATTTAAGAAGATGAAAAGCATTCTTACCAACAAATGCCTATCAGTTAACACCAGGAAGAGAGTCCTTGAATGTTGTATAGAACCGATAATGTTATACGTGGACGGTCAACAAGCAAAGCCAGAACAAGATTGAGGCAGCCGAGATGTGGTTTCTGAGAGAATGTTGAGAGTTCCATGGGCAGCAAAGAAAACAAACGAGACAGTCTTGATGGAGGCAGACACAAGAAGATCCATTACATTTATAGGCCATTATTTACGAGGAAGGGGGAATTGGAGCACCTGGTCACAACAGGAAAGTTGGAGGGAAAGAGAACACCAGGTAGACCCAGAGAAAAATATTGCAGAGTAGCTGAGGACAGAGAGGCTGGTTGGTGTGGTTGGTGTTAGTGTGTTGGTTGGTTGGTTGGTTGGTGGTTGGTTGGTTGGTTGTGGTCGGTTGGTTGGTTGGTTGGGTTGGTGTTGGTTGGTTGGTTGGGCTTGGTTGGTTGGTTGGTTGGTGGTTGTTGGTTGGTTGTGTTGGTTGGTTGTGGTTGGTTGGTTGGTTGGACCTTGGTTGGTTGG
>JAPXFY010000027.1:14077405-14082405 GCA_030674185.1 Monoplex corrugatus | reverse complement strand
ACTCCATTTGCGCTACATCCGGATCTTACAGCAGTTATATGAAAGGCTTTTCAACCCTAGTGCGCAGTCGAGGTTTTCACTCGAAATAGGGAGGGAACGTAGACTATATTATATATCAAACGCAGGTTGACACATTTTAAAACAAGGAGCGAGGAAGACATTTCTATCACAGGTTGTTGCTGAATTCACACAGAAAGCAACAAAAAGGCTTAAGTTTCTTATGATGTTGCCATGTAGGTTTGAACAACCCCCCCCCTCCCCCCCCCCCGCCCCCACACCCCCCCCCCCCCCCCCCCCCGTGGGGATGCCTGGGGCTCTTTCAGTATAAATAGCATATCCACTTTCTGAAAATTTTGTGCTTGAAATTTCCTCTTTTTTGTCACTCTCTTTGTTTCTGCCTTGTTCCTTTGCTTTCTGTCATTTCTTCCTATCATTTTCTGCCCTAATGGTCCATTCACCTGTATGTGTTCGATAGTCTTACAGACTTTTCTTAGGATTAATAATTGGGTACGTGTGTTGGGTGCATTTTTTGTTCAGGGGAAGTGAGGTAGGCAGAGGCAATTTTAGGTGATTTGTGCCTGTTTTTGTATACGTTTTGGTGTCCTTGGGTATGCTTAAATTTTTGTATAGGTGTGTTTTTTTAATCCCCTGTGCGATAGGTTGGACATAGTGGTCAGCGCCAGGGGCATGTCAGTGGATTATGTGCGTGAATGCATTGATATGTGTTTTTAATGTTCTTTTCTTTTTTTTTTTCCTGTTGAAGTTTTGTATGTTTTGAAGCGATTTTAGCCCTGATATGCTTCTACGCGAGTCGGATGGGCTTTAAACAACAATAGCAGTAACAGGATTGAACATAAAACTTTGAATATTATATTTACAGCTACGCTGAACCATTTAGTCCAAGTCGATACGAACTGTCTGATTTTACCTTCTTTTCCTTCCGACGAAAAGAACTGTTCATTTTTCATTTCATTCCCTCCCTTTCCATTATCATCCTGCCGAATGGCGTTGGCGATCATGGCACTCCATATGATTCTGTCCTTTGTTTCTTCAAGTATATCTCCCACCCATCTGTCTTCATCCACTCCACAAGTCAGTCCAATAGATTTCTCCCTGGGTCTACCTGATGCTGTTTTTCCCTCCAGATTTCCTGTTGTGGCTAGGTGCTTTAATTTCTCTTGCCTCAGAAGATCTCCTATAAACATTGCTTGTCTTTTCCTCATCTTCTTCAGTAATGTTCTTTTTGTGTCTGCCTCCTTTAAGACTGTCTCGTTTGTTTTCTTTGCTGTCCATGGAATTCTTACCATTCTTCCTAGAAACAACATTTCAGCTGCCTCAGTCTTGTCCATGCTTCACATCCATACAACAATATTGGTTCTATTTAACACTGAAGAACTCTGTACCTGATGTTAATTGATAGGCATTTGTTGATAAGAACGCTTTTCATTTTCTTGAATGCTGTTTTACTTGGCCGGTTCTGCTGTCTATTTCTAATATGCATCTGCCGTCTGTTGAGATGACTGTTCCCACATATTCAAACTTATCAATTTGTCTCAGTGTTGTTTCATTTGCTGCCATTTTGCATGAGGGAATTTCTTGATTTTGACTGATCACCATGACTTCAGTCTTCTTGCTTTTTATTTCCAACCCTTCATTCCTGCTCTCTGTTTCTGTTATATTCACAAGCTTTTATAGGTCTGTTTTATTTTTTTGCAGTTAGAAAGGTGTCATCAGCGTCACGAAGATTGTTTAACATTTTTCCTCCAACCTTTATCCCAGGGCTTATTCTAGATTTCTCATGATGGTTTCGCTGTAAAGTGAAAACAAGTCTGGTGACAGAAGACATGCCTGCCTAACCCCTCTTTTGATATTTTGGAAAGAGCTTATATCATTTTCTACTCTCACTGCTGCTGTTTGGTCTAAGAATAATAAGGAATATCTCAATACATATTCCTTATTATTCTTAGATCCTTTCCATCGACATTAAGTCTTTCTACTTGTTTGATTAACTATTTCTTAGTGTTTCACCCGATCAAAAGCCTTGGTAAAATCAACAAAACATAAATGTAAATCCTTATTCAACTCCATTGATCTTTCGTTCTTAGGATGTATATGTCTTTAATAGTTCCTTTTCCTTCAACAAATACACATTGTTCTTCTGCTGTTTCTCCTTTGATTGTGTTCCTTATCCTCATCATGATTAATCCTTTGATTGTGTTCCTTATCCCCATCATGATTATTTCCTTATCCTCATCATGATTAATCCTTTGATTATGTTCCTTATCCTCATCATGATTAATCCTTTGATTGTGTTCCTTATCCTCATCATGATTAATCCTTTGATTGTGTTCCTTATCCCCATCATGATTAATCCTTTGATTGTGTTCCTTATCCTCATCGTGATTAATCCTTTGTGTTCCTTATCCTCATCATGATTAATCCTTTGATTGTGTTCCTTATCCTCATCATGATTAATCCTTTGATTGTGTTCCTTATCCTCATCATGATTAATCCTTTGATTGTGTTCCTTATCCTCATCATGATTAATCCTTTGATTGTGTTCCTTATCCTCATCATGATTAATCCTTTGATTGTGTTCCTTATCCCTATCATGATTAATCCTTTGATTGTGTTCCTTATCCTCATCATGATTAATCCTTTGATTGTGTTCCTTATCCTCATCATGATTAATCCTTTGATTGTGTTCCTTATCCTCATCATGATTAATCCTTTGATTGTGTTCCTTATCCTCATCATGATTAATCCTTTGTGTTCCTTATTCTCATCATGATTAATCCTTTGTGTTCCTTATCCTCATCATGATTAATCCTTTGATTGTGTTCCTTATCCCTATCATGATTAATCCTTTGATTGTGTTCCTTATCCTCATCATGATTAATCCTTTGATTGTGTTCCTTATCCTCATCATGATTAATCCTTTGATTGTGTTCCTTATCCTCATCATGATTAATCCTTTGATTGTGTTCCTTATCCCCATCATGATTAATCCTTTGATTGTGTTCCTTATCCTCATCATGATTAATCCTTTGATTGTGTTCCTTATCCTCATCATGATTAATCTTAACAGAGTCTTTGTCACGTGACAAACGGTAGAAGTTAACTAAAAGTGGGGGAGGGGTTTGTTTTTGTTTGGTTGTTTTTTGTTGTTGTTTTGTTTGCTTGTTTTGTTGTTGGTTTTCTTTTGGTTTGGTTTGGTTTTGGGTTTTTTGTTTTGTTTCTTTTTGTTTGCTTTATTTTTTGTTTGTTCTCTTTGTTTTGTTTTGTTTTGTTTGTTTTGTTTTGTTTTGTTTTGTTTTGTTTGTTTTGTTTTTTTGTTTTGTTTGTTTTGTTTGTTTTGGTTTGTTTTGTTTTGTTTTGTTTGTTTTGGCTTTGGCTTTTTTTCTGAACTTTTTTTTTCCAAGGTGGTCGTTGCTTGCATGCTGCGTGTTTTGTTGGTTCCATAAAGTGGCCGCTGACACGACCTAAGGGATCTTGAACATGCATATTTGATAGTCTGCACTTATTTACACACGAATGGGGTTTGAGCCTTGACAGGTCTGCATATGTATATATTGTCTGGAAGATTTAGAAGAAAAAAAAACTCCGCTTCAAGTGGACGTATCTAGACGGATTGAACGCAGGATCTGTCACTGGAAGTCTGGTGTTCACTGACTTGATTTCTGCGTCTAGAGAGAGAGAGAGAGAGAGACAGAGACAGAGACAGAGACACAGAGAGAGAGAGACAAAGAGAGAGAGAGACAGACAGAGACAGAGACAGTGTGTGTGTGTGTATGTGTGTGTATATGTGTGTGTGTGTGTGTGTGTGTGTGTGTGTGGTGTGTGGTGTGTGTGTGTGTGGTGTGTGTGTGTGTGTGTGTGTGTTGATTGGTCTTTAAACGGTAAAGACAGTAACACGATAATGTTTGGTCAGTTTTTCATGTCTGCCATTACCCGTTATGAGCACAGAGAGAAAGACAGAGAGAAAGACAGAGAGAAAGACAAAGAGAAAGACAGAGAGAAAGACAGAGAGAAAGGCATAGAGAAAGACAGAGAGAAAGAGAGAAAGAAAGAGAGAAAGACAAAGAGAAAGACAAAGAGAAAGACAGAGAGAAAGACAAAGAGAAAGACAAAGAAAAACAGCAATGCAGTTATAAAAGATATTTTAAAATATCTTCCAATGGACCACGACATTGCGTGGTGAGTGCGTGTGAGTGAGTGTGAGTGTGTGTGTGTGTGTGTGACAGGGCAATGCGTTATAAGTATTTAAAATATCTTCAATGGACCTCGATTGCGTGAGTGAGTGCGTGTGAGTGTGATGGAGTGTGTGTAGTGTGTGTGGTTGTGGTGTGTGTGTGGTGTGGTGTGTGGTGGTTTGTGGTTGTGTGGTGTGTGGTGGTTGGTGTAGGTGTGTGGGTTGTGTGTTTGTGTCATAAGTGTCTATGTGCGAGTGCTAAATGAGAGTGTGTACGCACGTGTATGCGTATGTCCAGTGTCGTCTGTAGCATGCATGTGCGTGTGTGTGTGCACACGTTTAAAGCAGTTTCTTAAATTAAATGCATTTCATCCATAGTGGGCGATCGACCGCACGAGTGCAAAGGAGACAGAGAAAGAGAGAGATAAAAAAAAAAGAAAGAGAGACAGACAGAAAGAGACAGAGAGAGAGAGATCAGTCCAGCAAGAAAAAGAAAGGAATTCTTAATAATTCAATTGAGAATGACAGACAGACAGAAACAGACAGACAGGCAGACAGAAACAGACAGCAGAAACGGACAGAAATGGATATAAACAGACAAGACAGGCAGACAGACAGACAGAAATAAACAGGCAGACAGACAGACAGAAACAGACAGGCAGACAGAAACAGGCAGACAGACAGCAACATACAGACAGGCAGGCAGACAGACAGACAGAAACAGACAGGCAGGCAGACAAACAGACAGACAGGCAGACAGAAACAGACAGACAGGCAGAAGACATGCAGAGACAGAAACAGACAGACA
>JAPXFY010000027.1:14067405-14069905 GCA_030674185.1 Monoplex corrugatus | reverse complement strand
ACCGGTACTGTGGTCTGTGTACATAAAATACCTACTGTGGTCTGTGTACATAAATACCGGTTGTGGTCTGTGTATAAAATACCAGTACATGTGGTCTGTGTACATAAAATACCAGTACTGTGGTCTGTGTACATAAAATACCAGTACTGTGGTCTGTGTACATAAAATACCAGTACTGTGGTCTGTGTACATAAAATACCAGTACTGTGGTCTGTGTACATAAAATACCAGTACTGTGGTCTGTGTACATAAAATACCGGTACTGTGGTCTGTGTACATAAAATACCGTACTGTGGTCTGTGTACATAAAATACCGGTACTGTGGTCTGTGTACATAAAATACCAGTACATGTGGTCTGTGTACATAAAATACCAGTACGTGGTCTGTGTACATAAAATACCAGTACAGTGGTCTGTGTTACATTGTAAAATACCGGTACAGTGGTCTGTGTACATAAAATACCGTACTGTGGTCTGTGTACATAAAATACCAGTACTGTGGTCTGTGTACATAAAATACTGTACTGTGGTCTGTGTACATAAAATACCAGTACTGTGGTCTGTGTACATAAAATACCAGTACTGTGGTCTGTGTACATAAAATACCAGTACTGTGGTCTGTGTACATAAAATACCAGTACTGTGGTCTGTGTGCATAAAATACCAGTACTGTGGTCTGTGTACATAAAATACCAGTACTGTGGTCTGTGTACATAAAATACCAGTACTGTGGTCTGTGTACATAAAATACCAGTACTGTGGTCTGTGTACATAAAATACCGGTACTGTGGTCTGTGTACATAAAATACCGGTACTGTGGTCTGTGTACATAAAATACCAGTACTGTGGTCTGTGTACATAAAATACCTGTACTGTGGTCTGTGTACATAAAATACCGTACTGTGGTCTGTGTACATAAAATACCTGTACTGTGGTCTGTGTACATAAAATACCATGTACTGTGGTCTGTTACATAAAATACCTGTACTGTGGTCTGTGTACATAAAATACCGGTACTGTGGTCTGTGTACATAAAATACCGTACTGTGGTCTGTGTACATAAAATACCAGTACTGTGGTCTGTGTACATAAAATACCAGTACTGTGGTCTGTGTACATAAAATACCGTACTGTGGTCTGTGTACATAAAATACCAGTACTGTGGTCTGTGTACATAAAATACCGTACGTGGTTGTGACATAAATACCAGTACTGTGGTCTGTGTACATAAAATACCGGTACTGTGGTCTGTGTACATAAAATACCGGTACAGTGGTCTGTGTACATAAATACCAGTACTGTGGTCTGTGTACATAAAATACCAGTACAGTGGTCTGTGTACATAAATACCAGTACTGTGGTCTGTGTACATAAAATACCAGTACTGTGGTCTGTGTACATAAATACCAGTACTGTGGTCTGTGTACATAAAATACCAGTACAGTGGTCTGTGTACATAAATACCAGTACTGTGGTCTGTGTACATAAAATACCAGTACTGTGGTCTGTGTACATAAATACCAGTACTGTGGTCTGTGTACATAAAATACTAGTACAGTGGTCTGTGTACATAAAATACCGATACTGTGGTCTGTGTGCATAAAATACCAGTACAGTGGTCTGTGTGCATAAAATACCGGTAATGTGGTCTGTGTGCATAAAATACCGATACAGTGGTCTGTGTGCAATAAAATACCGATACGTTGTCTGTGTGCATAAAATACCGATACTGTGGTCTGTGTGCATAAAATACCAGTACAGTGGTCTGTGTGCATAAAATACCGGTACAATAGTCTGTGTGAATAAAATACCGTACATTGATTGCATAAAATACCGGTACAGTGGTCTGTGTACATAAAATACCGGTACAATAGTCTGTGTGATAAAATAACGGTACATTGATTGCATAAAATACCGATACTGTGGTCTGTGTGCATAAAATACCGGTACAGTGGTCTGTGTGCATAAAATACCGATACTGTGGTCTGTGTACATAAAATACCGATACTGTGGTCTGTGTGCATAAAATACCAGTACAGTGGTCTGTGTGCATAAAATACCGGTACTGTGGTCTGTGTGCATAAAATACCGATACAGTGGTCTGTGTGCATAAAATACCGATACTGTGGTCTGTGTGCATAAAATACCGATACTGTGGTCTGTGTGCATAAAATACCAGTACAGTGGTCTGTGTGCATAAAATACCGGTACTGTGGTCTGTGTGCATAAAATACCGATACAGTGGTCTGTGTGTATAAAATACCGGTACAGCGGTCTGTGTGCATAAAATACCAGTACAGTGATCTGTGTGCATAAAATACCGGTACAGTGGTCTGTGTGCATAAAATACCGGTACAAAGATCTGTGTGCATAAAATACCGGTACTGTGGATCTGTGTGCATATAAATACCGGTACAGTGGTCTGTGTGCATAAAGTACTGGTGCAGTCACTATCACACAGTGTATAAGATGAACATATAAACATATACAGGTATGTCGT
>JAPXFY010000027.1:14047405-14059905 GCA_030674185.1 Monoplex corrugatus | reverse complement strand
AGAATAATTCAATGCAATGATCCTGCTCTGCTTTCAGTTTTGGCTCACCAAACAACGCACAGGAAGCACACGATGACAATGAACAGAAAAATGAACGCCTTAAGCACTGACGGTTAGGCACTTCTTGGGATGTCCATTTTCATTTTTGCTGCAAAGTCACAGACAACATTGCCGTTTTAACGTTTGCTGCAATCTCTGTCTTCTGCAGGCTTTCCCCACTCATCATCATCATCATCAGGTGCCTTGCCACATGGCGTTGGCGATCATGGACTTCCATCTGTCTCTATCTCTTGTTGCCTCAAGCATCTCTTCCACCCTCCTTGTCTTCAGCCACTCTGCAAGTCCGTCTAGTATCTACTCCCTGGGTCTACCTGGTGCTCTCTTTCCCTCCAGCTTTCCCGTTGTGACCAGGTGCTCCTATTCCCCTTTCCTCATAAAATGTCCTATAAATGTTGCCTGTCTTTTCCTAATCTTCCTTATGAATGATCTACTTGTGTCTGCCTCCATCAAGACTGTCTCGTTTGTTTTCTTTGCTGTCCATGTAACTCAACATCCTTCTTAGAAACCACATCTCGGCTACCTCAATCTTGTTCTGGCTTTGCTTTTTGACTGTCCACGCCTCACAACCGTACAACAGTATTGTTTCTATATAACATTCAAGAACTCTCTTCCTAATGTTAATTGATAGGCATTTGTTGGCTAGAATGCTTTTCGTCTTCTTGAATGCTGTTTTGGCTTGGCCGATTCTGCTGGCTTTTCCCACTACTAAGTCGTGAAGTCGTCGGTGTGGATCCTGGCCTTCCAGAATCTTCTGTCTGTGGCATTCTCCTCATTCACTCTTGTTTACTCCACGTCTTCGCCTGGACAGTCTTTTTTGTTTGTTTGTTTGTTTGTTTTGTTTGTTTGTTTGTTTGTTTGTTTGTTTGTTTGTTTGTTTGTTTGTTTGTTTTGTTTGTTTGTTTGTTTGTTTGTTTGTTTTTTAGGATCATCGCACCCAGGGAGGTTACCTTTGCACTCACCTTTTTATTCGTCCCATTTTTTGCGGCACCTTAATGGCCACAGAAGCTGGCACAGTTTTTCTTTTTTTTTTTTTTACGCGATGATGATGTAGATGTGTTATATAGAACCAATACTGTTGTATGGTTGCGAGGCGTGGACAGTCAACAAGCAAAGCCAGAACAAGATTGAGGCAGCCGAGATGTGGTTTCTAACAAGAAAGTTGAGAGTTCCATGGACAGCAAAGAAAACAAACGAGACAGTCTTGATGGAGGCAGACACAAGTAGATCATTCATAAGGAAGATTAGGAAAAGACAGGCAACATTTATAGCCCATTTTATGAGGAAAGGGGAATTGGAACACCTGGTCACAACGGGAAAGCTGAAGGGAAGGAGAGCACCAGGTAGACCCAGAGAGAAGATGCTAGACGGACTTGCAGAGTGGCTGAAGACAAGGAGGGTGGAAGAGATGCTTGAGGCAACAAAAGATAGAGACAGATGGAAGTCCATGATCGCCAACACCATGCAGCAAGGCACCTGATGATGTAGATGAGGATGATAATCATGATGCTATGGAGTTCCATCTAGGATTGAGACTTCGTGACAGGGCTGTACTCTACGCTCACTATCATAATATATCCTGGCGTCAACCAGGCCCAAGAGATACAGACACCTGCGGTGCTGGTAAGAAGATATAAACAACACCCTCAACGACGCATCCTTGAAGTGGATGAGACTCGACTGATTAGTCCCAGTCTTCCCAATGAGCCCATAGCATGCCCAACTCTGGGGGTAGGGGCCGGTTTGAGCCGAAAAATCCCACAATGATTTTTGAAGGTACTGAGGGGATTCGAACCCACAACCTTCCAGTCAGTAGTCCGTTGCGTTAACCACTACACCACTAGCCTGGACAGTCTTGTGGTCTTCTTTAGACATTCCTTCTCTTTCTACTTCCAACCATCATGTTCCTTACTCTTTTTTACATGTAGTTCTTGTCTTTCCACAAGACGCAAGACATGTCCATGCCATCTCAGTCTTGTCCCCTTCTTTTTCCTCTTTTTCTGCTCCCAACCATCATGTTTTTTTTACTCTTTTTTACATGTAGCTGTTCTCTTTCCGCAAGACATGTCCATGCCATCTCAGTGTTGTCCCCTTCTTTTGACCTTTCTCTCTTTCTGTTACTTCCCTTACATGTACACTTGTTTCCACGTAAGCTGTCCTTTGTGTCCTTTTTCTGCAAGTTATGGCCGGCCATGGCATGTCAGTAATACCTCTCAGCTTGCCACTTCTTTCAGCCACCTATGCTGCAATACGGCAAAGATAATCTCCAGCTGGAAATGTCGTCTGCTACACTAATTTCATGCAGACGATAATCCCAACTGTCAGCATCGTCTGCTACACTGATTTTCATGTAGATGATATTCCTAAACTGTAAATGGTGTCTGCTATACTAATTTCATGCAGACGATAAACCTCAGCTGTAAATGTCCGCTATATTAATTTCATGCAGACGATAAATCTCAACTGTAAATGTCTGCTATATTAATTTCATGCAGACGATAAACCTCAACTGTAAATGTCTGCTATATTAACTTCATGCAGACGATAAATCTCAACTGTAAATGTCTACTATATTAATTTCATGCAGACGATAAACCTCAACTGTAAATGTCCGCTATATTAACTTCATGCAGACGATAAACCTCAACTGTAAATGTCTGCTATATTAACTTCATGCAGACGATAAATCTCAACTGTAAATGTCTGCTATATTAATTTCATGCAGACGATAAACCTCAACTGTAAATGTCCGCTATATTAACTTCATGCAGACGATAAACCTCAACTGTAAATGTCTGCTATTTTAATTTCATGCAGACGATAAATCTCAACTGTAAATGTCTGCTATATTAATTTCATGCAGATGATAAATCTCAACTGTAAATGTCCGCTATATTAACTTCATGCAGACGATAAACCTCAACTGTAAATGTCTGCTATATTAACTTCATGCAGACGATAAATCTCAACTGTAAATGTCTCATCATCATCATCATCATCAGGTGCCCTGCCGCATGGCGTTGGCGACCATGGACTTCCAACCATCTCTATCTCTCGTTGCACCCAGCATCTCCCCCACCCTCTTCATCCCCAGCCACTCTGCAAGTCCGTCCAGCATTCTCTCCCTGGGTCTACCCGGTGCTCTCTTTCCCTCCAGCTTTCCCGTTGTGACCAGGTGCTCCAAATCCCCCTTCCTCATAAAATGGCCTATAAATGTTGCTTGTCTTTTCCTAATCTTCCTTATCAGTGATCGACTTGTGTCTGCCTCCATCAAGACTATCTCGTTTGTTTTCTTTGCTGTCCATGGTACTCTCAACATTCTTCTTAGAAACCACATCTTGGCTACCTCAATCCTGCTCTGGCTTTGCTTGCTGACTGTCCACGCCTCGCATCCGTACAACAGTATTGGTTCTATATAACACTCAAGGACTCTCTTTCTGATGTTAATTGATAGGCATTTGTTGGTAAGAATGCTTGTCATCTTCTTGAATGCTGTTTTGGCTTGGCCGATTCTGCCAGCTATTTCCGATGTGCATCTGCCGTCTGATGAAATGACCGTTCCCAGGTATTTGAACTTATTAACCTGTGTCAAGGTTGTGCCATTTGCTGTTATTTTGCAGGAGGAGATTTCATGATTTTTACTGATCACCATGACTTCAGTCTTCCTGCTGTTTAGTTCCAACCCCTTACCTTTGCTTTCTGTTTCTAGTATATTCACAAGGTTTTGTAGGTCCCTTTCATTTTCTGCAATTAGCACGGTGTCATCTGCGTACCGAATGTTGTTTATCATTTTCCCTCCAACCTTTAATCCAGGGTCTTCTTCTAGGTTTCTCATGATGTTTTTGCTATATAGTGAAAACAGATCTGGTGACAAAACACAACCCTGTCTGACTCCTCTTTTAATGTTTTGAAAAGAGCTTATATTGTTTTCTATTCTCATTGCAGCTGTTTGTTCCCAGTACATATTCCTGATTATTTGTAGATCTTTTCCATCGACATTGAGTCTCTCCAGTTGGTT
This sequence comes from Monoplex corrugatus, assembly GCA_030674185.1. Lineage (NCBI taxonomy): Eukaryota > Metazoa > Mollusca > Gastropoda > Littorinimorpha > Ranellidae > Monoplex > Monoplex corrugatus. The sequence goes on along the minus strand of JAPXFY010000027.1, from coordinate 14,055,830 downwards.
GATCAATTCTTCATGTCGTACCCGATCGAAAGCCTTGGTATAGTCAACAAAGCATAAATACAAATCCTTATTCATCTCAACTGACCTCTCTATGATAGTTCTTAGGATGCATATGGCATTAATAGTTGCTTTCCCCTCCACAAATCCACACTGTTCTTCTGCTATTTCTCTTTTGATTCTATTCCTTGTCCTCATCATGATTATTCTTAACAGGATTTTTGTTACATGACTCATCAAACTGATTGTGCGATGGAGTTCGCATTCTATAGCCCCTGTCTTCTTTGGAAGTGCAATGAAAATTGATTTTGACATATCTTTGGGGATTTTTCCAGTGTCATAAATTTCATTTAGGAGGACTGTTATTTTTTCTATGCCAAATTCCTCCAGGGCTTCAATCATCTCTGTAGTAATGTTGTCTGGTCCTGGGGCTTTTCCTGGTTTCATCCTTTTCAGTGCTGCTCTGACTTCATCTTTCATTATGGGTGGTCCTTCAAAGTTCTTTTTTATGATGTGTTCTTCGTTTCTGTCATCCTCAAAAAGGTCTTTAATGTACTCTCCCCATCTGTCTAATACCTTGTCTTTTTCCATGACAAGCGTGCCATCTTTTGATTTTAAGCAACCAGTTGATGTGCATGTATTTTTCCTGTGAACAATTTCTTCAATTTGTCTGTACATACCCTGAGGATCCATTTTGTGTCGTTCCTCTATCTCTTTGCATTTTGTGTTCAGCCAAGCTTCCTTAGCTTCATTGCACCTATACCTGATTTCTTTGTTTATCTTCCTCTATATCTCCTCGTTTCACTTTGCCTTCCTCCTTTTCTCCATCAGGCCCAAAATTTCATTAGTCATCCAGCTCTTTTTTGCTTTTCTATTTGCCTTAGGGATTTCCTCACAAGCTTCATTTATAGAACTTCTCAACTTTGTCCATTATTCCTCACTGTCACCAACGTCTTCCAGAGCATTGAATTTGTTTTGAACATGTACATTAAATTTTTGACGTGTCATTTCATCTGTCTTCAAGAGTCCAAGGTTTAGTTTGATGTTGCTTTTGGTCTGTTTCCTTTTCCTCAATTTCAGCCTAAACCTTCCCACTACAGGATTGTGGTCACTGTTGCAGTCTGCGCCTGGTAGTGTTTTTGCTGACAGTAAAGAATTTCTAAATCTTTTGTTGATCAGGATGTAGTCAATTTGATTTTTGGTATTATCTCCTGGACTCATCCAAGTCCATTTTCTTCTGTTAGGCCGCTCAAACCAGGTGTTTCCTACTATGAACTCATTCATCTGTGCCCATTCTACAAGCTTCCCCCCTCTTTCGTTTTGTGTACCAAGGCCATGAGGTCCAACTATATCCTCCACCCTATCCTGTCCCACTTTAGCATTAAAATCTCCCATTATGACTGTAACTTCCTGTGATTTACATTGGACCTTGGCCATCTCTAAAACTTCGTAGAAGTTGTCGATGTCTTCCTGAGTACTTGCGGATGTTGATGCATACACCTGTATGATGTTGATATCAAAAGGTTTCCCTCTGAATTTGACCAGTAAAACTCTGTCGGACACTGCCCAGTATCCTTTAACCGCTTTTGATTTGTCTTTGTCCATTATGATGCCTACTCCTCTTTCATGTGAATTACCACCAGAGTATATCACTGTATATTTTCCTGATGTTATCATGCCTGCCCCCTTCCATCTCATTTCCCCTAGTCCTAAAATACTGATGTTAAGCCTTTCCATCTCCATTTTGATGTTGTCTAATTTACCTTTCTGCAACATTGTTCTGATGTTCCATGTTGCCACCTTGGTGTTGAATTTAATTTTGGTTTTGGTCGCAGTAGCTGGCTGACGGTCTGGTGTCACCTGCGCCGCATGACAGTCCCTACCGGACGAAGGTGCTCCACAGGAGCACCTATTGACGTCGTTAACTTTCTTCTTTATTCTTCCTCTGTCCATGGATTTCCTGGGGAAAAGTACGATGGTGGTTTCCCCTTGCCTTCCATCGGTTTTTTATTTTAGGGTTGACTCCCTTAGCCTTACTCTCTCCCGAGATGTCCACAAGGCAGTGGAGCTATTTACCCATAGCTTGGGTATCTGGTTCGTGGGCACCAGGGCGTGTTCACACGCCGGTGGGCCTGCATGCCTCACATCTGGGGGCCAGACCTCCTCCGAGTCCTACGAGATTCAGCCTGAGTCCGTGAGGTGCTCAGTTACCGCCTGTCGCCACGAGGAGGCACAGCGTAGGGCTTGCTGATGGAGAGGCTATGTACTGACAGGAAGAGACTTACGCCTTGCTCTTCTTTTCGCACAGCAGTGCTAGTCAGTGGTGCAGGCCGAAGCCGACACACTAGACGCATCACATCTGCCAATATGACAAGCTGTAAATGTCTGCTATATTAATTTCATGCAGACGATAAATCTCAACTGTAAATGTCTGCTATATTACAGACGATAAACCTCAACTGTAAATGTCTGCTATATTACAGACGATAAACCTCAACTGTAAATGTCTGCTATATTACAGACGATAAACCTCAACTGTAAATGTCTGCTATATTACAGACGATAAACCTCAACTGTAAATGTCTGCTATATTACAGACGATAAACATAAACTGTAAATGTCTGCTATATTACAGACGATAAACCTCAACTGTAAACGTTGTCTGCTATATTACAGACGATAAACCTCAACTGTAAATGTCTGCTATATTACAGACGATAAATCTCAACTGTAAACGTTGTCTGCTATATTACAGACGATAAACCTCAACTGTAAATGTCTGCTATATTACAGACGATAAACCTCAACTGTAAATGTCTGCTATCTTACAGACGATAAACCTCAACTGTAAATGTCTGCTATATTACAGACGATAAACCTCAACTGTAAATGTCTGCTATATTACAGACGAAAATCCTCAACTGTAAATGTCTGCTATATTACAGACGAAAAACCTCAACTGTAAACGTTGTCTGCTATATTACAGACGATAAACCTCAACTGTAAATGTCTGCTATATTACAGACGATAAACCTAAACTGTAAATGTCTGCTATATTACAGACGATAAACCTCAACTGTAAATGTCTGCTATATTACAGACGATAAACCTAAACTGTAAACGTTGTCTGCTATATTACAGACGATAAACCTCAACTGTAAATGTCTGCTATATTACAGACGATAAACCTCAACTGTAAACGTTGTCTGCTATATTACAGACGATAAACCTCAACTGTAAATGTCTGCTATATTACAGACGATAAACCTCAACTGTAAATGTCTGCTATATTACAGATAGAAAGAAACTCTAGGGAGAGCTAGACAACAGAAGGTCTTCAGAGAAGTAACCCCCTTTAGACAAGTGTTTCGGCCCTGAATTCCTTACACTCTCGGGGGCCGGGCCACATCCAGGTCATGACTCCTGGATGCCCTTCTGCTGTTGTCTATTTTTTTTTTTTTTTTTTCTTTCCCACGCCGGGGATCGAACCTGGGCGATTCTGCGCTTCAGAACTGCGGTACGCGGTTTTACCAATGTGCTAACGGGGCACACATCATCTGTAGGGAATTTAATCCTTATGAAGTTTACTTTTTTCGTTCCTCCTTGCCCAGATCCAGCTTGAGCTCCTTTCTGCTGCCTCTGCCATCGCTTTAAGGGCTCTAGTCCTCTTCTTCCCAGAAATGACGAGTTGTTTCATGAGATCATAAGCGGAGGTGCCCACAAACCCTCTTGCCCCGACCTCTATGGCGAAGATTTTGACCCGCAGACCTGCTTTCTTCAGGGTGCTGGCAAGACCGGCGTATTTTTCGGTCTTGTAGATATGTGCTTCTTCCATTCTGCTTTCGTATGGCACAGTGAGTTCTATCAGAATCACTTGTTTCGAGGAGTCAGAGTGGAGAGCGATGTCTGGTCTCATGCCTGTCTTGCTGATGACATCTGGGTAATTTCTCCACTCTGGGAGGTCTGCTGTACACTCCCAGTCGACTGCTCCATCCAGAAGACCCTTTGGCAATGTGCTGGTTGTCATAGCACTTTCGGGCCAGACCTGTTTCCCTCCTGCTTTGATAAACCTCAACTGTAAATGTCTGCTATATTACAGACGATAAACCTAAACTGTAAATGTCTGCTATATTACAGACGATAAACCTCAACTGTAAATGTCTGCTATATTACAGACGATAAACCTAAACTGTAAATGTCTGCTATATTAATTTCATGCAGACGATAAACCTCAACTGTAAATGTCTGCTATATTACAGACGATAAACCTCAACTGTAAATGTCTGCTATATTACAGACGATAAACCTCAACTGTAAACGTTGTCTGCTATATTAATCAGAGTGACAGCTATTGCGTATTGCATTTTCCTAGTTGTATCAAGAAAATTGGTTGTTAATTTAGATGTGTCTGTGACGTTCGTGCGTCTGTTGTCAGTGAGGCAGAGCACGTTTGCTTACTGCAGTTTTGTTTTCAACTTCTCCACTTTGTTTTTCTCCCGTTCTGCCAAATGAATCTCTTTCTCTCTCTCTCTCTCTCTCTCTCTCTCTCCTCTCTCTCTCTCTCTCTCTCTCTCACACACACACACACACACACACACACACACCACCACACACAGACACACACACACACACACACACACTCTCTCTCTCTCTCTCTCTCTCTCTCGCTCTCTCTCTTTCACACACACGCACACTCTCTCTCTCTCTCACTCTCTCTATCGCTCTCTCTCTTTCACACACACGCACACACACACACACACACACACTCTCTCTCTCTCTCTCTACACACACACACTCACACACACACAACACCACTCTCTCTCCTTCTCTCTCTCTCCCCTCTCCTCTCCTCTCTTTTACACACACACACACTCTCTCTCTCTCTCTCTCTCTCTCTCCACGCACACACACTCACACACACACACACACACACACTCACACGCACACACACACACACTCTCTCTCTCACACACACACACACACACACATACACACACTCTCTCTCTCTCTCTCTCTCTCTCTCTCTCTCTCTCTCACACACACACACACACACACAGACAGATAGACAGACAGACAGAGTACTTCTACTTCCTCATTTTTTTCAACTTCCCCATTTCTTAAGATAGTGGGGAATGAGGAGGATGAGATATTTGTTTGGATGTGTCTGTGGCGTCTGAGTAAAATATGTGTCTGTTGTTAGTTGGTGATACAGAGTGCTTTTGCTTGTTGCTTTTTTCCACTATTTTTTTCGTATATAACAAAAGGGAGTGTGGATCAAGGTTTGTCTCTGGAGTCTATTAAAATAATTGTGTCTGTACAGTAGACATTGACAAAGGCAGTAGCGCAGGAGATGAAGGGAGATAATCAGAGTCCAAAACTTCTTCTAGTGGCAGATTGCCACAGAAATCTTTCTGCTGTATGATCTCCATGTGTCGACTGGCAAAACTATTTGGTGACAGTCAGCGTTATCGTCTGCATGAAATCAGTGCAACAGACGGCACTTGAAGTTTGTCGTCTGCATGAAATCACTGTGGAAGACGACACTGGCAGTTGAGGCTTATCGTCTGCATGAAATTAACACTCAGCACACACAAATATACACAAGGACCAAGACACATTCATCCTACTACCTAAGCCCCCACCCCCACCCCCCTTCCATCCCAATTTTCTTTGGACGCGTGGGTGGAAAAAGATGCAATAAGCCAAAGTGATGTGTCTGGATGCGCAATGATGACGTGGTCTAGCGGTAAAAGACAGGACCAGAGGAGAATTAGTGCTTAGCTCATCCATCCCTTTGGTCCTGCTTCCTCGGCTGTCCGAACCTGTATCTGAATCTCAGTCTTAGTCTTAACGTGTATCTGAATCTCAGTCTTAGTCTGAACCTGTATCTGAATCTCAGTCTTAGTCTGAACCTGTATCTAAATCTTGGTCTTAGTCTTAACCTGTACCTGAACCTCAGTCTTAGTCTGAACCTGTATCTAAATCTCGGTCTTAGTCTTAACCTGTACCTGAATCTCAGTCTTAGTCTGAACCTGTATCTGAATCTCAGTCTTAGTCTGAACCTGTATCTGAATCTCAGTCTTAGTCTGAACCTGTATCTGAATCTCGGTCTTAGTCTTAACCTGTATCTGAATCTCAGTCTTAGTCTGAACCTGTATCTGAATCTCGGTCTTAGTCTTAACCTGTATCTGAATCTCAGTCTTAGTCTTAACGTGTATCTGAATCTCAGTCTTAGTCTGAACCTGTATCTGAATCTCAGTCTTAGTCTTAACGTGTATCTGAATCTCGGTCTTAGTCTGAACCTGTATCTGAATCTCGGTCTTAGTCTTAACGTGTACCTGAATCTCAGTCTTAGTCTGAACCTGTTTCTGAATCTCAGTCTTAGTCTTAACGTGTACCTGAATCTCAGTCTTAGTCTGAACCTGTATCTGAATTTCAGTCTTAGTCTTAACGTGTATCTGAATCTCAGTCTTAGTCTGAACCTGTACCTGAATCTCGGTCTTAGTCTGAACCTGTTTCTGAATCTCAGTCTTAGTCTGAACCTGTACCTGAATTTCAGTCTTAGTCTTAAATGTACCTGAATCTCAGTCTTAGTCTGAACCTTATCTGAATCTCGGTCTTAGTCTGAACCTGTATCTGAATCTCAGTCTTAGTCTGAACCTGTATCTGAATCTCTGTCTTAGTCTGAACCTGTATCTGAATCTCAGTCTTAAGTCTGAACCTGTTTCTGAATCTCAGTCTTAGTCTTAACGTGTATCTGAATCTCAGTCTTAGTCTGAACCTGTATCTGAATTTTCAGTCTTAGTCTTAACGTGTATCTGAATCTCAGTCTTAGTCTGAACCTGTATCTGAATCTCAGTCTTAGTCTGAACCTGTATCTGAATCTCAGTCTTAGTCTGAACCTGTATCTGAATCTCAGTCTTAGTCTGAACCTGTTTCTGAATCTCAGTCTTAGTCTGAACCTGTATCTGAATCTCAGTCTTAGTCTGAACCTGTTTGTGAATCTCAGTCTTAGTCTGAACCTGTTTCTGAATCTCAGTCTTAGTCTTAACGTGTATCTGAATCTCAGTCTTAGTCTTAACGTGTATCTGAATCTCAGTCTTATTCTTAACGTGTATCTGAATCTCAGTCTTAGTCTTAACGTGTATCTGAATCTCGGTCTTAGTCTGAACCTGTATCTGAATCTCAGTCTTAGTCTTAACGTGTATCTGAATCTCAGTCTTAGTCTGAACCTGTTTCTGAATCTCAGTCTTAGTATGAACCTGTATCTGAATCTCAGTCTTAGTCTTAACCTGTATCTGAATCTCATACGAATTTCATATCAGTAACTGGAATAGAATCGGTACTGTGCAACAGTTCTTAAATCATGGCTCAAGATATAGAAAACTCATTTAAACTATTTCTGGCGTGATCCCTAAATCCTGGCACACAGTGTAGACAACTCATTCCAACTGTTTGTAGTGATCCTTAAATCTTGGCACACAGTATAGAAAATTCACCTCAACTATTTGAGCGTGATCCATAAATCTTGGCACAAGTTATTGAAAACTCATTCCAACTGTTCGTAGAGTGGTCCTTAGGTCTTAGCACACGGTATAGAGAACTTATTTCAACTTCTTGTAGTGTGGTCCTTAAATCTTGGTGCACGGTATAGAGAACTTATTTCAACTTCTTGTAGTGTGGTCCTTAAATCTTGGTGCACGGTATAGAGAACTTGTTTCAACTTCTTGTACTGAGGTCCTTAAATCTTGGTGCACGGTATAGAGAACTTATTTCAACTTCTTGTAGTGTGGTCCTTAAATTTTGGTGCATGGTATAGAGAACTTATTTCAACTTCTTGTAGTGTGGTCCTTAAATCTTGGTGCACGGCATAGAGAACTTATTTCAACTTCTTGTAGCGTGGTCCTTAAATCTTGGTGCACGGCATAGAGAACTTATTTCAACTTCTTGTAGTGTGGTCCTTAAATCTTGGTGCACGGTATAGAGAACTTATTTCAACTTCTTGTACTGAGGTCCTTAAATCTTGGTGCACGGTATAGAGAACTTATTTCAACTTCTTGTAGCGTGGTCCTTAAATCTTGGTGCACGGTATAGAGAACTTATTTCAACTTCTTGTAGTGAGGTCCTTAAATCTTGGTGCACGGTATAGAGAACTTATTTCAACTTCTTGTAATGAGGTCCTTAAATCTTGGTGCACGGTATAGAGAACTTATTTCAACTTCTTGTAGTGTGGTCCTTAAATCTTGGTGCACGGTATAGAGAACTTATTTCAACTTCTTGTAGCGTGGTCCTTAAATCTTGGTGCACGGTATAGAGAACTTATTTCAACTTCTTGTAGTGTGGTCCTTAAATCTTGGTGTACGGTATAGAAAAGTTATTTCAACTTCTTGTAGTGTGGTCCTTTAATGTTAGTGCACGGTATAGAGAA
>JAPXFY010000027.1:14034905-14037405 GCA_030674185.1 Monoplex corrugatus | reverse complement strand
GTGTGTGAGGGGAGTGTGTGTGATTGTGTGTGTGTGGTGGTGTTTGTGTGGAGTGTGTGTGTGTGAGTGTGTGTGTGTGGTGAGAGAGAGAGAGAGTGTGTGTGGTGTGTGTGTGTGTGTGTGTGTGGTGTGTGTGTAAGTGTGGTGTAGTGAGTGGTGTATGTGTGTGAGTGTAGTGTGTGTAGTGTTAGTGTTAGTGTATAGTGTAGTGGTGTGAGTGTGTGAGTGTTAGTGTTAGTGTTAGTGTTAGTGTTAGTGTTAGTGTTAGTGTTAGTGTTAGTGTGTGTGTGTGTGTGTGTGTGTGTGTGTGTGTGTGTGTGTGTGTGTGTGTGTGTGTGTGTGTGTGTCTGTCTATCTATGTGTCTTGTCCGTTTGGCTTTTGGTGTGTCTGGCTGGCTGTCTGTCTCATTTCTGTCTGTCGGTCTCCATTTCTGTCTGTCGGTCTCCATTTCTGTCTGTCGGTCTCCATTTCTGTCTGTCAGTCTCTATTTTTGTCTGTCGGTCTCTATTTCTGTCTGTCGTCTATTTCTTTCTTTTGTTCCCTATATTTCTGTCTTTTGGTCTGTCTATTTCTGTCTGTCGGTCTCTATTTCTGTCTCTCGGTCTATCTGTTTCTGTCTGTTGGTCTATTTCTGTCTGTTGGTCCCTCTATTTCTGTCTGTCGGTCTCTCTATTTTTGTCTGTCGGTCTGTCTATTTCTGTCTGTCAGTCTATTTCTGTCTGTTGGTCTATTTCTGTCTGTCGGTCTCTCAGTTTCTGTCTGCTGGTCTCTCTATTTCTGTCTGTCGGTCTCTTTATTTATATCTTTTGGTCTCTCTATTTTTGTCTGTCAGTCTCTCTATTTCTGTCTGTTTGATCTTCTGTCTTCTATTTCTGTCTGTTGGTCTATATTCTGTCTGTTGGTCTGTCTATTTCTGTCTGTCGGTCTATTTCTGTCTGTCAGTCTATTTTTGTCTGTGGTCTGTCTATTTCTGTCTGTCGGTCTCTTTATTTATGTCTGTTGGTCTCTCTATTTTGGTCTGTCAGTCTGTCTATTTCTGTCTGTCAGTCTCTCAGTTTCTGTCTGTTGGTCTCTCTATTTTGGTCTGTCGGTCTGTCTATTTCTGTCTGTCAGTCTCTCAGTTTCTGTCTGTTGGTCTCTGTATTTCTCTCTGTCAGTCTCTTCATTTCTGTCTGTCGGTCTCTCTATTTTTGTCTCTCGGTGTCTTTATTTCTGTCTTTTGGTCTCTATTTCTGTCAGTTGGTCTCTTCATTTCTGTCTGTTGGTCTCTCTATTGTTGTCTGTCAGTCTCTATTTTTGTCTGTCAGTCTGTCTATTTCTGTCTGTCAGTCTCTGTTTCTGTCTGTCAGTCTGTCTATTTTTGTTTGTCAGTTCTATTTTTGTCTGTCAGTCTCTATTTTTGTCTGTCAGTCTGTCTATTTCTGTCTGTCAGTCAGTCTCTATTTCTGTCTGTCAGTCTGTCTGTTTCTGTCTGTCGGTCTGTCTGTCTTTGTCTGTCTGTGTCTTTGTCTGTCTGTATGGCTGGCTGTCTGGCTACCTGTCACTGTGTCTTTGTGTATTTGTCTATTTTTCTATTTGTCTTTGGTTTTTCTCTTAATGTTTGTATCTGCCTGCCTTTGTCTGTCTCTTTGGATGGCTCTTTGTCTCTGCTTTGTATTTGTCTGTCTTTGTCTATCTCTCTTTGTCTTTATAATTGTCTCTCTTATTCTGTCTTTGTCTCTCTGTCTGCCTGTCTGTGTCTGTCTCTTTGGTTGGCTCTTTGTCTGTCTTTGTATTTGTCTGTCTTTGTCTATCTCTCTTTGTCTTGATAATTGTCTCTCTTATTCTGTCTTTGTCTCTCTGTCTGCCTGTCTGTGTCTGTCTCTTTGGTTGGCTCTTTGTCTGTCTTTGTATTTGTCTGTCTTTGTCTATCTCTCTTTGTCTTTATAATTGTCTCTCTTATTCTGTCTTTGTCTCTCTGTCTGCCTGTCTGTGTCTGTCTCTTTGGTTGGCTCTTTGTCTGTCTTTGTATTTGTCTGTCTTTGTCTATCTCTCTTTGTCTTTATAATTGTCTCTCTTATTCTGTCTTTGTCTCTCTGTCTGCCTGTCTGTGTCTGTCTCTTTGGTTGGCTCTTTGTCTCTGCTTTGTATTTGTCTGTCTTTGTCTATCTCTCTTTGTCTTTATAATTGTCTTTCTTATTCTGTCTTTGTCTCTCTATCTGCCTGTGTCTGTGTCTGCTTGGCTGTCTGTCTGCCTCTCGGTAAACAAGGTAACTGATGACTGGGCCTGAGTGGGTCATGGAACGTATGGACAGCCCTCCTTTGCTTGATGAAATGGCAGTCGGGAGTTCGGGAAGTGGTGAAGTGATTTTCTGGAGAGTGGTGAGGTATTGACGCTCTGGATCCTATCCAGAGACCTTGAGTGTTTTTTTTTGTTCACTTTGTTAACAGAATGTATTTCTCTAATGTATATATGTATATGTGTGTGTGTGTGTGTTGTGTGTGTGTGTGTGTGTGTGT
>JAPXFY010000027.1:14027405-14029905 GCA_030674185.1 Monoplex corrugatus | reverse complement strand
GCAAATCCTGTGCCCACCCTTTGGCGATCATGGCCCTCCATACAAATCTATCCCTTGTCCCTGCAATACATTTCCCACCTTTGGCGCATCATGGCCCTCCATACAAATCTATCCCTTGTCGCTGCAAGTACATTCCCATCTTGGCGATCATGGCTCTCCATACAAATCTATCCCTGTCCCTGCAAGTACATTCCCCATCCTCTGGCGATCATGGCCCTCCATACAAATCTATCCCTTGTCCCTGCAAGTACATTTCCCACCTTTGGCGATCATGGCCCTCCATACAAATCTATCCCTTGTCCCTGCAAGTACATTTCCCACCCTCTGGCGATCATGGCCCTCCATACAAATCTATCCCTTGTCCCTGCAAGTACATTTCCCACCTTGGCGATCATGGCCCTCCATACAAATCTATCCCTTGTCCCTGCAAGTACATTTCCCACCCTTTGGCAACATGGCCCTCCATACAAATCTATCCCTTGTCGCTGCAAGTACATTTCCCACCCTTTGGCAAACATGGCCCTCCATACAAATCTATCCCTTGTCCTCTGCAAGTACATTTCCCACCCTTTGGCAACATGGCCTCCATACAAATCTATCCCTTGTCCTGCAAGTACATTTCCCACCCTTTGGCAACATGGCTCTCCATACAAATCTATCCCTTGTCCCCTGCAAGTACATTCCCACCCTTTGGCAACATGGCCCTCCATGCAAATCTATCCCTTGTCTGCAAGTACATCTTTCCCACCCCTTGGCAATCATGGCCCTCCATACAATATCCCTTGTCGCTGCAAGTACATTTCCCACCCTTTGGAACATGGCCTCCATACAAATCTATCCCTTGTCGCTGCAAGTTACATCTCCCACCCATTGGCGATCATGGCCCTTCATACAAGTCTATCGCTTGTCCCTGCAAGTGCATCTCCCACCCTTTGGCGATCCATACAAATCTATCCCTTGTCGCTGCAAGTATGTCTCCACAATCTCTGTCCTCAGCCACCCTGCAAGTCCGTCAAAAGGGTAAAATACAAAAAGCAAATACACAAACCAGAAACTCATTTAACACGGAACGAGAACGTGTATTTAAGAACACAAGCCATGTGGGAAATTCTGGCCAAATGTCCATTGTCAGGCCAACACAAAAGACGACAAAGAAACGAAATCACTGGAGTCAGGACAAACGAAAACAGATCAGCTGATTTCCCTGGTGCTTTGTTGAGCGTTGAGCAGCAGGTGCCTGTATCACTCGAGTCACATTGTCACTAGGACGTAGAGCACGGCACTGTCACGTAGTCTCAGTCTGAAAAAGAACGCCATGGCATCGTCACTTATCATTTCCATTCTCAGGTAAATAACCAAACGTCTCAGTTTCTGTGCCCCCCCCCCCCCCCTAACACACACAGAAGCCCTGCTGTCATGGTGTCTCAGTTTAGGTGAAGGTGTGTTGGAGAGCCAAAATGATTGACGCGGAGGATAGTGACATAGCTGTGATGCCACAAGAACACTTTGGATCTCCACCACATCACCCCCCCCCCCCCCCTGAAACTGGGCTGGTATTGTCATTAGGAGATCTGACAACAGATGGACCACCAAAGTAGGAACAGAGGTCGCCAGACAACCAGATGGCGAGACGATCTAGAAAAGTTCGACAAACAATGGTGTAAGGGGAGGGAAGGTTCAACAACATACCAAAACAAGCTGAAATGAGTGAAATGAACATCACCACCTAACGACCTCGGGGACCCATAGAACAACTTTTACCTTTTGCCTGTCGTTTTGCTCTTGGCCTAAACATGTTGACAGTTTTTCTCCATTGTCTTTCGTGTACAACTACGTCGAAGGCCAGTTCTCCCTCCTGGGGATGCCAGGGGCTCTTTTTAAGTATGAATAGTATCCCACTGGGAAATTCTTGTTAGAAATTTCCTCTTTCTGTCACTCTCTTTGTTTCTGCCTTGTTCCTTTGCTTTCTGTCATTTCCCCGTCATTTTGTGCCTTGCTGGTCCATTCACCCGTTGTGTTGGATAAAGTCTTAAATACTTTCCGTAAGGATTGATAATTGGGTTGATGCAGTTAGCGCATCTTTGGCTCTAGGGAAATAAGATATGCGGAAGCAGTTTTCGGTAATTTAAGCCCGTTTTTATATATGATTTTGTGTCCTTAATTCTGTTTAAATTTGTATTGAGGTGTGTTTTTTAAATCCCCTGTGTGATAAATTGGATGGAGTGGTCAACGCCAGGGCCATCTCCTTAGATTATGTGCTCGAATGCTTTGATATGTGTACTTAATTTTCTTCTCCTTCCCTCCCCGCGCCCCCTGTAAAAGCATTGGTATGTTTGAAACGGTAATTGCCCTGATATGTCTCTACGCAGTCGGCTGGGCTTTAAACAAAAAAAAAACAAAAAAAATGATAGAGATAAGAAGAAGGCCAGTCTGGAAGATTATGCCAGCCTTGTTTCGTCATTAAGTATGCGTTTTTCCTCTCTCTCCTCTCCTCTCTCTC
>JAPXFY010000027.1:14019905-14022405 GCA_030674185.1 Monoplex corrugatus | reverse complement strand
GAACTGTTTACTGTTTTTTCCATCCCTTTAAAGCAGGGAGACTGTTTCTCGTAACTACAGATTTACAATACAGCCAAAAGTGCTCTACATAGAGAGACTGTTACTTGTAACTACAGATTTACAATACAGCCAAAAGTGCTCTACATAGACTGTTACTTGTAGCTACAGATTTATAATACAGCCAAAAGTGCTCTACATACATAGACTGTTACTTGTAACTACAGATTTACAATACAGACAAAAGTGCTCTACATAGACTGTTACTTGTAACTACAGATTTACAATACAGCCAAAAGTGCTCTACATACATAGACTGTTACTTGTAACTACAGATTTACAATACAGCCAAAAGTGCTCTACATACATAGACTGTTACTTGTAACTACTGATTTACAATACAGCCAAAAGTGCTTTACATAGACTGTTACTTGTAACTACAGATTTACAATACAGCCAAAAGTGCTCTACATAGACTGTTACTTGTAACTACAGATTTACAATACAGCCAAAAATGCTCTACATAGACTGTTACTTGTAACTACAGATTTACAATACAGCCAAAAGTGCTCTACATAGACTGTTACTTGTAACTACAGATTTACAATACAGCCAAAAGTGCTCTACATAGACTGTTACTTGTAACTACAGATTTACAATACAGCCAAAAGTGCTCTACATAGACTGTTACTTGTAACTACAGATTTACAATACAGCCAAAAGTGCTCTACATACATAGACTGTTACTTGTAACTACAGATTTACAATACAGCCAAAAGTGCTCTACATAGACTGTTACTTGTAACTATAGATTTACAATACAGCCAAAAGTGCTCTACATAGACTGTTACTTGTAACTACAGATTTACAATACAGCCAAAAGTGCTTTACATACATAGACTGTTACTTGTAACTACAGATTTACAATACAGCCAAAAGTGCTCTACATAGACTGTTACTTGTAACTATAGATTTACAATACAGCCAAAAGTGCTCTACATACATAGACTGTTACTTGTAACTACAGATTTACAATACAGCCAAAAGTGCTCTACATACAGAGACTGTTACTTGTAACTACAGATTTACAATACAGCCAAAAGTGCTCTACATACATAGACTGTTACTTGTAACTACAGATTTACAATATAGCCAATCGTGCTCTACATAGGGAGACTGTCATATGTAACTTCAGATTTACAATACAGACAAAAGTGCTCTACATACATAGACTGTTACTTGTAACTACAGATTTACAATACAGCCAAAAGTGCTCTACATACATAGACTGTTACTTGTAACTACAGATTTACAATACAGCCAAAAGTGCTCTACATAGACTGTTACTTGTAACTACAGATTTACAATACAGCCAAAAGTGCTCTACATAGACTGTTACTTGTAACTACAGATTTACAATACAGCCAAAAGTGCTCTACATAGACTGTTACTTGTAACTACAGATTTACAATATAGCCAATCGTGCTCTACATAGGGAGACTGTCATATGTAACTACAGATTTATAATACAGTCAACCTTCTCCACGTTTACACGAGAAATTTCTCTTACATCAGGTCTGTAGAACTTATACATTCGTGTTTTTTTGTTTTGTTTTTTTTTTTGTTTTTTTGCATTTAAACGACACACACATGCCAATATATTGGTCCAGTAAAGTAAGAACATTGTTCATTATTTACACAACATAGACCCCCAATATACCGTCCACTCAAACAATACATATATTCAGTGTTTCGCAGTTTTTCTGTCCTCTGGAAAACCTTTGGAAACTCGCCGTGGGAACAAGCAATTCCAGAGCACTTCTGTGTAAGGTATTAAGTGTTCTTGTCACAAGTGTTGCGTGTTACGAAACATCAGACTACAGGATATGGCCATGTTGTAAAGTCCTTCATGTCCACCCAACACATTTGCTGGGAGCAGAATTTCAAGTCAGTGACCTGACGGTCAAAGTAAGCTGTGGTTCAGTTAGTACTGCCGCCAGAAGTAGCTAGAAACTCTGGGGAGAGTGGCAAAATGGTTCAGACGTTCGCCTGCCAGTAACTAAACTTGAGGTTCCAGGGTTCAATCCCCGTTTAAGCCTCGATTTTTCTCCTCTGTTTGACTGGAAAATCGAAGTGAACGTCTAGTCCTTCGGAAGGGGACGAAAAATGAGTCGGACCCGTGTGCCTTCTGTTTGTGCACGCTAAAGATCCCACGGCAGTTGAAATTGTGAAGAGCAGGGCATTGCCCGGTTGCCTTGGTATAAAACATTGGAGAGATAGGCTGATTTCCCAGGTCCCACCCCTTAAATACCAATTAGCCTTCTTGCCTTTCTGAAGTCTTGGTTTAAAAAATGTGAATATGAATATAAATTTGAAGCGAGGGAGAGGGCTCCGCCCTCGTGGTTCTTGCCCCGGGAAAAGTTGAGGTCTCTGCCACCTCCCTCCCCTACGACCCCAGGGTTATGGAACTATCTAGGTAGGACTCAGGACCTGGCCAGCTCGT
>JAPXFY010000027.1:14009905-14014905 GCA_030674185.1 Monoplex corrugatus | reverse complement strand
TTTCTTTCTTCCTCCTTTTGCTTTCTGTCATTTCTTCCTATCATTTTCCGTCTTGCCGGTCCATTCACCTGCATGTGTTCGATAAAGCCTTACTTGCTTTCTCCTAGGATTGATAATTGGATACATGTGTTAGGTGACTTTTTGGCTCTAGGGATATGAGATATGCCTCTTCTTGAAGTACGGTGTTCCTCAGGGCTCTGTCTTAGGCCCTATTCTCTTTATTTTGTACACTCAGCCCATCTCTGACATTGTAGCCCATCATCACATATCCCATCACTGTTTTTCTGATGACAACCAAATCTACATGTCTGGCCATCCCTCCACTATCCCTTCTATAATTCAACGCACACAGCTCTGCATTTCTGACATAAAGTCTTGGATGACATGCAACAAACTCCAGCTGAATAATGACAAAACAGAATTTATATTTATCGCATCAAAGCGACTTCTGTCTACTGTGCCTATCCCTGTTTCCATCCAGCTTGAAGACTCGGTAATCCACACTTCCACATCCGTGCGTAATCTTGGAGTTGTACTGGACCAAACTCTTTCCTTCCACAGCCAGGTATCCTCTGTCTGTCGTGCTTGTTACTTAGAACTTCGACGGATCAGTTCTGTGCCTCATCTTCTATCTGAAGAAAGCACTATAACTCTCATTTCTGCACTCATTCTTTCCAGACTCGACTACTGTAACTCGCTTCTTGCTGGCTGCCCCCAAACACTCTTATTCAAATTGCAAAAAGTTCAAAATAACGCTGCTCGCCTTGTACGGAAATGCCCAAGGTCAACTCATGTTTCCCCTCTGCTTCGAACTCTACACTGGCTTCCTGTTCGAAAGCGTATTGACTATAAACTTTCCCTCCTATGCCATAAGTCTCTGGCTGGTCTAGCTCCCCCCTATCTTTCTGATCTCCTGACTGTTTACATTCCCTCCAGAGAGCTACGCTCTTCTACTGATGCCCACCTACTTAGAATCCCACGCTTCCGCAACAAAACTCTTGGTGAACGTGCTTTTTCTTATCAGGCCCCCTCTATTTGGAACAAACTTCCCTTTCCTCTCCGCTCTACCTGTACCCTTTCTTCGTTTAAGTCCAGTCTAAAAACCACTCTTTTTAAATCCTAGCCTGTAGTTCTGTACTCTTACTTCAGCTGCCACCTTGAAATCTGTGCCCGCGCGCGTGTGTGTGTGTGTGTGCGGGTGTATGTGTGTGTGTGTGTGTGTGTGCGGGTGTGTGTGTGTGTGTGTGTGTGTGTGTGTGTGTGTGTGTGTGTGTGTGTGTGCGGGTGTGTGTGTGTGTGTGTGTGTGTGTGTGTGTGTGTGTGTGTGTGTGTGTGTGTGTGTGTGTGTGTGTGCGTGTGCGTGTGTTGTGTGTGCGTGTGTGTGTGTGTTTACTGTAAGCGCTTAGGGCTTTTTTTAGATTAAGCGCCATAAATGTTCACTATTATTATTATTCTTCAAAAGAACTCTTTACAACCATGAATCATCTCCTTGGCATACGAAAAGATTTACCTCTCCCAACAAAACATACAAATGAAGAACTCCCATCTGTATTCTCCAAGTATTTCACCACCAAAATACAAACTCTTCGTGACAGGCTTGACAGGACACCCTGTCAACCATGCCCACCTGACCCTTCCTTCTCTGGCACACCTCTTACTACTTTTACCCCAGTCTCACAAGAAGAAATTTTCAACACAATCAGATCCATGTCGTTCAAAACCTGCGAACTGGATCCTCTTCCAGGTTCTCTCTACTCCGACTGTCTCCCTACTCTCCTCCCATTCATCACTGACATCATCAACACTTCTCTTCAAACTGGAACTGTCCCAGATTCTTTCAAGTCTGCTATTGTTCACCCTCTCCTCAAGAAACACAATTTAGACCCAAATGAACTGAAAAATTACAGGCCTATCTCTAATCTTTTTTTCTTGTCAAAACTCCTTGAAAAAGTCGTCCTCAACCAGCTGAACTCTCACCTGTCTGCCAACAATCTCCTCAATCCTTTCCAGTCAGCCTACCGCCAGTGCCATAGCACTGAAACTGCCCTACTACACATTCTCAACAATCTCCTCCTTGCAACTGATACTGGCAAAGTCTCTCTCCTCACACTCCTTGATCTGTCTGCAGCCTTTGATACCATTGATCATGGTATTCTCCTTTCTAGACTTCATCATACTTTTGCATCTCTGACATTGCTCTGTCCTGGTTCACTTCATACCTATCAAACAGAAAACAAACTGTTCTCATCAATGGCACTTACTCTCAACCTGCATACCTGACCTGTGGTGTTCCACAATGATCTGTCCTTGGCCCTGTTCTTTTCACTCTTTACACCTCCCCCCTGTCCACCATCATCAACTCCCACTCTATAAAACACCAATTCTATGCTGATGACACCCAACTTCAAGACAGTAACTCACCTGATAATATACAGCGCCTGTTGACTCGCACCACTGAGTGTTACTCGGACATTAAGAACTGGATGACGTTCAACAAACTTCAGCTTAATGACGACAAGACAGAAGCTATCCTCATTGGCACCCGTCAGAAACTTTCTCAGCTGCCTCCTCTTTCTCTCCCATTATGTAACACATCAGTCCCAATTTCTGATTCAGCTAAAAACCTTGGTGTCTCCATGAACAACTTTGTTTCTCAAACTGCCAGATCTTGCTACTATCATCTCCATCGTATAAGGCTGATCAGGAAGTATCTCTCTGTCGAAACAACTGCAAAACTCGTTCTCTCCTTCATAATGTCTCGCATTGACTATTGCAATTCACTCCTGTCTGGTCTTCCTGCCTCCACCATTCACATCCTACAGCGCATTCAAAACAATGCTGTACGCCTTGTACTCAAAAAGAATAAAGCTGACCACATATCTCCTCTCCTGGCACAACTTCACTGGCTCCCTGTATCAAAGCGCATACAGTACAAACTAGACACCATGTGCTACAAAAGCCTCAATAACGCAGCCCCCGATTACCTGTCAAGTCTACTTGAGATCTATCTTCCCTCACGTACCCTCCGCTCTGTCTCCGATCCTCTGACTTTTCGCTTTCCACGCACTAAGCTCAATACCTATGGTCCACAAGCCTTCTCTGTTTCTGTCCACTTTCCTGGAACAAACTTCCTCTCTCAGTCCGTCAGCAACCTACTTTTGTCTCCTTCAAGTCCGCTCTCAAAACTCACCTTTTCTCCTCCGCATAAAATCCTAACCCCACTCAACCCCCCCCCCCCCCCCCCCCTCTGCGCTGTCTCCGCTCGGAGGGGAATCACATGGTTATAATATATAATTGTATATGCTATGCTCTCTATAATTTTCCATTGCTTTTATTCTTGCTTTTATTGCTTTTATTCTCTCTCCCCATTTATAGCCATGCGTGTGTGTGTGTGTGTGTGTGTGTGTGTGTGTGTGCGTGTGTGTGTGTGTGTGTGTGTGTGTGTGTGTGTGCGTGCGTGTGTGTGTGTGCGTGCGTGCGTGCGTGCTGCGTGTGTGTCTGCTTCAGCGCTTAGATTTGATTTTATCAAGATTTTGCGCTATATAAATATTGTAATTATTATTATTATTATTATATGCGGAAGCAGTTTTAGGTAATTTAGGCCCGTTTTTACGTATGTTTTACTGTCCTTACGTTTAAATTTGTATTCAGGTATGTTTTTTTTTAAATCCCCTGTGCGATAAACTGGACGGAGTGGCAACGCCAGGGGCATGTCCTTAAATTATGAGCGCGAATGCACTGATATGTGTACTTAATTTTCTTTTTCCTTTTTTTTTCCTGTTGAAGTATTGCGTATGTTTGAACTGGTTATAGCCCTGATATGGTTCTGTGCAGTCGGCTGGGCTTTAAACAACAATAACAATAAAACAACAATAACAACAACAATTTTGATAGAGCCGTGTCCTCAAGATCTGATATCTTGAGTATAATCTCAGCCAACAGCATTAACAATCTGCCTCTTCGCCGATCATCTTAATATTTCCATCATTCTGAGGGTGTGAGTTGTGTGTTTTATAAGTCCTTCCATCACCTCACCTCTTCTCACTCAAAAGACCTTGCCAGTGCATAGAATTTTGCACACGCTCAGAGAGTCTGCGAAATAATTGCTGACAGATTTGAATACAGCACATATGGAATTGTCATGGACGCGACGAATCTCTCTTGAACAAGCTCCAGACTCCTGTCAGCTTTCTTCGTTTTTTTTTTTCCAGCTGAGCTAGCGGGGCCACAAAGCTCTCATGTTATGAGTTCAATCCCACCCTAGCACGTACAAGTTAACTTGTTCGCTGCCCACCTTAACCCCTTCGACTCCTACACCCTATCCACCAGCATCCTGCATTGTCAACCGTGCTAGCAAAGCGAAAACTTAACCCCTTCACTCCCTCACCCTATCCACTAGCTTTCACTTTCACGTTCTCAAGATGGCGTCTCCACACTCGGAGTACATCCCATGGCCATATGCACTGATGAGATGTGATAAAGAAGGTCCGAAATCATAACTGCATAAGCCTTTAAGCCTGCACATAAGCCCTATGCTTTGGCAATTTATTGAGAAAAATAAAAGAAATAAGTGTTGCCAACCTGAAGGTTGAACTGACATTGATGAATTGTGAACATGGCTCTATAAAAACTGAACCAACAGCAGTCTGTCTTCAAATTCATCATCATAGATTTCATAAAGAATATCGATCGATGTCTCCTTCTACATTCGTGATAAACTTGTGTGTCGCATAGGTTTGGGGAGAAAACAGGAACCAGAAAAAACACGAAAGAAGAATACGAACGCGTATTTAATACAACAAAACAAGACAGGCGCCAATTTTCGGCCAACTGGCCTTCGTCAAGCGTAAGATTACAAACAAACAAACACCAGATACAAAAATTATGAGTCTTTTTCTCGTAATTTTTGTATCTAGTGTTTGTTTTTAATCTTACGCTTGACAAACATTGGCCGAAAATTTGTGCCTGTCTTGTCTTGTTATTAAATACGCGTTCGTATT
>JAPXFY010000027.1:13999905-14004905 GCA_030674185.1 Monoplex corrugatus | reverse complement strand
GTGTGTTTGCGTGCGTGCGTACGTGTGTGTGTGTGTCTGTGTTTGTGTGTATGTTTGTGTGTGTGTGTGTGTGTGTGTGTGTGTGTGTGTGTGTGTGTGTGTGTGGTGTGTGTATTTGTGTGCGTGTGTGTGTGTTTGAGTACGTATTTGCGTGCGTAAGTGTGTGTGTGTGTTGTGTGTGTGTGTGTGTGTGTATTTGAGTACGTATTTGCGCGCGTAAGTGTGTGTGTGTGTGTGTCTGTGTGTCTGTGTGCTTATGTGTCTGTGTGTCTGTGTGTGTCTGTGTCTGTGTGCGTGCGTGCATGCGTGTGTGTGTGTGTGTGTGTATATGTGCGTGTGTGTGTATATACGTGTGTGTGTATGTGCGTGTGTGCATGTGTGTGCGCGCGCGCGTGTGTGTGTATGTCACTGTGTTTCTTAAACCCACTCGCCCACCGCATGTTTTCTTTCTTTTCTTTCTTCTTTTTTTTTTTTTTTTTTTCCTTAGCGTCTAAAAGAAGTTTCTCCCACAGCACACTTGTCCGGCTATTCACAATACGAGCATACACTGCCAATCCCAGATTTATTCCGCCCGCACACCCGTCGAACATATAGCTTTTGTAATGAGCTGTCAGTATCAAGCCCCCGTGGGGTTACCCGCCAATGCAGACCCTTCACCGTGGCCGGGTCGTTCGGTTATTATTTGTTGTAATGGAATATACGTCAGACACTATCTCCGTACGTCATGTGCTGGTGATGAAATAATTCCCCCTGTGCTGTGGAAGAGGACAGGGTGAGTGTTCTCTGGCGGGAAAAACGGTGGCGTAGTGGTTAAAGCGTTCGCCTAGGACGAGAGAAACCCGGGGTTCGATTTCGTGGAGAAGACAAGGATTTCTCTGTCTTTGTCTGTCTGTCTGTCTGTCTGTCTGTCTGTCTGTCTGTCTCTCTGTCTCTCTGTCTCTCTGTCTTTCTCTCTCTCTCTCTGTCTATCTTTCTCTGTCTATCTTTCTCTCTCTCTCTCTCTCTCTTTCTTTCTTTCTCTCTCTCTTTCTCTCTCTCTTTCTCTGTCTGTCTGCCTCTCTCTGTCTCGCTGTCTCGCTGTCTCTCTGTCTCTGTCTCTGTCTCTCTCTCTCTCTCTCTCTTCTCTCTCTGTCTCTGTCTCTCTCTCTCTCTCTCTCTCTCTCTCCTTCCTCCCCCCCCCCCCCTTTCCACTAAAATCTGAAGCGGTGGTTCTTGGTGGTGTTGCTTGTTTTGGATGAGACGGTAAACTGACGTCTCATGCCCCATGGGCAGCACGTATTTAGTGCACGTTAACGATCCCACGACAACAAAGGATTTTCCCTGAACACAATTCGGTAGCGGAATCCACTTTTATAGGCGAACACAAATACATCATCATCATCATCAGGTGCCCTGCCGCATGGCGTTGGCGATCATGGACTTCCATCTGTCTCTATCTATCGTTGCCCCTAGCATCTCTCCCACCCCCCTCGTCCCCAGTCACTCTGCAAGTCCGTCCAGCATTTTCTCCCTGGGTCTATCCGGTGCTCTCTTTCCCTCCAGCTTTCCCGTTGTGACCAGGTGCTCCAAATCCCCCTTCCTCACAAAATGGCCCACAAATGTTGCTTGTCTTTTCCTAATCTTCCTTATGAGTGATCTACTTGTGTCTGCCTCCATCAAGACTGTCTCATTTGCTTTCTCTGCTGCCCATGGAACTCTCAACATTCCTCCCAGAAACCACATCTCGGCTGCCCCAATCTTGCTCTGGCTTTGTTTGTTGACTGTCCATACCTCACATCCGTACAACAGTATTGGTTCTATAAAACATTCAAGAACTCTCTTCCTAATGTTAACTGACAGGCATCCGTTGGTAATACAAATACATACAGATAAATAAAAAAGGAAAATGGGTGGTGCTGCACTGTGTCCACGAGCATTCCCCAGGAAGAGGATACAAAATCGGCTGCTACGTTCTCTAACCCTTTGACTATCGAAGCTTATCTACCAACTGCAAGCTGGTGGATAGGGTGAGGGAGTCAAAGGGTTAAGGTTTTGCTTTGCTAGCATGGTTGACAATGCAGGATGCTGATGGACAGGGTGTGGGAGTCAAAGGGTTAAGGTTTTGCTTTGCTAGCGTGGTTAACAATGCAGGATGCTGATGGACAGGGTGCGTGAGTCAAAGGGTTAAGTTTTTGCTGTGCTAGCATGGTTGACAATGCAGGATGCTGATGGACAGGGTGCGGGAGTTAAAGGGTTAAGTTTTTGCTGTGCTAGCATGGTTGACAATGCAGGATGCTGATGGACAGGGTGCAGGAGTTAAAGGGTTAAACATAGTCCCCAGGTCCCAGGAACCCATTCACACATCAGTCGTTCATGTGGACCACCAACCTTAAGCTCGAAAACTGTAGGAGAGACTGAAATTCGATGCTAGACGAGGTCAACAAATACAAATCAAATACTTGTATTTTTCTCCTGGGTAACTTCAATATAAACTACTGGAACCACAGAATTCTTGGTATTCAATCTTCAATCTGTTGGAACTTTCCCAGCTTAGAACACTTGTTGATCACATCTAAACAAGTACGCCTGAAACTATTAGAAACGTATGTATGCTTAAACTAGCCATCAGCGACCATAATGTTATTTGTTGCAAAAATCTCCAAATTTTCATAAATCAAACGGAAAGGACGCACCACACCTACATCACATTTTGATCGTTCAAATATTTCGATCCGATCGCATTTTTATCTGATTTACCACAAGCAGTATTTCACTGTGCCTATAACAGCACAAATCTAACGAAGCCCTAGAAATCTGGTTCAAGATATTTTATCATGTCCTTAATAATCACATCTCAAAACGGCACAAACAGGTAAAACGCCCCAAACTACCTTCCTGACTGACCTAGAGTATAGTTTCAGTTTCAGTTTCTCAAGATGACGTCTCCACGCTTGAAGTGAATTCCATATGCACTAACGTCACAGGTGCCATCTGATGGTGATCATGGCACAAGCCTTAAGCTTGCATATAAATCCATGAGCTGGCCAGGTTCTGAGGTCTTACCTAGAGAATAATGGAAACTACGTCTCACAGAGATATCAGAAGCCGATAAAATGTATACTGATTACAAGGCCTCAACGGGAAATGAATCGTGGAGCCTCGAGTTTAGTTATTGGCATGCGAACGTCTGAACCATTCGGCCACTCTTAGATGAAAATTGTAGGGGTGGTTTGGTGATGATGGTGGGAATCCTTTCCAAAGGGGAAACCACTTATCATGCATGCACCATGTACACGTAAACTGCAAATCTTTTCACATGATTTATGTATCAAGTTTATTCCCTGTTGTCGACATGTGGTGTGCTAAATCTCGTCCGGTGTGGCGATTTTTTTAAACCACAACCTTCACTCATGAATCTTACTGATTGAAGTTTTTAACTCTTCTCCGTCTGCTTCCAAAGCTTTTATTAATCGTAGTATTTTCTTCTAGCGGTTAACAACTTTTCTAATTTTTTTTTTCACTTTTACATTGACATCTGAATGATTCAGAAAAACATTTTCTCCATCGTTCATCATCATCATCATCATCATCAGGTGTCCTGCCGCATGGCGTTGGCGATCATGGACTTCCATCCATCTCTAGCTCTCGTTGCCCCTAGCATCTCCCCCACCCTCCTCATCCCCAGCCACTCTGCAAGTCCGTCCAGCATTCTCTCCCTGGGTCTACCTGGTGCTCTCTTTCCCTCCAGCTTTCCCGTTGTGACCAGGTGCTCCAAATCTTTCTTTTGTCCATGGTTTTCCTGGGGAAAACTACGATGGTAGTTTCCCCTTGCCTTCCATCGGGTTTTTTTTCAGGGTTAACTCCCTTAGCCTCACTCTCTCCCGAGATGTCCACAAGGCAGTGGAGCTATTTACCCATAGCTTGGGGATCTGGTTCGTGGGCACCAGGGTATATCCACACGCCGGTGGGCCTGCATGCCGCACGTCTGGGGGCCAGACCTCCTCCGAGTCCTACGAGATTCAGCCTGAGTCCGTGAGGTGCTCAGTTACCGCCTGTCTTCATTGTTACACAGTTTAAATCATAAAATAGGAATGAAATGACCATTGTGTAGTAAATAAACAGATATCCGAGCAACTGCTAAGCGGTGTCCACGGTATACTGGTTACCAATAATTACGGGTGGACGTTAAGACCCTGTGTTCCAGAAAAAAGCCTCTGTTTTTATTATTGTAACATTTCTGTTATCACTCAGTTTCAGTTTCAGTTTCAGTTTCAGTTTCAGTTTCTCAAGATGACGTCTCCGCGCTCGGAATGAATTCCATCTGCACTAACGTCACAAGTGCCATGCAATGGAGAAAATTTAGAATGATAACGACACAAAAGCATTAAGCCTGCACATAAACCCGTGAGCTGGCCGGGTCCTGAGGTCCTACCCAGATAGTTTCATAACACTGAGGTCGTAGGGGGAGCGAGGTGACAGAGACCTCAACTTTTCCCGGGGCTAGCATCATGAGGGCGGCGCCCATTCCCCTGTCCCTCGTATCATATTCACATTTTTCTTAACCAAGACTTTACAAAGGCAAGAAGGCAAATTGGTCTCCAAGGGGTGGGACCTGGGAAATCAACCTATCTCTCCAGTGTTTGTTTTTTTTACCAAGGCAGCCGGGCAACACCGTGCTCTTCACGATTTTCAACTGCCGTGGGATCTTTTAAGCGTGCGCAGCCAGAAGGCACACGGGTCCGAATCGTTTTTCGTCCCCTTCCAAAGGACTAGAGGTTCAGTTCGATTTTCCAGTCAAACTGAGGAGAAAAGTCGAGGCCTCTACAGGGAACGAACCCTGGAACCTATTACTCAAGATTAGATCACAATGACCGACTCAAGGGCTTGTTGTTGCTTACAGCCCAGCCGACTGCGTAAGCCATATCAGGGCTATAACTGTTTCAATACACACATAGCACTTCAACAGAAAACAAAGGAACAGAAAATTAAGTACACACATCAAAGCGTTCACGCACACAATC
>JAPXFY010000027.1:13969905-13977405 GCA_030674185.1 Monoplex corrugatus | reverse complement strand
TTGATATGACTTCATGTATCCGTAAACCAGTCACTGATATGACTTCATGTATCCGTAAACCAGCCACTGATATGACTTCATATATCCGAAAATTAGTCATTGATATGACTTCATGTATCCGTAAACCAGTCATTGATATGACTTCATGTATCCGTAAACCAGTCACTGATATGACTTCATGTATCCGTAAACCAGTCACTGATATGACTTCATGTATCCGTATTCCAGTCACTAATATGACTTCATGTATCCGTAAACCAATCACTGATATGACTTCATGTATCCGTATTCCAGTCACTGATATGACTTCATGTATCCGTAAACCAGCCACTGATATGACTTCATATATCCGAAAATTAGTCATTGATATGACTTCATGTATCCGTAAACCAGTCATTGATATGACTTCATGTATCCTTAAACCAGTCATTGATATGACTTCATGTATCCGTAAACCAGTCACTGATATGACTTCATGTATCCGTAAACCAGTCACTGACATGACTTCATGTATCCGTAAACCAGTCACTGATATGACTTACAGGATCTTTAACACGTATACGTAATGTATGGTCACCATGTGTGTACACACGAATGGGTTTAAACACTGACCTGGGTCTTTCTCGACATCTCTCCTCTCTCTCCTTCATACCCATTCTATTTCAAGACCTTACAAGCGCGTATGGGTTTGCCCAGTCTCGGGGATTCTGCCAGACCATTGCTGACAGGTTTGGATGGAGCACGTATGGATACATCCGAGTACGATGGGTCCCAATTTCTTCCAAATATTCAGTTACCAACAAAAACAGGATTTAAATTAGAACCGAAAAACACGTGAGGCGTCTGAAATTGAAGGTTTGCGAGGATGAAAATAATTAGACCGTATTTTTCATAAATAAGCCTTGAAATTACCGGCACAATCAGATTTGGAACTCTCCTTAATCAGTTGTTTACGACCTCCAGGATATAATGAGCTTCCGAGATTTAAACAGATTATAATTACTTCATAAAACTTCATTTATCAGCGCAATAAGGTTTAGCTGCCTTCAGCCAGTCACAAGACCTGCGCCTCCGGCAAGATAACAAGCATTACACGGCAAAACTACAGAAGAAATCTTCAGTTCATAAAAGTTCAGTGACCGACACAACAGGGTTTACATCTGCGCTGATAAACAGCCCAGCCTCTGCATCTGACGAGCTTCACAGGATGAAAATAATTCAGATATTTATTTCGTCGGTCTTCAGTCACAAAAACAGCAAGGTATGAATGAACAAACCACACCTCTTCAACCAACTCTCTCTCTCTCTCTCTCTCTCTCTCTCTCTCTCTCTCTCTCTCTCTCTCTCTCTCTCTCTCTCTCTCTCTCTCCTCTCTCTCTCTCTCTCTCTCTCTCTCTCTCTTGTCTTTTAATTGTCCGCTTTTTTATTTTTATCGGGAGAGAGATGAGGGGAGGAAGAGGGTGAGAGAGGAGTGAAAGAGAGAGTGAGAGAGAGTAAGAGTATGTGTGTACATGTGTTTATGCGTTCTTGTGCCTATATGTATTTTAATGCGAATGCCAAAACAATTTCCCATTGTGATGCTTTGGGCTAAATAAAATTCTTGTATCTTGTATCTTGTATCTTGTAATGTGGCAGGTAAAAAGAGATGACGATCGGCAACGAACTAATAAGATGTCAGGTGGAGAAATGCCGCTTGGGGTCGAGCTTTACGAAACAGACATGATTTTTTTTTCTCTCTAAGATTGAACATTTATTTGCGTACTGAGCGGTTGTGATATATGTGCACTGGTCATCTATGAGTGGCACCCAGTGTCTTTGAGATACAGCTTTTAAAGTCTCGTGTATTGATTTTTTTAAGGATCATTGCATTCAGGGAGGCTACCATTGTACTCACCATTTTCTTCGACACCTTAATGCCCACAGAAACTGGCTTTTGTTCGTTGTTGTTGTTGTTGTTGTTGTTGTTGTTGTTGTTGTTCTTGTTGTTCTTGTTGTTGTTGTTCTTGTTGTTGTTGTTGTTGTTGTTGTTGTTGTTGTGTTGTTGTTGTTCTTGTTGTTCTTGTTGTTGTTGTTGTTGTTCTTGTTGTTCTTGTTGTTCTTGTTGTTGTTCTTGTTGTTCTTGTTGTTCTTGTTGTTGTTGTTGTTTTTGTTTTTGTTGTTTTTTGTTGTTTTTGTTGTTGTTGTTGTTTTTGTTGTTGTTGTTTTCCGTGCGATAATGATGATGTCGATGAGGATGATAATCATGATGCTGTGGAGTTCCATCTAGGATTGAGACTGCGTGACAGGGCTGTACTCTACGCTTACTATCATAATATATATCCTAGCGTCAATCAGGCCCGAGAGATACAGACACCTGCAATGCTGGTGAGAAGATTTGAGCAACACCTTCAATGGCGCATCTGTGAAGTGGATGAGACTCGAATGTGTGGTCCCAGTCTTCCCATTGAGCCCATAGAACACCCAACTCTGAGTAGGAGCCAGTTAGAGCCGAAAACCCCCACAATGATGTAGGCCTATTTTTGAAGGGACCGATGGGGATTCGAACCTACAACCTTCCAGTCGATAGTTCGTTGCGTTAACCACTGCCCCACGGCGACTGCTCTTGTGTATCATTTGGATTGCAGCGTACATCTTGTTATCGATCTTGCTTTCATCTGTGTCAGGACTGATGATAATACAAAATAAATCATTCCACAGGTGTACATGTGACAGTAGCAGTTGTCAACTTGTCTCTTTCGTGAAATGCTCAGGTATTCGTAATGTGGAGGGGAGAAAACCAAGCTCATCATTTCCATTTTCATTTCTACCAGTGTCATTTCATTCCTACCTGTGTCATTTCAATCCTACCTGTGTCATTTGATTCATACTAGTGTCATTTGATTCATACCAGTGTCATTTCACCAGTGTTATTTCATTCCTACCTGTGTCATATCATTTGTTTCAGTGTCATTTCATTCCTATCAGTGTCATTTCATTCGTACCTGTGTCATTTCATTCGTACCTGTGTCATTTCATTCCTACCAGTGTCATTTCATTCCTACCAGTGTCATTTCATTCGTACCTGTGTCATTTCATTCCTACCAGTGTCATTTCATTCCTACCAATGTCTTTCATTCCTACCAGTGTCATTTCATTCATATCAGTGTCATTTCATTCCTACCAGTGTCATTTCATTCGTACCAGTGTCATTTCATTCATACCAGTGTCATTTAATTCATACCAGTGTCATTCCATTCCTACCAGTGTCATTTCATTCCTACCAGTGTCATTTCATCCTACCAGTGTCATTTCATTCCTGCCAGTGTCATTTCATTCCTACCAGTGTCATTTCATCCTACCAGTGTCATTTCATTCCTACCAGTGTCATTTCATCCTACCAGTGTCATTCCATTCCTGCCAGTGTCATTTCATTCATACCAGTGTTATTTCATTCATACCAGTGTCATTCCATTCCTACCAGTGTCATTTCATTCATACCAGTGTCATTTCATTCCTACCAGTGTCATTTCATTCCTGCCAGTGTCATTTCATTCATACCAGTGTCATTTCATTCATACCAGTGTCATTCCATTCCTACTAGTGTCATTTCATTCATACCAGTGTCATTTCATTCCTACCAGTGTCATTTCATTCATACCAGTGTCATTTCATTCATACCAGTGTCATTTCATTCCTACCAGTGTCATTTCATTCATACCAGTGTCATTTCATCCTACCTGTATCATTTCATTCATACCCGTGTCATTTCATTCATACCAGTATCATTTCATTCATACCAGTGTCATTTCATTCATACCAGTGTCATTTCATTCATACCAGTGTCATTTCATTCATACCAGTGTCATTTCATTCATACCAGTGTCATTTCATTCCTACCAGTGTCATTTCATTCATACCAGTGTCATTTCTTTCATACCAGTGTCATTTCATTTCTACCAGTGTCATTTCATTCATACCAGTGTCATTTCATTCATACCCGTGTCATTTCATTCCTACCAGTGTCATTTCATTCATACCAGTGTCATTTCATTCCTACCAGTATCATTTCATCCTACCAGTGTCATTTCATTCATACCTGTGTTATTTCATTTCTACCTGTGTCATTTCATTCATACCAGTGTCATTTCATTCATACCAGTGTCATTTCATCCTACCAGTGTCATTTCATTCCTATCAGTGTCATTTCATTCCTACCAGTGTCATTCCATTCTACCAGTGTCATTTCATTCCTACCAGTGTCATTTCAATCCTACCTGTGTCATTTCAATCCTACCAGTGTCATTTGATTCATACCACTGTCATTTCATTCATACCAGTGTCATTTCAATCCTACCAGTGTCATTTCATTTATACCAGTGTCATTTCATTCATACCAGTGTCATTTCAATCATACCAGTGTCATTTCATCCTACCTGTGTCATTTCATTCCTACCAGTGTTATTTCATTTCTACCAGTGTCATTTCATTCATACCAGTGTCATTTCATTCATACAGTGTCATTTCATTTCTACCAATGTCATTTCATTTCTACCAGTGTCATTTCATTCATATCAGTGTCATTTCATTCCTACTAATGTCATTTCATTCATATCAGTGTCATTTCATTCATACCAGTGTCATTTCATTCATACTAATGTCATTTCATTCATACCAGTGTCATTTCATTCATACCAGTGTCATTTCATTCATATCAGTGTCATGTCATCATACCAGTGTCATTTCATTCCTACTAATGTCATTTCATTCCTACCAGTGTCATTTCATTCATACCAGTGTCATTTCATTCCTACCAGTGTCATGTCATTCCTACTAATGTCATTTCATTCATACCAGTGTCATTTCATTCATACCAGTGTCATTTCATTCCTACTAATGTCATTTCATTCATACCAGTGTTATTTCATTCATACCAGTGTCATTTCATTCCTACTAATATCATTTCATTCATACCAGTGTTATTTCATTCATACCAGTGTCATTTCATTCATATCAGTGTCATTTCATTCATATCAGTGTCATTTCATTCATATCAGTGTCATTTCATTCATATCAGTGTCATTTCATTCATACCAGTGTCATTTCATTCATTTCATTCCTACCAGTGTCATTTCATTCATACCAGTGTCATTTCATCCTACCAGTGTCATTTCATTCATACCAGTGTCATTTCATTCATACCAGTGTCATTTCATTCCTACTAATGTCATTTCATTCATACCAGTGTTATTTAATTCATACCAGTGTCATTTCATTCGTACCAATGTCATTTCATTCATACCAGTGTCATTTCATTCATACCAGTGTCATTTCATTCATACCAGTGTCATTTCATTCATACCAGTGTAATTTCATTCATACCAGTGTCATTTCATCCTACCAGTGTCATTTTTTCCTACCAGTGTCATTTTATTCATACCAGTGTCATTTCATTCCTACCAGTGTCATTTCATTCATACCAGTGTCATTTCATTCATACCAGTGTCATTTCATCCTACCAGTGTCATTTCATTCATACCAGTGTCATTTCATTCTTACCAGTGTCATTTCATTCATACCAGTGTCATTTCATTCCTACCAGTGTCATTTCATTCATACCAGTGTCATTTCATTCATACCAGTGTCATTTCATTCCTACCAGTGTCATTTCATCTCTACCGGTGTCATTTCATTTATACCAGTGTCATTTCATTCATACCAGTGTCATTTCATTCATACTAGTGTCATTTCATTTCTACCAGTGTCATTTCATTCATACAAGTGTCATTTCATTCATACTAGTGTCATTTCATTTCTACCAGTGTCATTTCATTCATACCAGTGTCATTTCATTCATACTAGTGTCATTTCATTCATACCAGTGTCATTTCATTTCTACCAATGTCATTTCATTCATACTAGTTTCATTTCATTCATACTAGTGTCATTTCATTCATACTAGTGTCATTTCATTCATACTAGTGTCATTTCATTCATACTAGTGTCATTTCATTCATACTAGTGTCATTTCATTTCTACCAGTGTCATTTCATTCATACTAGTGTCATTTCATTCATACCAGTGTCATTTCATTTCTACCAGTATCATTTCATTCCGACCAGTGTCATTTCACTCCTATCAATGTCATTTCATTAATATAAATGTCATTTCATTCCTACTAGTGCATTTCATTTCTACTAGTGTCATTTCATTCCTACCAGTGTCATTTTATTTCTATTAGTGTCATTTCATTCCTACTAGTGTCATTTCATTCATATCAGTGTCATTTCATTCATACTAGTGTCATTTCATTCATATCAGTGTCATTTCATTCATACCAGTGTCATTTCATTCATACCGGCGTCATTTCATTCATACCAGTGTAATTTCATTCATATCAGTGTAATTTCATTCATATCAGTGTCATTTCATTCATACTAGTGTCATGTCATTCGTACCAGTGTCAGACTTGGACCCTGACCAAGCCCCTGGAACACAAAGTTACTATCTGTCACATGCGTTATTTGAGAAAAGCTGTCAGCAAAAACCTGAAGTGACATGATGAGAAACACCAAGGTCAGAGAAACAGTGGGAACAACAACATTCCACCATCATATAATATTCATCAGTGAAGATTGAAGTGGTCTGGTGATCTGACTACAAAGAAGTGGTCTGGTCACCTGACCATAAAGAAGTGGTCTGGTGATCTGACTATAAAGAAGTGGTCTGGTCACCTGACTATAAAGAAGTGTCTGGTCACCTGACTATAAAGAAGTGGTCTGGTCGTCTGACCTTAAAGAAGTGGTCTGGTCACCTGACTATAAAGAAGTGGTCTGGTCACCTGACTATAAAGAAGTGGTCTGGTCACCTGACCATAAAGAAGCGGTCTGGTCACCTGACTATAAAGAAGTGGTCTGGTCGTCTGACCTTAAAGAAGTGGTCTGGTCACCTGACTATAAAGAAGTGGTCTGGTCACCTGACCATAAAGAAGTGGTCTGGTCACCTGACCATAAAGAAGTGGTCTGGTCACCTGACTATAAAGAAGTGGTCTGGTCACTGACTATAAAGAAGTGGTCTGGTCACCTGACTATAAAGAAGTGGTCTGGTCACCTGACTATAAAGAAGTGGTCTGGTCACCTGACTATAAAGAAGTGGTCTGGTCACCTGACCATAAAGAAGTGGTCTGGTCACCTGACTATAAAGAAGTCGTCTGGTCATCTGACTATAAAGAAGTGGTCTGGTCACCTGACTATAAAGAAGTGGTCTGGTCACCTGACTATAAAGAAGTGGTCTGGTCACCTGACTATAAAGAAGTCGTCTGGTCACCTGACCATAAAGAAGTGGTCTGGTCACCTGACTATAAAGAAGTGGTCTGGTCACCTGACTATAAAGAAGTGGTCTGGTCACCTGACTATAAAGAAGTGGTCTGGTCACCTGACTATAAAGAAGTGGTCTGGTCACCTGACTATAAAGAAGTGGTCTGGTCACCTGACTATAAAGAAGTGGTCTGGTCACCTGACTATA
>JAPXFY010000027.1:13949905-13964905 GCA_030674185.1 Monoplex corrugatus | reverse complement strand
TACAGACTGTCTTATCTTTGGGCTGTTTACACAGTCTTTTCTTTGGGCTGTTTACAGACTGTCTTTTTGGGGGACTGTTTACATATTGTCGTTTCTTTGAGTTGTTTAAGGACTGTCTTTTTGGGGGACTGTTTACATATTGTCGTTTCTTTGAGCTGTTTGCAGACTGTCATTTTGTGGGACTGTTTACATATTGTCGTTTCTTTGAGTTGTTTATAGACTGTCTTTTTGGGGGGACTGTTTACATATTGTCGTTTCTTTGAGTTGTTTACAGACAGTCTTTTTGGGGGACTGTTTACATATTGTCGTTTCTTTGAGTTGTTTACAGACAGTCTTTTTGGGGGGACTGTTTACATATTGTCGTTTCTTTGAGTTGTTTACAGACAGTCTTTTTGGAGGACTGTTTACATATTGTTGTTTCTTTGGGCTGTTTACAGACAGTCTTTTTGGAGGACTGTTTACATATTGTTGTTTCTTTGGGCTGTTTACAGACAGTCTTTTTGGAGGACTGTTTACATATTGTTGTTTCTTTGAGTTGTTTACAGACAGTCTTTTTGGAGGACTGTTTACATATTGTTGTTTCTTTGAGCTGTTTACAGACAGTCTTTTTGGGGGATTGTTTACATATTGTTGTTTCTTTGAGTTGTTTACAGACAGTCTTTTTGGGGGACTGTTTACATATTGTCGTTTCTTTGAGTTGTTTACAGACAGTCTTTTTGGGGGACTGTTTACATATTGTCGTTTCTTTGAGTTGTTTACAGACAGTCTTTTTGGGGGGACTGTTTACATATTGTCGTTTCTTTGAGTTATTTACAGACTGTCTTTTTGGGGGACTGTTTACAGGCTGTCTTTTCTTTGGGCTGTTTACAGATTGTCGTTTCTTTGGGCTGTTTACATACTGTTTTTTTGGGGGGCTGTTTACAGACTGTTTTTTTTTTGGGGGGGGGGGGGGTTGTTTACAGATTGTCGTTTCTTTGGGCTGTTTACAGACTGTTTTTTCTTTGGGCTGTTTACAGACTGTCTTTTCTTTGGGCTGTTTACAGATTGTCGTTTCTTTGAGCTGTTTACAGACTGTCTTTTATTTGGGCTGTTTACAGACTGTCTTTTTGGGGGATGGTTTACAGACTGTCTTTTTTTAGCTGTTTACAGACTGTCTTTTTTTTAATGTTTACAGACTGTCTTTTATTTGGGCTGTGTACAGACTCTGTCCTTAGGCTGATCGAGTGGTGTTGTTCGCCATAAACTTACAAGTGATTTTCAACTAGTGAAAACAAAACAGATCTAAAAACATCAACCCCATACATCAAAACAAATTGAATCTGAACCTCAGCGCCCCAACATCCATTCTTAGGTTCTGCGGATGGAGTTATTTTTCGTCTGAAAAAAAACTCACATCTTTAAACTACAACCAAGAAAAAAAAAAGAATTTCAGATCTGTACTTCCGACCTGTCCAACAGCTGTTCTTTGGACTAATTGCAGAGTCTCTCTTTAAATTAAGGGAGTGTCGTTCTTTGCCCTAATAAATAAATCCCCAGTCAAATAGACCACAGTCAACAGAAAACAACGGAGATTAAAAGTTCATCCCCGTACAACTATTCTCTGAGCTGAGCCAGTGATTAATGTCGTCATCTGAACAATTGGAGTCATGACTGATAGACTTGGGGTGTCTTCTTGAGATGCTCTCCTGGCAAAGTGGTCATTGTTCTTCGCCCTAAAACTTCACTTTGGTGATCTGAACTTTACACACACACAGAGAGAGAGAGAGAGAGAGAGAGAGAGAGAGAGAAAGAGAGAGAGAGACAGAGAGAGAGACAGAGACAGAGAGAGAGAAAGAGAGAGAGAAAGAGAGAGAGAGGGAGACAGACAGACAGACAGACAGACAGACACAGAGAGAGACAGAGAGAGAGACAGAGAGAGAGACACAGAGAGAGAAGAAAAAAAAACACCATTCTTCGAGCTGATACTCCTCTTCAGCTGAAACCTTCAACTTTTGCACAGCCACCAAAACAAGAGAGGTGCAAACTACGAACTTTCTCCAGGGGTGATTTTTGTTTTTAATCACTGAAGATAAAGGTCCAGGAGCTGATCCCATAGTACAGGAAATGGCGGTTGACTGTCAGGACGTTCACGCTCTGTTGTCACTTGTTTCTTTGTGGAGGTCTCCTCCAGGCCTTTCTGCGGTGTTGTGGTTTATCCCTGTGATGTGTGTAACAGTGCTATAATTGTTGGAAATTCAGTATCCCTGTGGCGTGTATAATAGTGCTATAATTGTTGGGACCCCAGTATTCCTGTAGTGTGTCTAATAGTGCTATAATTGTTGGAAATTCAGTATCCCTGTGGCGTGTATAATAGTGCTATAATTGTTGGGACTCCAGTATTCCCGTGGTGTGTCTAATAGTGCTATAATTGTTTGGACTGCAGTATTCCTGTGGTGTGTGTAACAGTGCTATAATTGTTGGAAATTCAATATCCCTGTGGTGTGTGTAACAGTGCTATAATTGTTGGGACTCCAGTATTCCTGTGGTGTGTCTAATAGTGCTATAATTGTTGGGACTCCAGTATTCCTGTGGTGTGTCTAATAGTGCTATAATTGTTGGGACTCCAGTATTCCTGTGGTGTGTCTAATAGTGCTATAATTGTTGGGGACTCCAGTATTCCTGTGGTGTGTCTAATAGTGCTATAATTGTTGGGACTCCAGTATTCCTGTGGTGTGTCTAATAGTGCTATAATTGTTGGGACTCCAGTATTCCTGTGGTGTGTCTAATAGTGCTATAATTGTTGGGACTGCAGTATTCCTGTGGTGTGTCTAATAGTGATATAATTGTTGGTACTCCAGTATTCCTGTGGTGTGTCTAATAGTGCTATAATTGTTGGGACTCTAGTATTCCTGTGGTGTGTCTAATAGTGCTATAATTGTTGGGACTCCAGTATTCCTGTGGTGTGTCTAATAGTGATATAATTGTTGGGACTCTAGTATTCCTGTGGTGTGTCTAATAGTGATATAATTGTTGAGACTCCAATATTCCTGTGGTGTGTCTAATAGTGATATGATTGTTGGGACTTCACTATTCCTGTGGTGTGCATGATAGTGCTATAATTTGTGGGACTTCAGTACTCCCGTGGTGTGTCTAATAGTGCTATAATTGTTGGGACTTCAGTATTCCTGTGATGTGTATAACAGTGCTATAATTGTTGGGACTTCAGTATTCCTGTGGTGTGTCTAATAGTGCGATAATTGTTTGACTGCAGTATTCCTGTGGTGTGTCTAATAGTGTTATAATTGTTGGGACTCCAGTATTCCTGTGGTGTGTCTAATAGTGCGATAATTGTTGAGACTCAAGTATCCCTCTGGTGTATCTAATAGTGCGATAATTGTTGAGACTCTAGTATTCCTGTGGTGTGTCTAATAGTGCTGTAATTGTTTGACTCCAGTATTCCTGTGGTGTGTCTAATAGTGCTGTAATTGTTTGACTCCAGTATTCCTGTGGTGTGTCTAATAGTGCTGTAATTGTTTGACTCCAGTATTCCTGTGGTGTGTCTAATAGTGCTATAATTGTTTGACTCCAGTGTTCCTGTGGTGTGTCTAATAGTGCTATAATTGTTTGACTGCAGTATTCCTGTGGTGTGTCTAATAGTGCTATAATTGTTGGGACCCCAGTATTCCTGTGGTGTGTCTAATAGTGCTATAATTGTTTGACTGCAGTATTCCTGTGGTGTGTCTAATAGTGCTATAATTGTTGGGACCCCAGTATTCCTGTGGTGTGTCTAACAGTGCTATACTTGTTTGACTCCAGTATTTCTGTGGTGTGTCTAATAGTGCTATAATTGTTGGGACTCCAGTATTCCTGTGGTGTGTCTAATAGTGCTATAATTGTTGGACTTCAGTATTCCTGTGGTGTGTCTAATAGTGCTATAATTGTTGGACTCCAGTATTCCTGTGGTGTGTCTAATAGTGCTATAATTGTTTGGACTGCAGTATTCCTGTGGTGTGTCTAATAGTGCTATGATTGTTTGGACTCCAGTATTCCTGTGGTGTGTCTAATAGTGCTATAATTGTTTGGACTGCAGTATTCCTGTGGTGTGTCTAATAGTGCTATAATTGTTGGGACTCCAGTATTCCTGTGGTGTGTCTAATAGTGCTATAATTGTTGGGACTCCAGTATTCCTGTGGTGTGTCTAATAGTGCTATAATTGTTGGGACTGCAGTATTCCTGTGGTGTGTCAAATAGTGCTATAATTGTTGGCGTTCCAGTATTCCTGTGGTGTGTCTAACAGTGCTATAATTGTTGGGACCCAAGTATTCCTGTGGTGTGTCTAATAGTGCTATAATTGTTTGACTCCAGTATTCCTGTGGTGTGTCTAATAGTGCTATAATTGTTGGGACCCCAGTGTTCCTGTGGTGTGTCTAATAGTGTATATAATTGTTGAGACTCCAATATTCCTGTGGTGTGTCTAATAGTGATATAATTGTTGGTACTCCAATATTCCTGTGGTGTGTCTAATAGTGCTATAATTGTTGGGACTCCAGCATCCCTGTGATGTGTCTAATAGTGCTATAATTGTTGGGACTGCAGTATTCCTGTGGTGTGTCTAATAGTGTTTTAATTGTTGGTACTCCAATATTCCTGTGGTGTGTCTAATAGTGATATAATTGTTGGTACTCCAATATTCCTGTGGTGTGTCTAATAGTGCTATAATTGTTGGTACTCCAGTATTCCAGTGGTGTGTCTAATAGTGCTATAGTTGTTGGTACTCTAATATTCCTGTGGTGTGTCTAATAGTGATATAATTGTTGGTACTCCAATATTCCTGTGGTGTGTCTAAAAGTGATATAATTGTTGGGACTCCAGTATTCCTGTGGTGTGTCTAATAGTGCTATAATTGTTGGGACTTCAGTATTCCTGTGGTGTGTCTAATAGTGATATAATTGTTGGTACTTCACTGTTCCTGTGATGTGTATAATAGTGCTATAATTGTTGGTACTCCAGTTTTATGTTTTCCCTTTGTTAGTGGACTTATATTTTCCTCCTCGTTTTTGTGACCCAATCAGTTTGTCCACAATTATGTACTGTTGGTTGACCATTTCAGGATGATTGTATCCTGATCTCGTTAACACGACAACCGTCACTGCATCACATTGGGAATCATTTACGATTTCTTCAAATCCCAAAAAGCATATGTGCCAGTGTGTTAGGGTTTCACGCAGACTTAAGGAGTCTGCCGGATAGTTGTGGAGCGCATATGAGATTGTCTGAGTGCCATGGAGCCGTCTTGAGCACACCTCCTCCCTCCTCCCCCCCCCCCCCCCCCTTGCCAACCTCCACATTCTGTAACCATTTTTCGGTCTGTTTGAGCAGGTATGGGCTTTATCCTCAACCTTCCCTTGCTTTTCAATCTACAGAACAAAGTGGATCCGAACTTGAGCCATGACTTTGAGTAACATGGTCAACACTTCGGTCACCTGGGCACTGGTCTGATGATTTAGCGGCCTCCGACAACAACAGCAACAACAACATCAGCAGCTTCAGCACTACGACGATGGTGACACCTTAGTAGCGGCAGTAGCGGAGGAGGAGGCGGAGCTGGGGCCAAGAATTGCCATCCCAGCCTGCCAACGCTGAGGCCTTGGCTGTTGTGCGTTTTGTTGTGAGAGGGGCAAGATGATGTGTGGGGGGGTATGTGTGTGTTGGAGAGAGAGAGAGAGAGAGCAGAAGGATGGTTGTCTGTGTGTGTGTGGAGAGAGAGAGAGAGAGAGCAGAGATTTATGTCTTTGTGTGTGTGGAGAGAGGAGAGAAGAATGTATTCGGGTGTGTGGTGAAGAAGAGAGGCAGAGGATTGTATGTCTGTGTGGTGGTGTGTAGGAGAGAAGAGACAAGGATGTTATGTCTGTGTGTGTGATGTGAGGCAGAGTATGAGAGAGAGAGAGCATGTGTAATGTCTGTGTGTGGAGAAGAGAGAGAGAGCAGGATTGTACTGTCAGTAGTTCTGTGTGTGAGAGAGAGGCAAGATAGCTAGAGATGTGTAGTAGTGTGTGTGTGTGAGAGTAGAGAGAGAGCAGAGATGATGTCGTGTGGTAGATCAGTGAGTGTGTGTGTGAGAGTGAAGAGAGCAGAGAGAGTCTGGTGTGTGTATGTCTGTGTTGTTGTGAGAAGAAGAGAGGAGAGAGCAGAGGATGTGTATGTCTGTGTTGATGTGAGAGAAGAGAGGAGAGAGCAGAGGATGTGTATGTCTGTGTGTGTGAGAGAGAAGAGGAGAGAGCAGAGGATGTTATGTCTGTGTGTGAGAGAGAAAGAGGGGAAGCAGAGGATGTGTAGTCTGTGTTTTGGGATAGAGAGAGAGAGAGCAGAGGATGTGTATGTCTGTGTGTGTGAAGAGTGAGAGATGTGTAGTCTGTTGTGTGGAAGAGAGAGAGAGACAGAGGATGTGTATGTCTGTGTGTGTGAGAGAGAGGAGAGCAGAGATGTGTATGTCTGTGTGTTTTGAGAGAGGAGGAGAGCAGAGATTGTATGTCGTGTGTGTGTGAGAGAGAGGAGGAGAGAGAGCAAGGATGTGTATGTCTTGTTTGGAATGTTTGTGTTGTGGAGGAGAGAGAGGAGAGAGGACAGAGGATGTGTATGTCTGTGTGTGTGAGAGAGAGAGAGAGAAGCATGAGGGAGATGGTCAGTAGGATGTGTAGTCAGGAGAGAGAGAGAGAGAGAGAGCAGAGAGTGTATGTCTGTGTGTGTGAGAGAGAGAGAGAGAGGCAGAGGATGTGTATGTCTGTTGTGTGGAGAGAGAGAGAGAGAGAGCAAGGATGTGTATGTCTGTTGTGTGGATGAGAGAGAGAGAGAGAGAGCAGAGGATGTGTATGTCTGTTGTGGAGAGAGAGAGAGAGAGAGCAGGATGTGTATGTCTGTGTGTGAGAGAGAGAGACAGAGAGAGAGCAGGTTGTATGTCTGTGTGTGTGAGAGAGAGAAGAGAGCAGAGGATGTGTATGTCTGTGTGGTGAGAGAGAGAGAGAAGAGCAAGGATGTGTATGTCGTGTGTGTGAGAGAGAGAGAGAGAGCAGAGGATGTGTATGTCTGTGTGTGGAGAGAGAGAGAGAGAGAGCAAGGATGTGTATGTCTGTGTGTGTGTGAGAGAGAGAAGAGAGCAGAGGAGTGTATGTCTGTGTGTGTGAGAGAGAGAGAGCAGAGGATGTGTATGTCTGTGTGTGTGAGAGAAGAGAAGAGAGAGACAGAGGATGTGTATGTCTGTGTGTGTGAGAGAGAGAGAGAGAGCAGAGGATGTGTATGTCTGTGTGTGAGGAGAGAGAGAGAGGAGCAGAGGATGTGTATGTCTGTGTGTGTGAGAGAGAGAGAGAGAGCAGAGGATGTGTATGTCTGTGTGTGGAAGGAGAGAGAGAGAGCAGAGGATGTGTATGTTGTGTGTGTGTGAGAGAGAGAGAGAGAGAGCAGAGGATGTGTATGTCTGTGTGTGTGAGAGAGAGAGAGAGAGAGCAGAGGATGTGTATGTCTGTGTGTGTGTGAAGAGGAGAGAGAGCAGAGTTTAGCAAAGAGAGAGAGAGCAGCAAGGATGTGTATGTCTGTGTGTGTGTGAGAGAGAGAGAGAGAGAGCAGAGGATGTGTATGTCTGTGTGTTGGAGAGAGAGAAGAGAAGAGAGAGAGCAGAGGATGTGTATGTCTGTGTTGGAGAGAGAGAGAGAGAGAGCAGAGGATGTGTATGTCTGTGTGTGTGGAGAGAGAGAGAGAGAGAGAGATGTGTATGTCTGTGTGTGTGAGAGAGAGAAGAGAGAGCAGAGGATGTGTATGTCTGTGTGTGTGGAGAGAGAGAGAGAGAGCAGAGATGTGTATGTCTGTGTGTGTGAGAGAGAGAGAGAGAGAGAGAGGATGTGTATGTCTGTGTGTGTAAGAGAGAGAGAGAGCAGAGGATGTGTATGTCTGTGTGTGTGTGAGAGAGAGAGAGAGAGAGCAGAGGATGTGTATGTCTGTGTGTGTGAGAGAGAGAGAGAGAGAGCAGAGGATGTGTATGTCTGTGTGTGTGAGAGAGAGAGAGAGAGCAGAGGATGTGTATGTCTGTGTGTGTGAGAGAGAGAGAGAGAGCAGAGGATGTGTATGTCTGTGTGTGGAGAGAGAGAGAGAGAGCAGAGGATGTGTATGTCTGTTGTGGGTGTGAGAGGAGAGAGAGAGCAGAGGATGTGTATGTCTGTGTGTGAGAGAGAGAGAGAGAGCAGAGGATGTGTATGTCTGTGTGTGTGAGAGAGAGAGAGAGCAGAGGATGTGTATGTCTGTGTGTGAGAAAGAGAGAGAGAGAGAGAGCAGGGATGTGTATGTCGGTGTGTGAGAGAGAGAGAGGAGCAGAGGTGTGTATGTCTGTGTGTGTGAGAGAGAGAGAGAGAGCAGAGGATGTGTATGTCTGTGTGTTGAGAGAGAGAGAGAGAGCAGAGGATGTGTATGTCTGTGTGTGTGAGAGAGAGAGAGAGAGAAAGAAAGCAGAGGATGTGTATGTCTCTGTGTTTGTGTGTGTGTTTGGTTGTGTGTGTGTCTGTGTGTGTGAGAGAGAGAGAGAGAGAGAGAGAGGATGTGTATGTCTGTGTATTTGTGTGTGTGTTTGGTTGTGTGTGTGTGAGAGAGAGAGAGAGAGAGAAAGAGAGCAGAGTATGTGTATGTCTGTGTGTTTGTGTATGTGTGGCTGCGTGTGTGTGTGTGTGAGTGTGTGTGTGTGTGAGAAAGAGAGAGAAAGAGAGAGAGAGAAAGAGAGCAGAGGATGTGTATGTCTGTGTGTTTGTGTGTGTGTTTGGTTGTGTTGTTGTGTGTGTGTGTGAGAGAGAGAAAGAGAGAGAGAGAAAGAGAGCAGAGGAGTGTATGTCTGTGTGTTTGTGTGTGTGTTTGGTTGTGTGTGTGTGTGTGAGAGAGAGAGAGACAGACAGACAGACAGAGAGAGAGAGAGAGAAAGAGAGCAGAGGATGTGTATGTCTGTGTGTTTGTGTGTGTGTTTGGTTGTGTGTGTGTGTGTGCGTGTGTGTGTGTGTGTTTGTGTGTGTGTGTGTGCGTGTGACTATGAGCGTGTATATGTTTTGTGTGTGTGTTGTGAGTGTGTGTGTGAGAGAGAGAGAGCAGAGTGTGTGATTGTGTGACTGATTGTGTGTGTATTTGGTTGTGTGTACACGTGTTTGTGTGTGTGAGAGAGAGAGAGAGAGAAAGAAAGAGAGAGAGAGAGAGAGCACAGTGTGTCTGTGTGTGTTTGTGTGTGTGTGTTTGGTTGTGTGTACACGTATTTGTGTGTGTATGTCTGTGTGTGTGTGTGTTCAATTTGATTGGTTGGCTGGCTGGTTGTTGGGTGCTTGTAGGTTGGTTGGTTGGTTGGTTGGCTCGTTCGTTCGTTCCTTGACTGTTTGGTTGGTTGCCTTGCTGGGTGGCTGGTTGGTTGGTTGATAAGTTGGCTGGTTGATTGGCTAGCTTTGTTGGTTGGCTGGTTGGTTCGTTGGCTGGTTGGTTGATTTTTTTCATCGTTGAAGAGATGAGTCAGGTGGCAACAAGATGCAACAAGGTCAAGGACAGAAAAAGACAGAAAGTTGGAGGACCTGCAGTGGAAGGATATAGCTTAGAAAGAAAGATAGTAACATCAAATGTAAGAATCTGAGAGCAGGCATTGTTGTTCAAAAACATGTTTTCCCCCAAACATTTTACATCATATGTTCTGATTATGAAAAGGTTAAGTTTTAAGCTAGTAAGTTTCAACATCATTCACCTTTTTTTCTGTCGCTATAACGTAAACTACATAGGATTATAAAAGCACAAAATGTCACAAAGCAGTAATGTGAATGGAAGTTAACAGGAATAACGAATGTCTGGCTGCTTCCGGCTTATTTCCTGACTTTTGCAAACTGTTCCTGGCGTTTTGCGTAAGTGCAAAGAGTGGTATGTTCGAATGGATGGTTCCAAAACCAGAGAATGGCCAATTTCGAAAATGACAATATTGTAAAACAGAATCGATGCCACAATTTTGTAAAACGTACACATACAGATGGAGGGCACATAACTGTCCGTGCCAGAGTATGTACTTGTGATTTCAACTTCAGTAAACTTTGTCATCTTGAAGTGGCATCTGTTCTGTCTGTGTTTCTGGCGTGCTCCTTAGCTCTTGTACTTAGAGCTGTGGAATTTCGGGTTCAGTCCCAGCTACAATATAGAAACTGGTCTGTTTGCTGCCGGTCTTAATTAGGTCTCCAATCGTTCGGTACAAAGAAAACAAACGTGACAGTCTTGATGGAGGCAGACACAAGTAGATCATTCATAAGGAAGATTAAGAAAAGACAGGCAACATTTATAGGCCATTTTATGAGGAAGGGGGATTTGGACCACCTGCTCACAACGGGAAAGCTGGAGGGAAAGAGAGCACCAGGTAGACCCAGGGAGAAAATGCTATACGGACTTGCAGAGTGGCTGAACACGAGGAGGGTGGAGGAGATGACTGGGGCAACAAGAGATAGAGACGGATGGAAGTCCATGATCGCTAACGCCATGCGGCAGGGCACCTGATGATGATGATGATGATGATCGTTCGGTGGTATCAGGTAGGTGTTTCAGATGTCCTGGTGACGGCAGTGGTCGTCGTGATGATGATAATGGTTGTGATGATGATGATTATGACAATGGTGATGATGATGGTGGTGATGAAGATCTTTATGGTGATGATGACGATGGCAGCGGGGTGATGATGATGATGATGATGATGATGATGATGATGATGATGATGATGTCTGTAGCACGACAGCCTATTCTTTTCCTCGAGGAGCTACTAAAATATCTTTTCCTTTTTTCGGCCTATTCCTTATACAGGTCTGCGTGCCTGTTGTGGTGGGACTCGGGGTGATCGGGAACATCCTCAACATGATGGTGCTCACCCGCAGGTCCATGATGAACTCCACCAACTGTTACCTGACGGCATTGGCTGCCTTCGACACGCTGTACCTGATCTTCACCTTGACCTTGTCCTTTCAGCATTACGAAGGCTTTGACAGGTGAGTAAAGGTAAACAGTCTGAAGTGCTTCGTTGGCTAGTTCTTGCAGCAAAGAACT
Source organism: Monoplex corrugatus (assembly GCA_030674185.1). Taxonomy (NCBI): domain Eukaryota; kingdom Metazoa; phylum Mollusca; class Gastropoda; order Littorinimorpha; family Ranellidae; genus Monoplex; species Monoplex corrugatus. The sequence continues at coordinate 13,953,844 of JAPXFY010000027.1, read as the reverse complement.
CAGAACTATAATTAATAATAACACACACACACACACACACACACACACACACACACACACACACACACACACACACACACACACACACACACACACACACACACACACACACACACACACACACACACGCATGGCTATAAATGGGGAGAAAGAATAAAAGCAATGGAAAATTATAGAGAGCATATTATATACAATTATATATTACAATGTGTGATTCCCCTCCGAGTGGAGACAGGCTGCAGAGGGGATTGAGTGAGGTCAGGATTTTATGCAGAGGAGAAAAGGTGAGTTTTGAGAGCGGACTTGAAGGAGACAAAAGTAGGTTGCTGACGGACTGAGAGAGGAAGTTTGTTCCAGGAGAGTGGACCAGAAACCCTTCTCCTGCTCCTCTTCTCTTCCTTCTCCGTCTCCTTATTTTCCTGCTCCTTCTCCTCCTCTTCTCTTCCTTCTCCTTCTTCTCCTGCTCCTTCTTCTCTTCCTCTTCTCTTCCTTCTCCTTCTTCTCCTGCTCCTTCTTCTCTTCCTCTTCTTCTCTTCCTTCTCCTTCTTCTCCTGCTCCTTCTTCTCCTCTTCTTTTCCTTCTCCTTCTTCTCTTGCTTCTCCTCCTCCTCTTCTCTTCCTTCTCCTTCTTCTCCTGCTCCTCCTTTTCCTCTTCTCTTCCTTCTCCTTCTACTGCTCCTTCTCTTCCTTTTCTCTTTCTTCTTCTTCTCCTGCTCCTTCTCCTTTTTCTCCTGCTCCTTCTCCTCCTCCTGTTCTCTTCCTTCTCCTTCTTCTCCTGCTCCTCCTTCTCCTCTTCTCCTCCTTCTCCTTCCCCTGCTCCTCCTTCACCTCTTTTATTCCTTTTCATTCTTCTCCTGCTCCTTTTCTCTTCTTCCTCCTCCTTCTTCTTTTTGTGTTGGTTTTTTCTTCTTTTTTTCCTTACATTCTTTTTTCTTTTTGCATTGGAATCGAACTCGAGACATCACAGCCCTATATGCTCAGCTGGTTAGGGCGTTGTGCTGATAATACGAGGGTTGATTCTCAAGAGGGGGCTACACATTGTCGTGCAGGCTGGTTGGTCCTTCTGACAGAGCCATGGAGTCCAGAATTCATATCTTGGGTTCAGTTCCACTCATCGTCATCATCATCAAGTGCCTTGCCACATGGCGTTGGCGATCATGGCCTTCCATCTGTTTCTTATCCCTTGTTGCCGCAAGCACATCTTCCACCCTCTCTGTCTTCAGCCACTCTGCAAGTCCGGCCAATATTTTTTCCCTGGGTCTACCCGGTTCTCTGTTTCCCTCCAGCTTTCCTGTTGTGACCAGGTGCTCCAATTCCCCTTTCCTTATAAAATTGCCTATAAATGTTGCCTGTCTTTTCCTAATCTTCGTTATCAATGATCTTCTTGTGTCTGCCTCCATCAAGACTGTCTCGTTTGTTTTCTTTGCTGTCCATGGAATTCTCAACATCCTTCTTAGAAACCACATCTCGGCTGCCTCGATCTTGTTCTGGCTTTGCTTGTTGACTGTGTTTTGTCTGGCCATGATTTTTCTTTGGGAAAGTACGATGGTGGTTTCCCGTTGCCTTCCATCGGTTTGTGTACAGTCTCTCCGTTAGCCTTTGTCGTTCCCACGACAACCTACTAGGCAGTAGGGGGTGAATTTTTTTTCAGGGTTCACTCCCTTAGCCTTATTCTCTCCCGAGATACCCACCAGGCAGTGGTGCTATTTACCCATAGCTTGGGGTCTGGTTCGTGGGCACCAGGGCTTATCCACACGCCGGTGGACCTGCGTGCCGCACGTCTGGGGGCCAGACCTTCTCTTTCAGCTCGTGCCGGGCGTTAACCACTGCACCCCGATAACCGGCTTCTTCTTTTATCTGTCCGTTCGTACCATCATGAGTGTCGCGGAGAGAAAGAGTTAACGATCAGCAGCGAACTGAAAGATCTGAAGGGGAAAAATACCGTGTAACGTGGAGGTTTCTCTTCTCCCCCCTCCCCTCCCCCACATCGATCAGGTCTTCCCTGGTCTGCCTCTCGCTTTCAATCCAGATATATAACTTTACGTTGTATGCTTGCTTATGCACCTTCTGCATTCCGGTTACATGGACAAAACCATTCAATCCTCTGTTGATGAATATTAAATAAAGACTGGAGGGGGAGGGGGAGGGGGAGGGAGGACGGGGAGAGGGCACGGAGGACGGGGGGTGGGGTGGGTGGGGGGGGGCGATGTCGTTCCACCTCTCACCCCTCACCCCTCACCCCCCATTTATTTGATATGGGTGTTTCGGGTTATGTGGCATCTGCTCCGACTTGTTGACAGCTCTTCTCAAACAAATGCAACTCACAGTCTTGTCCCTCTCAAACAAAACAACGCTTCCCCTCCCTTATAAAAAAACAACAACAAAAAACAGAACAGAAAAAACACCACCACCACCACCAACAAAAAAAAACAAAAAAAGAAAACAGGGGGAGGGTCAAAAACAAAAAAAAAGAAAAAAAAAAAGGGAGAAATTTACATGCTGATGCCATTTTCAGGGCAGGATTGAGAAAACTACATGCTGATGCCATTTTCAAGTCAGGATCGAGAAAACTACATGCTGATGCCATTTTCAAGTCAGGATCGAGAAAACTACATGCTGATGCCATTTTCAAGTCAGGATCGAGAAAACTACATGCTGATGCCATTTTCAAGTCAGGATCGAGAAAACTACATGCTGATGCCATTTTCAAGTCAGGATCGAGAAAACTACATGCTGATGCCATTTTCAAGTCAGGATTGAGAAATTACATGCTGATGCCAATTTTCAGGGCAGGATGAGAAAACTACATGCTGATGCCATTTTCAAGTCAGGATCGAGAAAACTACATGCTGATGCCATTTTCAAGTCAGGATCGAGAAAACTACATGCTGATGCCATTTTCAAGTCAGGATCGAGAAAACTACATGCTGATGCCATTTTCAAGTCAGGATCGAGAAAACTACATGCTGATGCCATTTTCAAGTCAGGATCGAGAAAACTACATGCTGATGCCATTTTCAAGTCAGGATCGAGAAAACTACATGCTGATGCCATTTTCAAGTCAGGATCGAGAAAACTACATGCTCATGCCATTTTCAAGTCAGGATCGAGAAAACTACATGCTCATGCCATTTTCAAGTCAGGATCGAGAAAACTACATGCTGATGCCATTTTCAAGTCAGGATCGAGAAAACTACATGCTGATGCCATTTTCAAGTCAGGATCGAGAAAACTACATGCTGATGCCATTTTCAAGTCAGGAATGAGAAAACTACATGCTGATGCCATTTTCAGGGCAGGATTGAGAAAACTACATGCTGATGCCATTTTCAAGTCAGGATTGAGAAAACTACATGCTGATGCCATTTTCAAGTCAGGATCGAGAAAACTAGATGCTGATGCCATTTTCAAGTCAGGATCGAGAAACCTACATGCTGATGCCATTTTCAAGTCAGGATCGAGAAAACTACATGCTCATGCCATTTTCAAGTCAGGATCGAGAAAACTACATGCTCATGCCATTTTCAAGTCAGGATCGAGAAAACTACATGCTGATGCTATTTTCAAGTCAGGAATGAGAAAACTACATGCTGATGCCATTTTCAGGGCAGGATTGAGAAAACTACATGCTGATGCCATTTTCAAGTCAGGATTGAGAAAACTAGATGCTGATGCCATTTTCAAGTCAGGATTGAGAAAACTACATGCTGATGCTATTTTCAAGTCAGGAATGAGAAAACTACACGCTGATGCCATTTTCAGGGCAGGATTGAGAAAACTACATGCTGATGCCATTTTCAAGTCAGGATTGAGAAAACTACACGCCGATGCCATTTTCAAGTCAGGATTGAGAAATCTACATGCCGATGCCATTTTCCAGTCAGGATTGAGAAAACTACATGCCGATGCCATTTTCAAGTCAGGATTGAGAAAACTACAT
>JAPXFY010000027.1:13942405-13944905 GCA_030674185.1 Monoplex corrugatus | reverse complement strand
ACACTGATCGTAACAGAAAGAACGCAATTTCTTACCAAAAGTCTCTTTTAGTCTCTTATTGCAAACTGTAACCTGTACAGATCCTCACATGTAATATACCGACAGAAAGCTCTTTGGGGCTCTTTTCCGATAATGACAGCTAAAATTAGAAACAAATCGAGTCAAAACCGCCAAATAAACAAATTTTTTAAAATGTGTAGGAAAGTACGTAAAAACTTTAGAGGCCATTTTCTCAAAATGGCCGTCATACAACTTAATGACTTTAAACATACATAATGGAAACATGTTTTTGAGTACAAGCTTTATTCAAGTACTAAAATGATCAGCAGAATGTACACTTTCCAGTGATATGTATATCTCAAAATACCCAAAATGCTAGTTAAGACTGATTTCGTGCTTGGAGGTCACATATGTATATATACATATATATATATATAATATAATATAAAAGAGTATACACTTCAATTTTCCAAGACAATCAACAAGAGCATTGACTATTTTCTCCAATATTTCGGCCCTTAGCCTTCCTCAGGGTAAAATGACAATAAAATCGTATGATCTCATCTACATTAGAGAATTCATCTCACTTCCTTTAAAATATCGCATAAAATCATAGATAGATAGATAGACAGACAGATAGAGAGAGAGATAGAGATAGAGAGATAGATAGATAGATAGATAGATAGATAGATAGATAGATAGATAGTAATAGAGAGAGAGAGAGAGATAGAGAGAGAGAGAGAGATAGACAGACAGATAGATAGATAGATAGATAGATAGATAGATAGATAGATAGATAGATAGATAGATAGATAGATAGATGTGTATATGTACATATACATATACATTTACGTATACATTTACATATACATATACATTTACATATACATTTACATATACATATACATATACACTTACATATACAAATACATTTACATATACATATACATTTACATATACATTCCTTTTCATATACATTTACATATACATATACATATACATTTACATATACATATACATATACATATACATATACATTTACATATACATATACATATACATTTACATATACATATACACTAGAGAAGGGGATACTGGATCAATACAGTAATGCAGCAACAACAACAAATACAACTGCTAGTAGCATGAAGGGTTTATAGGGAATAAAAATACATACAATCTGAGATATTTTTCATACTCTTCATTGTGGGATTTGTGTATACGCACGCACACACACACACACACACACACGCACACACACACACACGCACGCACGCACGCACACACACATATGCACACACATATATGCGCGTGCACACACACATACAAGATATCTAAAGATTTATAAGTATGTCAATACATATAGATATGTATGTGCACGCGCGTGCGTGCGTGCTTTGTATGTGTGTGTGTGTGAGAGAGAGAGAGAGAGAGAGACGGAGAGAGAGAGAGAGAGAGAGAGAGGTCCTGAAAGAGCTGCTAGCATTAGTCTATGCAATTTTGGAGATATTTCTGGCAGAGATACGTTTTGAAGTGTTTTCGAAAGTAAGGAGACAACTGCCTTGTCGCATTTGCACCGCTAGATGTAAAGCTAGCTCCTAGTATTCACATTCGAATGTAGCACAGCATCAGTACAAAGTCTTTCAGTAGTGAATGGAAAGTTCCTTGCATCCCAGAATGCTCGTACAATTTTTAGAACATTCAACGCGAGACTGACCAAGATTCTAACCACACGCGCGATAAGACAGCAAGGCCAGTAGTGATGGAAATTCCCCACACATGTGCCGGAAAAGGTCGGGCGATCTCAACCGCTAGGAACGGATCGGCACATTCTTATGCAGGGCGGTTACCGGCTTTGTGAACAGCTAAGGGTTATTTAATTAAAAATAATAATAAAATTAATTAAATTAAATTAATTAAGACACTGGGACAAAGTTGCAGAATAGAAATCGATCAGTTTGTGAGAATCATTGTTTGGTGGAGGGGGGGGGGGTTGTTGTTGTTGTTATATTTGTTGTTGTTGTTGTTGTCATTGTTGTTGCTGCTGCTGCTATTGTTGTTGTTGTTTGGGCCACAGTCGGCTCTTTCCCAGAACTGAATGTGCTATGGGCTCATTGGGAAGACTGAGACCACACTGTCGAATCTCATCCCCTTCACAAATGCGCCATTGAGGATGTTCGTTCGTTATTTCTTTTAACGTCTATTCACATACGTGCTTTTAGACGAGAAATAAACAAAACAAAACAAAAACCAAAAAAAAAGGGGCGTATGGAATGAATGAATCTATGTAATCATGAAGGTATTGTATCAATTAAGATAACAATTAAGGTAACATCAAACAAATTAAAGAACAAAAGAAAAACAATCAGAACATTATATCAGTCAGGCTTCATCGGATTTCTCGGGGCTGTGTGGGAGTTACAGGTATAAAACAATTGGGCTGAATCAAAGGAAACGACCTACAGGACTGTGCAGTAAACGCCTAGCAATGTGTAAATAC
>JAPXFY010000027.1:13924905-13932405 GCA_030674185.1 Monoplex corrugatus | reverse complement strand
CTATTTCTTTTTTTTTCTTTTGGTTCCTGTTTGCTTGAATGCGTGCAGTCACACTTGTTTTGGATTTCTATTTGGAAGGTGTGAGTTCGAACTTGCTTAATTGGTTACCTGAGGGGTAAAGGATAGCGGCGATTTTTTTTTTCTCTCCCAGGTGAAAACATATGTAGAGCTGCCAGTACATTAACCTGTTCTATGTGTATACGTAATCAGAACACGAAATTGTGCACGTTAAAGATCCTGTACGAAATATCCTTGGTTTATGGAAGCAGGAAAACACACATCATGCACACACATCTCAAAACGGATTAGGGTTGTCTGACTGGCAAAGTAAAAACACAACAACAACAACAACAAAAGATCCCACAATAATTTTATTTTTTGACAATTGTTGGTTCGAACTCACAGTCTCCCAATGCCTTCTTCATTGCGCTGACCACTTTGCCAAGTTGACTGGTTCGAACTGCACTTTTTGTGCTGTAAGTGTACAATACCTTTTCTGTGACGAGCTGTTTCCGTTACTGTTCGTTGTTGTGGTGCTGGTCATCGGTGGTTGTAATTTACGATACCCTTTCTGTGACGAGCTGTTTCCGTTACGTTCATTGTTGTGTGCTGGTCATCGGTGATTGTAATTTACATACCCTTTCTTGACAAGCTGTTTCTTTTTAACTGTTCATTGTTGGTGCTGGTCAGGTGGTTGTAATTTACTATACCCTTTCTGTGACGAGCTGTTTCCGTTACTGTTCGTTGTTGTGGTGCTGGTCATTGGTGGTTGTAATTTACGATACCCTTTCTGTGACGAGCTGTTTCCGTTACTGTTCGTTGTTGTGGTGCTGGTCATTGGTGGTTGTAATTTACGATACCCTTTCTGTGACGAGCTGTTTCCGTTACTGTTCGTTGTTGTGGTGCTGGTCATTGGTGGTTGTAATTTACGATACCCTTTCTGTGACAGCTGTTTCCGTTACTGTTCGTTGTTGTGGTGCTGGTCATTGGTGGTTGTAGTGATGGTGTTGCTGGTGCTGTGGTATTTTCATGCTAAATAGAACCACAAGACCTTGCCAGCGTGTAGGGTTATGCGCAGATATAGGGCTCATGCCGTCATCATTTGGATCTTATCTATCTCGTGGAAAGCTGGAGGGAAAGAGAACACCAGGTAGACCCAGGGAGAAAATACTGGACGGACTTGCAGGTGGCTGAGGACAGAGAGGATGGAAGATGTACTTGCAGCGACAAGGGATAGATGCTCATGGAGGGCCATGATCGCCAACGCCATGTGTCAGGGCACATCATGATGATGATGATGATAATGATGATGATGGTGATGATCCATCTCATCATGACATCTGTGACGTCACTGCATAAGGAATTTATTTCGATCACGAAAACGTTATCTGAGAAACCGGAACCGGAACTGATGTTGCTGCTGTTATTTTTGTTTTTAATATAATTTGTGGACGGGATTTCTCGCTTGATCTGCAGAAATAAATCAGCTCAGCTCATCGTTGTGGTCGGCAGAATACCATAAATTTCCTGAGTCGATGGGCTGGTTGTGAGGGCGGATGGAATTTTGTCAGTTCACTGGAGATAACCGCGTGTTTTTGTTTTTGCTTTTGCTTTTGTTTTCTGTCTTCCTTAGAAAAAAATGTTTCATATCGACCGGAGAGTCATGTGTGTGTATTTGTCCGTCTGTCTGTGACAAATGCGTTAGCAAAGTTTTCTCCCTTGTTTCTGGGTGACCTTTACCAGACTTGGTTCAGAATTGTCGTCGAGGAGTCACGAGTACTGAAGTCTGGAAATCTTGGCATCAAGGTCAAAATCACACGGACCCAAAAAGAGCCCAGAATCAGCATTACGTTTCGTATACATAACACACATACAGCCCTGAGCAATCTGATGAAGCCTGATCGTTCTAATGTTCTGACTGCTTTTCTTTTGTCCGTTAAATTGTTTGATTTTAATTAATATGATAAACTACCTTTATGATTTCGTAGATTCTTCCATCCCATAGAACCTTTGTCTTATCTTCTCCAGTTATTCATTTATTAATTATTTACTTTTTTTTCGTCTGAAAGCACATATGTGAATAGACGTATAAAGAAATAACGAACGAACGGTGTGTCAACAGCGCTTTCTTGGGCACTTCTCATAAAAAAAATTATAACTCCTTCGTCATATATCCAATACAGAAATCTATCCACAGTGGGGTCTGATACCTCACCCATCAACACGACAGACCACTGAACAAGCCATTGATCGGAACTGAAGTGACTGCCAGTGTTGAAGCAAAACAAATTAAAAAAAAAACGAACCCGAAAAACACAAACATAAAATCAGAACACGTGTTCAATATAGCGAAACAAAGACAGGCGCAGACTTTGCAGCCAGCTGGCTTTTTTGCCAAGCGCATACAAAAGATAACAAAGAATTAATGCACAATACTTAGTAGGCCTACCCCCGAAAACTTTTTTTTAAAACTGTATGCAACGTTCCAAATGTGGTATTGAACGTAAAAAGTGGCAGATGTGTCTACTGGTAATTAAGAAAGGGAGAAAACAAATGTGACCTCCCACCACGAAATCAGTCTCAACTAGCATTTTGGGCATTTTGAGATATAGCCTACATACCACTGGAAAGTGTACATTCTGCTGATTATTTTGGTACTTGAATAAAGCTTGTACTTTAATAAAAAAAAAATGTAGAAGTTATGTATGTTTAAAGTCATTAAGTTGTATGACAGCCATTTTGAGAAAACGGCCTCTAAAGTTTTTGTGTGCTCTCCTACACATTTTCCTTAAATTTCTTTATTTGGTGGCTTTGACCCAGTTTGTTTCTAATTTTCGCTGTCATTATCTGAAAGGTGCACCAAAGAGCTTTCCATCAATATATTACATGTGCGGGTACTGTACAGGTTACGGTTCATAATAAGAGACAAAAATAGGTACTTTTGGTAGGAAATTGCGTTCTTTCTGCTGCGATCAGTGCATTAAAATACCGATTTAAATTGATTAATATAATTTTTTCAAGACAAATTTTTGTGTGGCGGATAGATTATTGTCTACAGAAATCAATTTTGAGAAAAAGTCAAAACGCCCCAGATAGACCCTCAGTCACCTTTTCAGCTCCTAGTGCTGTTCGACTGACTGCGAGTTAAGATTGATTTCGTGGTGGGAGGTCACATTTATATTCTACAACATCAATCCATGTAAGTGCTGTTTTAACCTGAGAATGGTTGGGTTGGATTTATTGAAAATAAACAAACTGTAATGCACCATTTGAGTGTCTTCACATGAGGGAAAGTGTTGACACGCGCACGTACGCACGCACGCGCGCACACACACACACGCTCTCTCTCTCTCGATCTCTCTCTCTCGATCTCTCTCTCTCACACACACACACACTCACACACACACACACACACACACAGTCTCTCTCTCTCTCTCTCTCTCTCACTCATACACACACACTCTCTCTCTCTCTCTCTGTGTCTCTGTCTCTCTGTCTCTCTCTCTCTCTCTCAGACACACACACACACACACACACACACACACACACACACACACACACACACATTATACATATCTGATCGAACGAATGAAAAAAATATGAATGTGAGAGGTAAGATTGATGTAAATGGATTATGCCTAGTGCAACAAATCGGTCTGACCTTGCAAAAAGGAGGGGAAAAAACATCTTAACCTGACAGCCAAGGGGTTGAAGGGAAAACCAGAGTCATCATCATGTGCCCTGCCACATGGCGTTGCCGTCATGGCCCTTCACACGAATCTATCCCCTTTTACTGCAAGTCCATCTCCCACCCTCTCTATCCTCAGCCACCCTGCAAGTACATCCAATATTTTCTCCCTGGGTCTACCTGGTGCTCTCTTTTCCCTCCAGCTTTCCTGTTGTGACCAGGTTCTCTAATTCCCCTTTCCTCATAAAATGTCCCATAAACGTTGCAAGTCTTTTCCTAATCTTCTTTATCAATTTAATGATCTTCCTGTATCTGCCTCCTTCAGGACTGTCTCGTCTGTTTTCTTTGCTGTCCATGGAATTCTCAACATTTTTTTTCTCAGAAACCACATTTCAGTTGCCCCAATCTTGCTCTGACCTTAAGCCTTGCGTGTTGAAACCAGAGTACCCGAGGGAAAAACCCTTAGTCAGATGTGGCTGGATCTTACCATTTTCTAGTGATCATAAAATTCTTCCTGTTACATCATCCGCTTTGTTGGTCTGCATGCCTGTCCCAGTGAATCATGGCCAGCCCGCCAACAGGGGACATTACTCTTAAGAGGGGACACTACTCCTAGGCGAGGCTATTGTGATACGGTCATCCTATTGAACAGTTAGCATTGAAGGGATGAAAGTGGGGGAGTGGGGGTTGGTGGTGTGGGGAGGTGAGGGTCTGATCTGATTTAGTATCATTCAGCTTCAGTCACTCCCTTCAAATCTGTCTGGAAGACATCTTTTTCAAGTGTTCTCTGTCTCTGTCTCTGTCTCTGACTCTGTCTCTCTCTGTCTGTCTGTCTGTCTCTCTCTCTCTCTCTCTCTCTCCCTGTGGTGCCTCGGGCACTGATAAATAGGACATCGGCCGGGCCACTACAGCAAGTAGTAAAAACAAAAGAATAAGTTCTTTACCAGGAGCCCAAAATGTGGACGAATCCCAAATGAGATCGTGTCCATCAGTGGTGAATTTACATGTTCATAATGTTAATAATCCACAGATTAAATTTCTCACTTATAATGTGAATGGATTATTACCGAAACTGGATGATGAGGATTTCATTAATTTCATTTCGCAGCATGATTTCATTTGTCTCACTGAGACCTTTATAGCGAATGATTTTGATTCATCTTTGTTTCAAGAGTTTGTTGTATTTACACTAAAAGCAAAGAAACTGTCTCATCAAGGAAGGTATTCCGGTGGAATAATAGTTATGGTAAGAAAGACTTTAAAATCGTTTGTTAAACGAATTGAGGTTGGAAACGAAAATGCTATTATTGTTGAAATCAACAAAGATTTGTTTTCAACAAATAAACCTATAATGTTTGTATGTACATATATTCCCCCTCATGATTCCACATACTGGAAAAATCAGCATGATGGGTTTGGTATGGAAGTGTTGGAACAATGTTTGTTAGATTTACAAGTTTCGCACGACGACTTTTATGTTTTGCTGACTGGTGATTTAAATGCAAGAACAGCTGATGGTAACTACTGTTCATTTGGATATGACAGTGGCAGTGTTTTAACTGACCTTTCGGTATACAGTGATTTTTTGAGACAGTCTCATGATTGCCGCACAAATGTTTTTGGAAACCAACTGCTCGAGCTATGCAGTATGTTTGACTGTATCATTTTAAATGGTCTGTGTAAACTGGACTTTGATGGTAGTTATACATACATTGGGGTTTCAGGGTCGAGTGTAGTTGACTATTTCATCGTATCATGTGATCTGTTTTCATCAATTAAAATTGCTGCATTAGATGTTGACAGTCTCACAGAATCAGATCATTTACCGGTTATAATGAAAGTGGAGCGAAAGCTTGAAACAGGAATAAAAGCGGAGGGAAAAGTATCAAAAAATAACATCACACAAAAGTTCATATGGCAAGAAAATAAGAAAGACGATTATACAAACAAATTACAAAGTGAGCACATTCAGAGAAGACTTACATTGGCTTCGAATACTCTAGACACTAATGTAGATAAGGCTTTAACCATATTTGTTGAATGTCTCAAAGAAGCTGGTGCTTGTATGTACCGTAAGAAATGTACAGAGAAGAGAAAAAGATCTGATTGGTTTGATGGTGAATGTGAGAAAGCAAAAGCAGAAAGCAGAAAAACTCTCAAACACTACAGAAAAACAAAAGATGAGGATGATAGAGTTGTGTTTTGTGAAGCACGGAAGAAGTATAAAAAATTATTAAAGAATAAAAAACAGCAGTATAATAAACAAAAAGCAGAATGCTTAGCCAGAAATATTTCAAATTCATCGCAGTTTTGGACTGAGTTAAGAAATATAGGGTATGGTACCAAAAACAAACTCACTAACAATATAAGTATTGATGAATGGTTCAGTCATTTTAAAAACGTATTTCAAGATAATAGATCAACAAATGATGAGCGCTGCATTGTCGAAGTAGATTTAAATGAATCATCAGAACACCCATTAAATTCTAAGATAACTATAGAAGAAGTCAGAGAATCCATCAGAAAATTGAGGATAGGTAAAGCCAGTGGAATGGACGGTGTTACAGCCGAGATGTTAAAAAATGGTAACACAAATATCCATAACTTTCTTTGGAAGCTGTTTAACACTTTATTCGACCGAGGAATTTATCCTCAAGACTGGTCAAAAGCTATTATCATACCAATATTTAAGAAAGGAGATCCTGATAAAGTGGACAATTACAGGGGTGTGTCGTTATTAAGCATTGTTTCAAAATGTTACACATCAATACTGAATACTAGATTGTATGCTTGGTTAGAAAACAATAATTTAATATCAGAAAGTCAGGCAGGTTTTAGGAAAAAATATTCTACAGTGGATCAAATTTTCAGTCTGTACGCTATGGTTCAGAAAACTATGTGCAAGAAAGGTAGAAAACTATATGTTGCTTTTGTAGACTTTAAGAAAGCCTTTGATTCGGTTCAGCATGACAAACTCTTAAAGTGTATTCAAAATCAAGGAGTAAAAGGGAAGTTTTTGGTTTCGCTAAAAGCAATGTATGAATCATTATGCTCATGTATTCGGGCAAACCGGGAATTATCTGAAATATTCGATAACTCCATAGGCGTGAGACAAGGATGTGTCTTAAGCCCTACTTTATTTTCGGTATTAATAAATCAATTAGCCAATTGTATGGATGAAAAGGGGCGACATGGCATCCAGCTGATGCCAGGTTCAATGGAAATATTCATTCTTCTTTTTGCAGATGATGTAGCCCTTCTGTCAACAACACCAAATGGTTTGCAAAACCAGTTAAGAGTCTTGCAGACATACTGTGCCAGCATGAAACTGGAAGTTAATCTTGAAAAAACTAAGGTTATGGTTTTCAGAAGAGGGGCTTCTTAGGACGACATGAACAATGGTTTTACAAAGGGACAAAATTGGAAGTAGTTAGTAAATATTGTTATCTGGGGTTCAGTTTCACGACAATGATTAGCACCAAGGCCGGCACAGAACATTTGGTGACAAAAGGTAAAAAAGCAACTTTGCTATTAAACATGACTTTTCAAAAATATAAAGACATGACTATAGAAACTTTCTTCAAGTTGTTTGATGCAAAAATTCAACCTATTTTGTTGTATTCTTCTGAGATATGGGGACTTAACAGACTCGAGCATATAGAGAAAGTACATTTGGTATCGTGCAAAAGACTGTTGGGTGTTCCAGTCAGGACACCTAACAAGATGGTATATGGGGATTTGGGAAGATATCCTCTTTATGTCAACTCCTCAACTACCTGTCTTAGATATTGGTTTAAATTACTGGAAATGAA
>JAPXFY010000027.1:13917405-13919905 GCA_030674185.1 Monoplex corrugatus | reverse complement strand
CATAACAATTGCTTCACTGATTTTGAAATGTTCTATAAACCTGCTCAGAAGTTGTCTATGCAGGGAGACGATCTGGAGGTGTTGTGTGTCTTATTAAAAGAAATCTATGTAAATATGTAAAGGAAATTGAAACCAATGTTCATAACACGTGTGTTTTTCTTATAAACAAATTTTTGTTTGGTACAGAGAAAGATGTGTTGTTTGTATGCACGTATCGTCCTCCAGAAGGTTCTCCTTATTATTCATTTTTTGATTGTGATAATGGCATTTCTTTGCTAGAAGATTTTCTGTGTGACTTTTTGATTGAGTCTGATGATGTTTTCATTTTGATATGTGGAGACCTGAATAGTAGAATCGCAAATATTTCCCATGTATGTAAAGATCATGATAATGATTCTGTCTTGGGATTGAACAGTCAGCCAGTGTATACAAATAGGCACTCTGAGGATGACAAACTAAATAATTATGGCAAACTATTACTGAACATGTGCAGTGTTTTTGATCTACATGTTTTAAATGGTGAGTGCCATGGGGATTCTCATGGACGTTACACGTTTATTTCTGATTCTGGGTGCAGTGTTAATGATTATTTTATCATGTCTTGTGATTTATATAGCAGGATAGCTGATTGTTGTCATCTTAACGTTGCAGATCGGATAGAATCCACCCACATGCCTGTAGAGTTTAGGCTTCACATGAAAGATAGCAACTGCGTATTGGAACAAAAAGAGGATTTTTCGCATTCATTAGATAAGCTTGTTTGGGATGAAGATTTTCAAGGAACATACACTCATAACTTAAGATCAGGGGAACTAAACCAAAGACTAGAGACAGCTAGAGACATGGTGTACTCTGATATAAATGTTGCTCTAGAATTGTTTAATTCTTGTATAAAAGACGCAGCTCAGTGTATGAAAAAAAGTGTTATTATTGGTAGACGTAAAAAAGCAAATCCCTGGTTTGACAAGGAATGTGTTACTCTAAAGAAGAAAGTTCGAAATTCATTGCAGATTTTTAGACGCACTTTACTTGCAAATGATAGATATAATTATTGCCGTGCAAGACGTGAATACAATAAGTTTAAAAAGTTTAAGGAAGAGCAGTACAATATGGCTTTGATAGACAAGCTAGTAAACTCAATGAATGACCAGAAAGGCTTTTGGAGCACCATCAGTATGATTTCTTCGAAAAGAAAACAGCCTAGAAATACAGTATGTATTGAAACATGGTTTAGGCATTTCAAAGACTTGCTGCAGAAAGATGCTTCGAATAATGTTGATAATTTAGAAGAAATAGAAAATGAAGCGAATGAAGAAATACAGCATTTAAATTAACCAATCTCCACACATGAGGTACTAGTAGCTCTAAGAAAATTAAAAAATGGCAAATCAGCTGGTCTAGATGGAGTCATTGGTGAATTGTTGAAAAATGCTGTTGGATGCGATCATGTTGTTGGTTTTCTAGTGACATTCTATAACTTTTTGTTTGATAACGGCATCTTCCCAAAGAACTGGTCCGAATCCATTGTTATTCCTCTCTATAAAAAAGGTAATGTTAATGATCCTAATAACTATAGAGGCATATCTATTTGTGACATAACCAGTAAAGTGTATAGCACAATAATTAACAGTAGACTGCAAAAATGGGTCGAGGCAAATAATATAACTGAGGAATTTCAGGCTGGTTTCAAGAGAGATTATTCTACTATAGATCATATGTTTACACTGATGGCACTTGTTCAGAAGCAATTTACATTAAATCGCAAACTTTATGTTGCCTTTATTGATTTTGAGAAAGCCTTTGATTCAATCAACAGAAGTTTATTATGGCCTATTTTGTTAAAAAATGGCGTTAATGGAAAACTGTTTAAATGTGTTATGAGTATGTATGAAAGCGTTAAGG
Source organism: Monoplex corrugatus (assembly GCA_030674185.1). Taxonomy (NCBI): domain Eukaryota; kingdom Metazoa; phylum Mollusca; class Gastropoda; order Littorinimorpha; family Ranellidae; genus Monoplex; species Monoplex corrugatus. The sequence continues at coordinate 13,918,003 of JAPXFY010000027.1, read as the reverse complement.
CAAGAGTGAGATGTGGAAGTGCTTTGTCTGATTGTATCAACTGTACAGCTGGTGTGAAGCAAGGGGATGTATGTAGTCCTATTTTATTTTCTTTATTCATTAATGAGGTTACTAGAGAAGTTACTGAAAACGGTCGTCATGGAGCCTGTTTTTTGAATGATGCTTTAGAATTATTTATTTTGCTTTTTGCAGACGACATTGTGCTATTAGCGGAAACAGTGATAGGTCTTCAACGACAGTTGGATAGCTTAGACAGATCTGCTTCTCGGCTTCAGTTAAAAGTTAATATGTCTAAAAGCAACATCATTGTCTTCAGAAAAGGTGGATATCTGGCTGCAAGGGAAAGATGGTTTTTCAGTGGTGTTATGATGTCTGTTGTTAATGTATACAAATATTTAGGTATTTATTTTTCGACTCGTCTAAGTTTCACTTTTGCCTGTAAAGATATTGCAGATAAGGGTAAAAGAGGTTTATTATCTATTATGCAGAATTTGAGGAGGTTAAACAATAGCTCTTTCCACTTGTTTATTAAACTTTTTGATTCTCAAATCCAACCGATAATATTGTATGGTGCAGAAATATGGGGTCTAGATGCTGC
>JAPXFY010000027.1:13859905-13907405 GCA_030674185.1 Monoplex corrugatus | reverse complement strand
GACTCGAATCCACGACCTTCCAGTCGGTAGTCTTTGAACTGTTGAGTCGTGTTGTAACATTGTCTTCACTGTCGGAAAATACGAATCGAATCATCCAATCAATCACTTTTCTTGGAAGCAGGTGGCAGGATGGTTCAGACGTTCGCCTGTCAGATACTGAGATGCAGGGGTTCAGTTCCAGGCCTCGTTCTTCCTCTTCAGTTTGACGATAAAATGGAACGGGACGTTTAGTCTCTGGGATGGGGACAAAAAGCAAGTCAGATCCACGTGTTTGTTTCCTGGCCTACAAATGTCAAAACATATCAAAAGAACCTACGGCAATTGAAAATCGAAAAGAGCAGGACGTATATGGGCTCCTTGGCAACATTGGTGGTACTTAATAGGCGTATCACAGTTGTACGAAATCTAAAACAAGCGTGACTGCCCGCGATCAAGCAAACAGGAATCAGAAAAAAAAAAGAAAAAAAAAGAATAAGAACACGTATTAATACAAGAAAAGACAGGCGCAAAAATTCGGCCAACTGGCCTTTGTGAAGCATAAGAATACAAACAAACAAACACCAGATTCAAAAATTAGCAGAAAAAGACTGAAATTTCCCTGCTGCTCCGTCCAGTGTGATTTACCAAGTGAAACTCGGGCTGCTCTCCCTTTTCACAGCGCGTCGCTGCAGTGCAGCGCCAGCTTTTCCTTTTTCTTTTTTTTTTCTTCTTTTTTTTTTATTATTAAGCTTTCAAAAAGGCAAGAAGACTAATTGGTCTTCAAGGGGAGGAACCTGGGAAATCAATCTATCTCACCATTGTTTTATACCGAGACAGCCGGGTAATGTCCTGCTCTTTACGATTTTCAACTGTCGTGGGATCTTAAGCGTCCACAGGCCAGAAGGCACACAGGTCCAACTCTTTTCTTTTTTTTTTTTTTCTTTTTTTTTTTTCGTCCTCTTTGGAAGGACTAGACGTTCAGTTCGATTTTCCCGTCAAACTGAGGAGAAAAGTCAAATTTTTTTTTTCGTCCCCGTCGGAAGGACTAGATGTTCAGTTCGATTTTCCCGTCAAACTGAGGAGAAAGGTCGAGACCTCAACAGGAAACGAACCCTGGAATTTAAGAGTTTAGTGTTTGGCAGGCGAAAGTCTGAACCTTTCTGCCACTCTTCTCCTCTCTTTGGTGATGATTGTGGCCCTAAATTTCCCTTCCGTTATCGAATCTTGTTATCAGCAGGATAGTCAAATGATTAAGGTCTTCTAGTTGAATGGTCGAAGTTCAAACGTGCTCGAGTGCCGCTTGAAGGATGAAAGGTGGAGATTTTCCCTATCTCCCTGATCAACATGTGTGCAGACCTTTTAGTACCTAAACCCGTTTTGTATGTATATACACAACTCGGATGTTGGTGCATACACCTGTAATGATGTTGATATCAAATGGCCTGCCACCCGTTTTAACCAGCAAAACTGTCGGACACACCCAGCATTCCCTAATTGCTTTTGATTTGTCCCTGTCCGTTACGATGCCTACTCCTCTTTCATGTGAATTTCCACCAGAATATATTACAATATGCTCTGCTGATGTTATCATGCCTGCCCCCTTCCATCTCATTTCCCCTAGTCCTAAAATACTAATGTTAAGCCTTTCCATTTCCATTTTGATATTGTCTAATTTACCTTTTTGCGACAATGTTCTAACGTTCCATGTTCCGATTTTAGCTGGGGGGGGGGGGGTCTTTTTAGATTGAACGCAGTAGCTTGCTGACGGTCTGGTGTCACCTGCGCAGCATGATGGTCCCTTCAGGACGAAGGTGCTCCATAGGAGCCCCTATTTACGTCGTTACACTTATTTTCCTTGTTTTGTCTGACCATGATTATAGCCATCATCGCCAACACCGTGTGGCAAGGCATTTGATGATGATGAGACACTACACATACATAACACCAAATACGCGCGTTAAAGGTCCTGTAAATCATTTTGGTGGCTGGCTTCTGGAAACATGGAAACATCCAGCACTTTGTAAGGCAAGAGAAATTAGAGCACCTAGTCACAACAGAAAAGCTGCAGGGAAAAAAGCACCAGGTAGGCCCGGCCAGAAAATATTGGACGGACTTGTGAAGTGAATGAAGACAGACAGGATGGGGAAACATATTTGCAGCGACAAAAAGATTCATATGGAGGGCCATGATGTGTGTATTAAAAGCATTTTCGGCTCTAGGGAAATGAGATATGCAGAAGCAATGTTAAGGCATTTAGGCCCGTTTTTAGATATGTTTTAGTGTCCTTAGTTTTGTTTAGATTTGTATTCTAGTATGGTTTTTTTTAACTTCCTGTGCGATAAATTGGACAGAGTGGTCAATGCCAGGGGCATCTCGTTCGATTATTTGCGCGAATGCAATGATATGTGTACTTTATTTTATTTTCTCATTTGTTTCCCCTGTCGAAGTGTTGTGTATGTTTTGAAACGGTTATGGCCCTGATATGGCTCTACGCAGTCGGCTGGGCTTTAAACAAAAATAACAAACAAATTTTCCGTTGTCTGTCATCTGCAGGTGGTGTGGAAGACAGACGACACCTCAGGGAACAATGAGACCTACCCGGAATGGCAGTACACGGACTTCTCCCTGACCTACAGCTACCAGATCGGCTACTACTGGTTCTTCGTCACCATCTTCACCTTCCTCCCCCTTCTCCTCCTCTGCATCTTCAACGGCATCCTCGTCCAGTCCCTCTTCAAGGCAGCCGAGCTGAGGACACGCATGACCTTCTCCTCCTCCGCGGCCTCGTCCTCCTCTTATTCCTCTCCACAGAGGACGGCGGACAGGTACTCCCGGGAGCAGCGCTGGATTACGAAGATGCTGGTGACTGTGGTGTTAGTGTTCATCCTCTGTCAGATGCCTGGAGCGGTCCTGGTGTTGATCGTGGCGCATAACGAGTTGACCAAAGTCCGGCTGTCTGGGTATGGCCGGAACCAGCTCCGGATCGCCGGCAACATCACCAACCTGTTGATCCAGATCAACGCTTCCATTAACTTCATCCTCTACTCCATGACCAGTTCCAAGTTCCGGCGTGTCTTCTGCAAAACGCTGTGTCTGACCAAAGAGAAAATGGCCGTCGGCTTCTCTCGCACTTCCACCTTCAGGAATGAGATCCCGCTTACTTCCTATTTTTCCGGCTCGGCTCGGAACAGCACGATGCATGCCAATCAGAGTGTTCGTTCGGAGAGGCACCATCCGCATCTCAGGTTACTGATGAAACCCCCGGCATCTTCCGGTCAGAACGGGAAGGTGGCCAAAGCGCATGCGTGGAATGGTCAGTCAGATAACGGTGGACTGTCTCCCGCTACCGAGACTTGTTATACAGATAGTGAGAAAGAAGTGTGATTGGTTTTTCACTAGCAAATGGGGTTTTCGTTTTTGTTTGTTTGTTTGTTTGTTTGTTTGTTTGTTTGTTTGTTGTTTTCAGAACCGAATTTGCACCACAGTAGAAATGGATGACGATCTACAGTATCACGGTGCAGAGATGTAGAATTAGTGACTTAACACGCAGTTATGTACTTGTACAGCTGTTTGGTTTCTTTAGGAAATATACATGTACAGTGACTCAGCTTATAACGGGTGTCTGTTCTTCTTTCCCAAAACGAGAAAATAGTTTTCTTTTGTGTGTCTTTTCCAGTCTACGTATATCCCAGCGTCCATGGAACTCCAATAAGAGAACGAAAACTGAAGTGCGGACAGTTGAAGATCATCAACAGGCATGTAAAAACAAATGGTATACAAGACTTTAGTCAGATCTACCCTTCAGGCATCGAAAGTCCGTTGTTAGACGTAGGCCTTCCCCAGCTGCTTCCATTCACTTCGTTCCAGCGCTTTTCCTCTCCAGTTTTTGTCAAATCCATCTAGGTCGTCTCTCCATCTAGTTTTCTGTCTTCCTCTATTGCGAGTGCCGTCTTCTTGGTATCCAGAACGTGGATTTTGTTGTTCAACAATTTTGTCCATTCTCCGGGTGAGATGTCCTGCCCAGTTCCATTTCAGTTTGTTGATGGTTTCCAGGATGTCTTGCACTTTTGTTTTGGTCAATTAGTATGCAACATTTAATATGAAGTTTGATTTTGAGCTTGAGCGGTGTTCTGGGTGGTGGTGGTTTGAATAAGACGACAGTGGATGAGCTCCGTGATGCTGTTAGCGTGCATAAACGTGGCCCTGTCTCACATAGGGGTTAACCCTTTGTCTTCCGCACCCTGTCCACCAGTATCCTGCATTGCCAACAGTGTTAGCAGTGCAAAAAATTAACCCTTTGATTCCCACACCCTACCCACCAGCTTCCTACAGGAAGCTGATGGATAGGTTTAGGGAATCAAAGTGTTAAGTTTTTGCAGCTGGTGGATAGGGTTCAGGTGTCAAAGGGTTAAGAAGTATAATATGGTTGTTTGGGGATTCTGATATAACCGAAACCTACAATTTCTTGGCTTTCATTCAACGTTTGACTTGCAATGTTAATAATTATTTTTCCAGACATGATTTACAGTAGGTGGTTTTTTTTTTCCTAGCATTGGTAGGGTGGCCATTTTCAGAAAATGGCTTTCAAGGCTGAGGGATCAGAAATAAACGAAAAGTCTTAGCGACGGGCTTCAAAGCTCAGTTTAAGAGCTAAAGTTTTACAGTAAAAGTACACTTTGTTACTAACATTTCATCTACCGCAGCTAGGAGAAAAAGGCAAAATCGGTCATTTTTCAGTGATGATTTCACTCTACTCTGACCAGTAAAACATGTTCAGATTTCTTAATATCTCATCGTAAACGTATGTCGTAAAAAGATGTTTCTAGTTATTGAAAATGCTAAAAGTTCACAGGAAAATGGTTCTAGATACTGAAAATGCTAAAAATCGATGGAAAATTAAGAGATCCTGAAAATGCTGAAAGCTCACTGAAAAACGTTTCTAGACACTGAAAATGCTCAACGATCACAAAGAAATGGTTGTAAATACTGAAAATGCTAGTGGCTCATAGAAAAAGTGTTCTATACTGAAAAAAAAATGCCGAACACTCTCAGAATAATTCTACGGGATGTGGAAAATGTAAAAATCTGAGTATCAAGGTCCTGGGCCTCAAGTGATGTTTTGAGCTCGTTGTAGAAAACTTGACTTGTGGACCGCACTGTGGGAGCAGGTCACTCATGAACCGCCAGCCACAAAGACATGCCCGTGGCTATATTGTACAGTGAAGTTAATTTACTGGTTGACATACACAAAAGTGCACGGGCCTGCAATAGAACAGAGAAATTGGATGGCGCCATTCAATGGTGAGCATATTCCATGGGCAGAGCACACGTGTTCAATGCAACAGAGTTCTACATGCATAATAACGGAAACTGGATACAGTACAACGTAACAAAACGGCATAATACATTTATAATTATTCATAAGATACATGCCTGATATTCATATCTTTATTCACTCATGTATTGATTTATGATGTGCATGCATATGACTTATAGAGGTGCCTGAGGCAACAAGGGATACAAACAGATGGAAGGCCATGATCGCCAACGCCATGTGGCAAGGCATTTGATAATGATGATGATAATGATGATGATGATGATGATGATGATGATGATGATGATGATGATGATGATGATGATGATGATGATGATGATGATGATGTCTTATACTCGTCGTCAAACCGTACAAAGAGACATGACTAGCATCCTACCATGTACAAAGTCTGGACAAAGGCAGCGAGTAAAACAGTGTGACGTTTGCGGAGGCTGTGAGAAAGTGGGTGGAGGGAAAGCTGTGGACTAGAAATTTCTACTACTATATTGGCGGACATGGGCATTGGTGCAGAGACCGTGTAGCCCGGAAACACTGAGACATCTGTGATAACATGGGAATGCAGGTTCTGGTGGTGCTGGTGGTTTAATCATGTGTCTTTTGTGTGTGTGTGTGTGTGTGTGTGTGTGTGTGTGTGTGTGTGTGTGTGTGTGTGTGTGTGTGTGTGTGTGTGTGTGTGTGTATGTGTGCACGTGCACATGTATTCTGCTGTATAATTTGTGCTCAGGACGAGTGTTGCCTTTCTGTGAATCTTGTATTAATCTAACATGGAACTGATGACTAATTTCACGTGGACCTTGTATGATTATCTTATTTCACGTGGACTTTTTACATCATTGTCTTTAACTGAGATATGCGAAAGCAATTTAAGGTAATCAGGCCCGTTTTATATATGTTTTAGTGTCCTTAGTTATGTTTAAATGTGCATTCAGGTATATTTTTTAAATCCCCTGTGTGATAAATTGGACGGAGGCGTCGGCATCAGGGGCGTCACCTTAGATTATGTGCGCGAAAGCATTGATATGTGTACTTACTTTTCTTTTCCTTTTCTTCTTGAAGTATTGCGCTTGTTTTGAAATGGTTACAGCCCTGGTATGGCTCTGCGTAGTCGGCTGGGTTTTAAACAAAAATGACAGCAACATAACAGGCCCGAGAGAGACAGAGAGATACAAACACCTGCGGTATTGATCGGAAATTTGAGCAGCAACTTCAATGACGCATCCATGAAGAGGGCGAGCGAGACTCGACTGTGTGGTCCGGTCTTCCCAGTTCGTCCATAAGCATGTTCAACTTTTGGTCGGAGCCGACTGGAGCTGAAAAATTAAGATGTTTGAAGGGACTGATGGGGATTCGAACCCAGAAAATTCCAGTCGGTAGTCCCTCGCGCTAACAAGTACACCACGGCAACTTGTTAAAGTGTCGAGGGTCTGCATGTAGCTCACTTGGAACATAACGAATTTTAATGTAAATTGTAGTGCTAAAGGCCACTGAAAACCTGTATAATGTCACTGAAAACACGTGAAATGTATGGCAATTGGTATTGTCATGAATATTGGTGCTCCTATGGGGGAGATTGCATATTCAGAATTGTCACATAATCCTAAAGCTGTAGGGAAGTGAGGTGGAAGAAATCTTGTTGTTTGTTTGTTTGTTTGTTTTTTCGAGAGTTGTGTCCGTCTGTCCCTCCCTATTTTTGATCTTCCCTAACCCTGAAGAGGGACAGGTAACCATCTACAGCAGGGTTGGCTGGTGGCACAGTTTTTCAGAATCTGTACGGTGAGATTTGACGGCTGGAGGTTTGCCTCTTACCTGCCGAGTCCCCCTCCCTCCTGTCCCCTCCCAATGTAATCACGCATGTGCACACACGCTCGCACACGCGCACGCACACACACACACGCACACCACACGCCACACACACACAAACACACACACACGCACACACACGCACACCACACACACACACACACACACACGCACACACACACACACACACCACACACACGCACACGCACCACACACACCGCGCGCACACACACACACACGCACGCACGCACACACGCACACCACACACACACACACACACACACACACACAGAAGCGAAAATCAATGACGTCTATATTTCAAGAATTAAGAAAAGAAGGGCAAGCACAGTATAAATCCCAACACAACACCACTATATGGCGGAAGAAGATTTTTATAACTGTTGAAATGTTATGCTCTTTGTATTTTGTGTTATTCTTTTTTTGTGTGTGTGTGGGAGGGGGGAGGGGGGGTTGAGGATGGTGTGAATTTTGCAGGTCCGAAAAATCCCTGGTCAAGGTGTGCAACCGCCCCTTCCCCCTTTTCCTTTCTCCCAATCCCCTTTCAAGTCCTAAACATTTTATCCTATCCTAAAAGTAGGAAGAGAGTTCTTGAATGTTATATAGAACCAATACTGTTGTACGGGTTGCGAGGTGTGGACAGTCAACAAGCAAAGCCAGAACAAGATTGAGGCAGCCGAGATGTGGTTTCTAAAAAGAATGTTAAGAGTTCCATGGACAGCAAAGAAAATAAACGAGACAGTCTTGATGGAGGCAGACACAAGTAGATCATTCATAAGGAAGATTAGGAAAAGACAGGCAACATTTATAGGCCATTTTATGAGGAAAGGGAAATTGGAGCACCTGGTCACAACGGGAAAGCTGGAGGGAAAGAGAGCACCGGGTAGACCCAGGGAGAAGATCCTAGACGGACTTGGAGAGTGGCTGAAGACGAGGAGGGTGGAGGAGATGCTTGAGGCAACGAGAGATAGAGACAGATGGAAGTCCATAATCGCCAAGCGGCAAGGCACCTGATGATGATGATGATGATGATGATAAAAGTAGGAATTCAAATTTGTGAGAACACCTCTGCTATTTTAACTTCGAAGCGTTGAAAGCTGTGGGTGTAGATTACCATGGAGGTGTAACTTTCCCCTCAGATAAGTGTGCAGATTTCACCACTAAAAATCTTCAACTCCCACAGTGAAAATAAAGGGGGCAGAAATGTGAGTGTTGATTGGTCATATGCTTCGTCCCCAGTCTTAACCACCCTATAAGCCGCCTTTTTTTTTTTTTTAACCCTTTGACTCCCGCACCCTGTCCACCAGCTTCCTGTAATGTCAACCATGCTGTCAAAGCAAAAAGTTAACCCTTTGATTCCCTCACCCTATCCACCAGCTTCCTGCAGGAAGCTGGTGGATAGGGTGAGGGAATCAAAGGGTTAACTTTTTGCAGTTGTTGGACAGGGTGCGGGAGTGAAAGGGTTAATTGGGAAACGCTGCTCGCATTGACCATTGTCCTCATGGGTCGAGGATTTGAACAATATAAATCCAAACGAGTATACTGTTTTTAATTTATTAACGAAACCGGCTTGTAGGGTCGAGTAAGACGGGAAGGGAGCATAGGACCCAAGTGAAACCCACATTTCTGCCCCTTTTCTAGCTGCGAGTTGCAGGGCTTTAGGGGGTTAATTTGCACATTTCTCTGAGGGGGATATTCCAATTCCCATGGTAATCTATACGCACAGCTTTCAACTCGTCAAAGTTGAAATAGCAGAAGTGTTCTCACATGTTTGTTTCATACTCAACTGTGGGATAGTTTAAAAACGTTTAGGACTTGAAAGGGGATCGGGAAATGGGGGAGGGGGATAAACACACCATGAAGGACTGGGGATTTTTTTTTTATTTTTTTTTTTGATCCGCAAAATACACGCTATCTTCAAATCCCCTCCGCCGCCACCAGCTGTTAGAAATAAAACAGCAAAACAGCAGAGGAATGATGAGAAAGCGTGTTGAATAAAATTTGAGAAACCATTTTTGCCTGTGTATTTTTTTTCCATGTGAAAGGAAAAAGTTGTCTTATCCGATTAATTGTGATGTCCTGTACGACACCGTTCTGTGTTCAATGGCTCCTTTAAGCTCAATACCTATGGTCCACGAGCCTTCTCTGTTTCTGGTCCGCTCTCCTGGAACAAACTTCCTCTCTCAGTCCGTCAGCAACCTACTTTTGTCTCCTTCAAGTCCGCTCTCAAAACTCACCTTTTCTCCTCTGCATAAAATCCTGACCTCACTCAATCCCCTCTGCAGCCTGTCTCCACTCGGAGGGGAATCACATTGCAATATATAATTGTATATAATATGCTCTTTATAATTTTCCATTGTTTTTATTCTTTCTCCCCATTTATAGCCGTGTGTGTGTGTGTGTGTGTGTGTGTGTGTGCGTGGGTGCGTGTGTGTGCGTGCGTGCGTTTCAGCGCTTAGATTTGATTTTATCAAGATTTTGCGCTATATAAATATTGTAATTATTATTATTATTTATTCCTCTTTTTGTCGTAATCACTGGTCTGTATTTAATCTCCTCCATGTTCTATACACTTCTTTCCAAGACAGCCTCCCTGTCTGGCATCTTCCTTCTCTTCTTTGTTCGTTTGATACCGTCGTGTCTTTTATCTTCCTTAATTTAACACTTCCACTGAAACACTACGCTGACAACACTCTCCTTTTTCATCTGTCCATTTAAAACAGACAGCGAGAGGGCCTCCAATCAAGTTGAGGCATCAGATCTCAAAAAAGACCCCTATATCTTATTTCCTTATTTTTATTTTATACAAATATTAGTAAGCGTGGATTGAACCCAGGGGTATCAGATCTTGTGTCTACAGCTTTACAAACTAAGCTACATGTATTCATACCTCCTACTTACGTCTGTGAACTACAAGCTTAAAATGGTTTACATTTGGCTTTTTTTTTTTTTTTTTAAAAACATGACTCTACTAGTGCAAGTGCACCAGTAATTTACGTTGTTCTCACGTCTTTAGATTTACTTTGCACGCAAAATTTACTGGTGTACTTGCACGACTAAAGTGCAAGTGTTTCTTTGAATTTTGTTAACAACTTCCAAAAATATAGCAGAAATTTAAACATCCCATAACGCATTTTGCAAAAAATTCAAACTACTAAATTGTAAGAAACATGAATGCACTTTTTAAGACACAAACTTTTGTACTTCTTGCACAACCTGGATCTCCTGCGAGCACTTCCTGTCCAAGCATATACATCTATACAAACCTACCTGCCGAGCAGAATGAATGAATGTTTACAACAGTTCTTTTATTCCACATTAAAGGAAATCTTGGCGAGTTAAGGAGACAGTCTGGAAGAAATGTAGGTATTCCAAGGCACAAGAGAGTCTTGTGAGGAAAACAGCATGACATGAAAAAGGAACTGCATCTGATATCACTCATAGTGACAAGACGTTAAATCAAAGAACGAACGAACGAACGAACGGAACCCCTGACTACCACAAATGCAAGTCTAGACAACTCCTGTGGTTCCAGAACACGAGGGACCTTGACTTATGCATCTGCAGTACCCCATCGCGAAGCAACCGTTTCTAGACCCGAGCGTTTTAACAGGTCTCTAAATATACGAAGAAGATTGTTATTGCTGTTGTTATTTTTGATTAAAGCCCAGCCGACTGCATAGAGCCATATCAGGACTATAACCGTTTCAAAACATACACAATACTTCAAAAGGAAACAAAGGAAAAGAAAATAAAGTACACATGTCAATGTATTAGCGCACATAATCTAAGGAGATGCCCCTGGTGTTGACCACTCCGTCCAATTTATCACACAAGGGATTAAAAAACATACCTGAATACAAATCTAAACATAACTAAGAACTCTAAAAACATATATATATGAAGAAGATAACAATTTCATCTTTCACATTCACGCACACACAAACACAGCAATAGACATACACACACCACACACACACACACACACACACACACACACACACACACACACACACACACACATACACACACACATACACACACACACACACACAAACACACATACACAAACACAGCAATAGACATACACACACACACACACACACACACACACACACACACACACACACACACACACACACATACACACACACATACACACACACACACACACAAACACACATACACAAACACAGCAATAGCATACACACACACACACACACACACACACACACACACACACACACACACACACACACACACACACACACAACACAAACACACAAACACACATACACAAACACAGCAATAGACATACACAACACACACACACACACACACACACACACACCACACACAACACACACACACACACACACACAAACACAGCAATAGACACACACACACACACACACACAACACCACACACACACAAACACAGCAATAGACACACACACACACACACACACACACACACACACACACACACACACACACACAAACACAGCAATAGACACACACACACACACACACACACACACACACACAACACACACACACACACACACACACACACAACCACACACACACACACCACACACACACACACACACATCACACACACACACACACACACACACACACACACACACACACACACACACACACACACACACACACACACACACACACACACACACACACATACACACACACACACACACACACACACACACACACACATACACACACACACACACACACACACACACACACAACACACACACACACACACACACACACACACACACACACACACACACACACACAATGAATGGAAAATATGTTTCATCACAGAAACAGTCACGACCTCATCTAAACATTTCAGTTTGGTGGTGGTGGTGGTGGTGGTGGTGGTGATGATGATGGTGATGGTGGTGATGATGGTGGTGGTAGTGATGGTGGTGATGGTGGTGGTGGTGATGGTGGTGATGGTGGTGATGGGGTGGTGGTGGTGGTTGTAGTGGTGGTGGTTGTGGTGGTGGTGGCGGTGGTGATGGTGATGGTGATGGTGGTGATGGTGATGGTGATGGTGGTGGTGGTGGTGGTGGTGATGATGATGATGGTGGTGATGGTGATGGTGATGGTGGTGATGGTGATGGTGATGGTGGGGATCATGGTCAACGTTCCTGCAAACTAGAGCAGAGATATGCACACACCACAACACATACACGCACAGAGATACACACATACGCGCACAAAACGTACACACACAAACATACACACACACCCAGTGCACATACATACATATAAACAGTTCACGTACAATTTTACACACAAAATGCATATGCAAGCCAGCACATACACCTGCATGCATGCATCCACACACACATTCAAGCACACACACGAACACACACACACACGAACACACACACACACTCACAAGTAAAAGATGACATAAACAAGACGTAGGCGTGCACGCATACGATCGATATCACACACACACACACACACACACACACACACACACACACACACACACACACACACAACACACACACACACAAACACACACACACACAAACACACACACACAAACACAAACACAAACACACACACACACACAAACACAACACACACACACACACACACACACACCACACACACACACACACACACACAAACACACACACACAAACACACAACACACAACACAACACACACACACACACACACACACACACACACACAAAACACACACACACACACACACACACACACACACACACACACACACAAATATCCTTCCCCTCAATTACACATTTGCATATTAACGCTTGCTTGTGCGGATTGGCAGACAGACAGACTGACAGGCAAGCAGACAAGCAAACACTGCGCGCATCTGTATGCTTGGAGACAAAAGACACATATACACATGATAGTATACATACATACAAAAACACATAAATATGCACATTACATATGAACAAATATTCTTAAACCATCGATACCCACTCCAATACATAAAAACAAAATATACTCTTTGACAACATCAACCACATTCTGACATATTTCATACATTAGCTACCTCCTCTTTACCCTACTAATTTTCCCCAATCTTCTCAACCCAATCCTTACCCTACTAAATTTCCCCCAATCTCCTCAACCCAATCCTTACCCTACTAATTTTCCCCAATCTCCTCAACCCAATCCTTACCCTACTAATTTTCCCCAATCTCCTCAACCCAATCCTTACCCTACTAATTTTCCCAATCTCCTCAACCCAATCCTTACCCTACTAATTTTCCCATCTCTCACCATCTTACCCTACTATTTCCATCTTCAACCCAATCCTTACCCTACTAATTTTCCCCAATCTCCTCAACCCAATCCTTACCCTACTATTTTCCCCAATCTCCTCAACCCAATCCTTACCCTACTAATTTCCCCAATCTCTCACCAATCCTTACCCACTATTTTCCCCAATCTCTTCCAATCCTTACCTACTATTTTCCCCCAATCTCCTCACCAATCCTTACCCACTAATTTTCCCCAATCTCCTCACCAATCCTTACCCTACTAATTTTCCCAATCTCTCACCAATCCTTACCCTACTAATTTCTCCCCAATCTTCCCAACCCAATCCCTCATCCTACTAATTTTTCCAAATCTCCTCAACCAATCCTTACCCTACTAATTTTCCCCAATCTCCTCAACCCAATCCTTACCCTACTAATTTTTCCCAATCTCCTCAACCCAATCCTTACCCTACTATTTTCCCCCATTACAAATTCCTCAACCCAATCCTTACCCTACTAATTTTCCCCAATCTCCTCAACCCAATCCTTACCCTACTAATTTTCCCCAATTCTCACCCAATCCTTACCCTACTAATTTTCCCCAATCCTCCCCAATCCATACCCTACTATTTCCCCATCTCCAATTTACCCTACTTCTCCAATCCCCAATCCTTACCCTACTAATTTTCTCCAATCTTCTCGACCTAATCCTTACCCTACTAATTTTTCCCAATCTCCTCAACCCAATCCTTCACCTACTAATTTTCCCCAATCTTCTCAACCAATCCTTACCCTACTAATTTTCCCCAATCTCCTCAACCCAATCCTTACCCTACTAGTTTTCCCCAATCTCCCCAATCCTTACCTTACTAATTTTCCCCAATCTCCTCAACCCAATCCTTACCCTACTAATTTTCCCCAAATTCCTCAACCCATTCCTTACCTTACTAATTTTCCCCAATCTCCTCACCCAATCTTTATCCTATTAATTTTCCCTACTTTTCTCAACCCAATCCTTTACCCTACTAGTTTTCCCCAATCTCCTCAACCCAATCCTTCCCTACTAATTTTCCCCAATCTCCTCAACCTAGTCCTTACCCTACTAGTTTTCCCCAATCTCCTCAACCCAATCCTTACCCTACTAATTTTCCCCAATCTCCTCAACCCAATCTTTACCCTACTAATTTTCCGCAATCTTCTCAACCCAATCCTTACCCTACTAGTTTTCCCCAATCTCCCCAATCCTTACCCTACTAATTTTCCCCAATCTCCTCAACCAATCTTACCCTATTGATTTTCCCTAATTTTCTCAACCCAATCCTTACCCTACTAGTTTTCCCAATCTCCTCAACCCAATCCTTACCCTACTAATTTTCCCCAATCTCCTCAACCCAGTCCTTACCCTACTAGTTTTCCCCAATCTCCTCAACCCAATCCTTACCCTACTAATTTTCCCCAATTCCTCAACCCAATCCTTACCCTACTAATTTTCCCCAATCTCCTCAACCCAATCTTTATCCTATTAATTTTCACTAATTTTCTCAACCCAATCCTTACCCTACTAGTTTTCCCCAATCTCCTCAACCCAATCCTTCCCTACTAATTTTCCCCAATCTCCTCAACCCAGTCCTTACCCTACTAGTTTTCCCCAATCTCCTCAACCCAATCCTTACCCTACTAATTTTCCCCAATCTCCTCAACCCAATCTTTACCCTACTAATTTTCCCCAATCTTCTCAACCCAATCCTTACCCTACTAGTTTTCCCCAATCTCCCCAATCCTTACCCTACTAATTTTCCACTATCTCCTCAACCCAATCCTTACCCTACTAGTTTTCCCCAATCTCCTCAACCCAATCCTTACCCTACTAATTTTCCTCAATCTCCCCAACCCAATCCTTACCCTACTAATTTTCCCCAATCTCCTCAACCCAATCCTTACCCTACTAATTTTCCCCAATCTCCTCAACCCAATCCTTACCCTACTAATTTTCCCCAATCTGCTCAACCCAATCCTTACCCTACTTGTTTTCCCCAATCTCCTCAACCCAATCCTTACCCTACTAATTTTCCTCAATCTCCCCAACCCAATCCTTACCCTACTAATTTTCCCCTATCTCCTCAACCCAATCCTTACCCTGCTAAGTTTCCATAATCTCCTCAACCCAATCCTTACCCTACTAATTTTCCCCATTCTCCTCAACCCAATCCTTACCCTACTAATTTTCCCCATTCTCCTCAACCCAATCCTTACCCTACTAGTTTTCCCCAATCTCCTCAACCCAATCCTTACCCTACTAATTTTCCCCAATCTTCTCAACCCAATCCTTACCCTACTAGTTTTCCCCAATCTCCTCAACCCAATCCTTACCCTACTAATTTTCCCCAATCTTCTCAACCCAATCCTTACCCTACTAGTTTTCCCCAATCTCCTCAACCCAATCCTTACCCTACTAATTTTCCCCAATCTTCTCAACCCAATCCTTACCCTACTAGTTTTCCCCAATCTCCTCAACCCAATCCTTACCCTACTGGTTTTCCCCAATCTCCCCAATCCTTACCCAACTAATTTTCACCAGTCTCCCAATCCTTACTCTACTAATTTTCCCCAATCCCCTCAACCCAATCCTTACCCTACTAATTTTCCCCAATCTCCTAACCCAATCCTTACCTTACTAATTTTTCCCAATCTCCTCAACCCAAGCCTTAACCTACTAATTTTCCCCAATCTTCTCAACCCAATTCACCCATGACATTTACTATCGAGAAATACATACATAAAAAATCTGATGAGCATCTTAGTCTTTTGGTTAAATATCAGACTTCCAATCGGAAGGCCCTGGGGTCAGTCCTGACAGGGTACCTCCTGTCTGGTGAGTAAAGGGTGGAGATTTTTCCCATCTTCCAGATCAACCTTTGTGCAGACTTACCGGTGCCTTACACCGTCGCATGCAAGACATGAAATATGCACAATCCAAAACAAGTGTGACTGCCTGCGTTCAAGCAAACAGGAACCAGAAATTTCTCCTGATTTTTGTATCTGGTGTTTGTTTGTTTGTTTGTTTGTTTGTGATCTTGCGCTTGACAAAGGCCAGTTGGCCGAAAATTTCCGCCAGTCTTGTCTTGTTGTATTAAATATGCGTTGTTATTCTTTTGTCGTGATTTTTCTGGTTCATGAGCTGTGCACGTTAAAGATCCTATAAGTCGTGTCAGTATTCATCATCATCATCAGGTGCCCTGCTGCATGGCGTTGGCGATCATTGACTTCCATCTGTCTCTATCTCTCGTTGCCCCTTGCATCTCCCCCACCCTCCCCGTCCCCAGCCACCCTGCAAGTCCGTCCAGCATTTTCTCCCTGGGTCTACCCGGTGCTATCTTTCCCTCCAGCTTTCCCGTTGTGACCAGGTGCTCCAAATCCCCCTTCCTCATAAAATGGCCTATAAATGTCAGTATTATGTGGACAGAACCAGGCAGTTTCTGAATAATGTGCTCACGTTGTAAAACTTGATGCCAGTGGAAGCTGAAAGACGAGACATAAACTTCTTCAAGTTCAGTGTTTGCAGGCAAAAATGTTTATGGCAGGATGCGAAACTTGCAGTTTAACTTTTTCAAAATGTGCTCAGCTTGTGAGATGAGTCAGCAGAAGACAACACACACACGCACACACACACAGACACACACACACACACACACACACACACACACACACACACACACAAGAGAGACACACACACACACACAGACACACACACACACACACACACACACACAGAGACACACACACACACACACACACACACACACACACACACTCACACACACACGCGCGCACACACACACACACACACACACTCACACACACACACATGCAGGCACATGCGCACACACACACACAAACACACAACACACACACACACACACACACAAACACACACACGTGAACATAAACACTGACTCACACGCACGCATACACGCACACACGCACACACGCACACACGCACACACGCACACACGCTGCCTCAATCAAGGGTGGAGGAATTCTCCCTGACTGGGTTCAACAGCCACGTGTATTGGACCAAAAGTGAACCACTCCATATTGTATGGAATCCATGGCAACTGTTGGTCAACAAGATCGAATCTCCTTCTGCTGTCTTTTTTGGTTAAATGCAGAAGGGGTTGGCTTCAGGTTAGCACCGTAGGCCTATTCTTAGAGAACACCTGAGCTACAGAAGAAGAAAGATCAAAACGCTTCACAGACGAAGCACCTTTGACAATGGTTGTCTCCAGCTGGACACAATGTGGCGGGCACCATTGAAAGTCTTTCTAAGGAAGCTGGTACAACGAGGACTCGAATCTTAACTGCAAACATGATAACACACATTAGATACTGGAACGTCAGAACGTCAATATCAACGACAGTATAAACACATAAATAAATACGATTCCTAGTTTTCCCAAGTACAGTCAATCGTAGACTTATTCACAACATGTATATCTGAATTGTCTTAAATAATCATGCCACTCAAAATTAGCATATTGTATTTAATATTCAAAGCATTATATTTTTCCTGATTCATTCTTATGTATTCCATATGTACTAACGTCACAGGTGCCATGTGATGGAGAAGATCCAGAATGACCACAGCACAAGCCTTAAGTCTGCACATAAACCCACGAGCTGGCCAGGTCGTGAGGTCCTACCTAGATAGTGCTGTCACGGGAGGATGTTTCTCCACCATCTGTCACGGAGGGAAATTTCGGGCGATGATCTGGAATTTGGGGGATGTTTATGTGGGATTGCCTTTCTATATGGGCGCTAAGCACACTAGCAATAACTTTCAAAAGCAGTCCACACATAGCATTACAAGTCAATATAGTTTCTTTAATTAAGCATGTTCAACTTAAAGCATTATCATTCATCCTCTTATTTTTATTTGTCTATGTCCTAAAGCAATCCTACTTCTTTGCCTATCAGCCCTAAAACTCTACACTGAAATAAAATATCAACGTACCTTCACTACATGTTTCTGGCAAAGGCTCAGCACCTCTGCCAGGTTGAGTGGCCTGTCCCCCACTACGACCGTCAACTCTCTGTGTCTGTCTTCTTCTCGTGTTATTTTCTTTTTCTTTTTTCTTTTTATAGAGTGTGGATCAGAACACGCTGGGGCTCTGACCCCACCTATCTTAAGACGACTTTCAAGAAGGTTCTTCTATTTGAGAATGCATGAAGGAGGGGTTGACGTGGACAAGCACAGGCCAGAACCTGTCCACTGAAACAATGGACCACTCTCTTTCACTAGGGCGATCCTCGAAAACATCCCAGCAGAGCTGCATGTACAGCTGGCTCTATTGGTTAACTGTCTCGTTTACAGTCTAACGTAAGTGTGAGAACGGCTATGCTGCCAGATGTTGTTTAATCCTAAGCCATCAGTTGAGAGGCTAGTTTGTCTGGCTGGCCAGATACTGTCCACTTCATTTTTCACACTGAAGTACCCATAAGGGCCTGTTTCTACTTGAGGGGTTGTACGTTGATTAATCCTAAGCTTTCACTACAGGCTAGTTCGTTGCCTTGCCAGACATTGTCAACATCTTGGTTCAGACTGAAGTACATGTATGGGCCTGTTTCTACATGAGTCATTTCTGCGATAGTGCCATAACCCTGGGGTCGTAGGGGTGTGAAGTGACAGAGACCTCAAGTTTTCCCGGGGCCAGCACTACGAGGGCGACACCCATCCCCTCTCACTCGACTCAAATTCATGTTCATTTTTTCACCTTTCTTTTTTTCTTTTTTCTTTTTTTTTTGTACCAAGACTTCAGAAAGGCAAGAAGGCTAACTGGTCTTTAAGGGGTGGGACCTGGGAAATCAACTTATCTTTCCAATGTTTTATACCAAGGCAGCTGGGCAATGCCCTGCTCTTCACGATTTTTAACTGCCGTGTGGGATCTTTAACGTACGCAGCCAGAAGCCACACGAGTCTGACTCGTTTTTCGTCCCCTTCCAAAAGACGTTCAGTTCGATTTTCCGGTCAAACTGAGGAGAAAAGTCGAGGCCTCTACGGGGAGGGAACCCAGGAACCTTGAGTTTAGTTACTGGCAGGCGAACGTCTCAACCATTCTGCCACTCTTCTGTCCCTTTATCGCCCTTCTGTGAACGACGAAACAAGAGCTTGCATGCCTGCCAGTGCAAGGTAAATAACTCCGTCAAAACTCCAAAACGCCGTGCAAGGGAGATCACTCTTTGATACTGTCAAACAAAATGGCGTCTCGGATGGCTGGAAACGGCAACAGTAGCAACGTGTAGGCCTACGTCAGTTGATCCAGAGCAACATTTTACTCTGCTGCGCCCTGATCTTTCCATTCTTCACATGAAAAAACTCCAGGCTTGATGAAAGAAATATGAGATAATTTATTGCATAACAGTTTTCTTGTTAATTTGGAACCCATTTTGCTTTTTTATTTCTGCGAGTGATCCGCTACATTCTGTCTGTTGTTTGCCACGGCCGGCACTGGTCATCTCAGCCGTGCAGAGACTGGTAGATCTAAGCGAAGTGATCTGTGGTGCCTTTCAGCAGAATCGGGATAGCTTTTGTACAGTGTGCACGTGTGCAGAGATAACTTGGTCATGATCGATCAGCCATGCATTTTCTTAAATCAGGAAAATGCAAGAGAAGAAAGGTTCAGACGCTAGGTTTGATCGTGATTATTACCATCCTATATTTTCTCCTTCAGTTTTTCTCGCTGTCCAAGTTAGGTCATTCGCAAGATGGAAAGAAGCTTCATTTTAAAGCAGCAGATGTGGCTATGTTTGAAGTTGAAGTCAGTGACAATGATAATGAGAAGACAGGTGACGAAGCTGATAATTCTAAGTCAAAGGAAATCCTTCCTCGAAAGCCAGAAGTTCGCACTGCACCTCGTGGGGTTCATCAGTCTGATGCTGCTCTCTATGCGGAAAATTCATCTGGCTTTTTCAAGTGTTTGAAGTCACAGGTTAGTAATTTCTGTGCATTAATTTTGTTTACGCATTGTAGTGCACAGTTTTTGTCATAATACAGCTGTGTGTTTGTATGTATGTCATTATGTGTGATACAATGTGTGTGTGTATATACATGTGTGTGTGCATGCGTTTGTGTGCATGATATCTACAGTTTCACCTGTTCCACCTGTAGGCGTCACTGGGTTCAGTGTTGGCCACTGCACTCTTTGACACCACCACCTCCCTCCAAGCCGCTCTGTTTTGTGGACAATTTCTTGAATATTTAGGCCACTGATGTTGCCTATGTTCTCGATGTATGAGATTGAAAGTCTTGCCTTTCTTCCTTTTTGCCACTGTTTTTCCTTGAGGTCTGTGTTCTTGCTGTGTGAAACATGGCCAATGTATTTTAGTCTTCTCTCGTTGTTGTCTGCTAGTAGTTTTCTGGTGGTATCAAGTTCTTCCATGACACTTTCATTAGTTTTTCTGGTATCTACAGTATCATGTATAAATGGATCAACAGCACTGTAAGTGTGTGTTCAGTTTCTTTCTTTTTTTTTAATATCCTTGCTCATAAGGTTCTTTTCTTTCAAATATAAACATGACAGTAGCAAAACATGCAACAATCAATCAGTGTACAATCGCATACATGTACAATACAATGAATGATATATATATATCATAGGTGAGTAATCTGAAGTTGAGAAAATTGCAATGGGTGATTTTTACATTATCTTCAGGCATGGTAGTTTTAGACACCATTGCTCCCCTGATTCCAGTGGCATAATATTGAATAGGCAGTAAGTTAAGCACGTCATTCTTGAGATTTTTTTTTTTTTTTTTTTTATGTTAAGGAGTGTGATAGCCAAGTGCTTAGCTTGTCACATTTGCAGTCGGAAGGTCTGAGTTCAGATCTGCCCAGGTAAGAACCGGTGTTGTAAAGTACCAAAGGTGCAGATTTTCCTGACCTCCCACATCAACATATGTACAGACCAGTTAGTTCTTGAATTTAAGTCCCCTTCGTGCATGTATACACCCTTAACATCTATTGTGGATCCAGTAATCCATGTCAGCGTTAGGTGGCTTGTGAAAATAGAAGAAAAATACCCAACATGTATATATCCACAGAGTATGGATTATGCAGCAGAGTAACACCTGTATGATATGGGCTAAATAACATGCCTGCACACATCGGAGAAAACATTGCTTGGAATGCCTGAAAAAGATAATGCATCATAGATGAGATGAATGTATCATATGATCTGCTTGTCAGTTAATATCATTCAATGATTATATCGAATTTGATGGTGTGTATTATTTTCAGTTGCAGATCCCAGCGGACAGAGTAAATGATGACTTTTGTGACTGCCCTGACTCTTCTGATGAACCGGGCACCTCAGCTTGTCCCAATGGAAAGTAGGTATTTTGATGTTAAGTGACCCAGTGCAGGTCTCCTATGGTAGGTGGTGTCATGGAAGCTTGATACTGCCTGTGGACTACCAGCATCACAGAAGAAAAGTAACAGCAAGTCAGGTTGTGGTAGTGTGTTAGCTGTCGATATAAAGTGGTATGATGGTGATGATATTGAATCATTTCTGAAAATGGGGCAGAAAAGACGGTAACTGAAAAATGTTGTGTAATTTTAGTTTATATAGATCGATTCCTGACTTTACCTTTATGAAATGTTTGAAATGAAAAAGTGAAAAAAGCAGCTGTTTTGAAACTTATATAAGAAAATAAAAACGGTTACCACTACATGAGTAGTCATCGTTAAAGTTTACAGTGTCTTCACTTCCGCTGTTCTTTTCTTTGTGTCCTTAAGCCTTTGACTCCTGCACCATGTCCACCAACTGCAAAAACTTAACCCTTTGATTCCCTCACCCTATCCACCAGCTTCCTGCAGGAAGCTGGTGGATAGGGTGAGGGAATCAAAGGGTTAAGTTTTTGCTTTGCTAGCATTGCTGACATTGCAGGATACTGATGGACAGGATGCAGGAGTCAAAGGGTTTGAATGATATAAAATATATACACTTGATTACATGACATTGCTTAGCACTTTGATTTCATGTGACATGTTAATGTGTGTTTCGTTACCACCAGTATTCTTTTCTTGTCTTGCTTTTAAAATGTATTTTTATAACTGACCATTTTCGTGTCCTCTGTTTTTAGGTTCTACTGCAAAGTGCAGCTGCCTCACCGGGACGCACAGCTTGTTCATTCCAGTAAAGTGAATGATGGGATATGCGACTGCTGCGATGGAAGTGATGAGTGGGAAGAGAGGCTGGTCCCTTCGCCTATGCAGCTTCATGGTGCCTATCTCGTTCCCTTAACCCTTTGACTCCTGCGTCCTGTCTACCAGCATCCCGCATTGCCAACCATGCTAGCAAAGCAAAAAGTTAACCCTTTGACTCCCTCACCCTATCCACCAGCTTCCTGCAGGAAGCTGGTGGATAGGGTGAGGGATTCAAAGGGTTAACTTTTTGCAGTTAGTGGTTAGGGTGCAGGAGTCAAAGGGTTAATGAGGTTTTACTTGTTCAGGGGGGAGGAGGAAGGTGACAAGGGAGGTGATGAAGGGAGGCAGGGGAATACATTTTTTGTCTTTCTATGGTTAGATAGGAAGTCCAGGTGGGTTTGGTTTTGCTATTGTTGAATGGGATTCATTTTATTATTACTGTTATACTCATCAGCTTCCCAGTGACTCAAACCACAATTGCTGATACCGCTCAACTACTGAGCAGACAGATGTACCAATGCGAGCAATCTTCACAATACATAATACACATGCTATCAAGGGGTCTTCCTGTCAGATGCCCTTTCTGTTCTGAAGGCTCTGGAGGATGACAAGCTTCCTCACCAGATCAAGGCCTTCCCAGAAGAACCAGAAGAGTTGTCCTCCAGTGGATCTTACCATGGGATACTAGGAAAAGAGACGGTAGATGAGCTAAGGAAAAGAGGAGCCCGGGAACTTTGAGGAAGACCAGACACCACAATCAGCTACAGTGAAAAGAGGAGCATCATCAAACCACTCCTTAAGCCACAGAGAGAAAGAGAGTGGCAAGTGATTCTGATGAGACTCTGCACCAGCCTGGACCGCTCAGTGCCTGTATGAGCCGCAAGTTCAGATTGAAGCCTTCACAAGACTTCAGTCAAGAGGACTACTACACAGCTGAACATATCATATTGCAGTGTTGCTGCCTTTTTTTATGTGGAGTGACAGGAGACATGGCAGACTGCAATTCCTCTGACTTCAAGCTCAATGGCAGTCAGCAGGGACTGAAAAAGAAAGCCATATTCTTGGCCACATGTGGCCTGACCATCTAGAACGTGAATAAAAGAAATGATGATGATGATGGTTATCATTACTATTATTATTATTATTGCTGTTGTTGTTATGAATGTTAATAGTATTATCATCACCATCATTTATTATTATGATGATTAGTATTACCATCATCATCATCATTATTATTATTGTTGTTGTTGTATATTATTATTATTATCATTTCTTTTGTTGGTTGGTAACTGGGTTGATTGCGCATAAAGTCAGGAGATTGACTGGCTTTTGTTGGTTGATGGGTAGGTGAGTGATTAAGTGGATGGGTAATTTTATTTGTCAGGAGATTATTTACTTCTTCACAGTCTTTGTAAGTCGAGCTGCATCTTGTCTGATTCAGTGATTGTGATTCAGTGATTATTATTATCATCATCTTCATCTTCATCATCATCATCATTGTTATTGTTATCATTAGTATTATTATCATTATTGTTGTTCTGTGGCCTTTTTCGTCGATGGCGACGGTCGGCAGCGGAAAATTAGTTATCTTAAAACACAGCGACGCTCATGGCTAAAACAACCAATGTGCAATCGGCATGGTCTCTGACAACGACTACAGTAGTAGTATACTGATTATTGTTGTTGTTATTGTTATCATTATTATATATTATTATTATCTGATTATTATTGAACATTAATTTGCATGCAGGGAAGACTGGTGCAGTGTTTCACACACCCTGTAGCAACCGTTGTGGGGACGTCCTACAGCTGATGGAACATGAGGAGAGGATACGCAGAAAGGGAGTCATCCAGCAGAAACATTATCTGGAGGCTGCGCGAAATTTGTCTTCTCACTATCGACAGGTGAGAGAGTATGAGAGGAGCTCAGAAACAGAGTGCATGTGTGTTTGTGTGTTGTATATATATCATATGTTCATGTGTACCTGTCTGTGTGTATGTGTTTACGTATGTATGTGCGTATTATAGCTTAACTCCATATGTGGGCTGGCTGACACTTTTAACTTCTTGAGTGCTGTAATGTAAAATTTACGGAGTTCTTGGAGCCTTCTCTGGTGCCTACAAACGTGAAATTTGCAGAGGTAGTTTGACGCACATTTCAGCCTAATGTAAATGGGAGAGAAGCACTGACTGATGTTGTCAGTCTCAGAGAGGATTCATAAAAGTGACTGGCTTCCCTTGCATGGCGTTCTGACCTATGCGACCCTCACCAGATTGGTTTTATTTATCTGAAAAGAGAAACTGGTTTTCAGCAAAAATGTTGACTCCAGGACTGTCTTGCAATGCTGCGTGTTTTCAGCCGTTGAAAGTGTGCGAGTTGAGTCAAGAACTTATAAATGACTGCAGGATGATTCAGAAAACAAATCTGACACAAGAAGAGGTTGAAAACAGCAGTAGTTACTCGCTGTTGGTATGAAATGTGCAGCAGACAGGCCTAACACAAAAAGCATTGATTTTCCGAGCACATGACACAAAGGGTTTGTGGCTTCAGGCAATACTGGCAGCTAGCCAACACTTTGCACGGTTGAGACAGACGACCACATTGTAGAACTATATAAGCCACACTGTCAGTGAGTAGTATTAGAAGTGGCAAGGGGAAGATTAGGGTGATAGAATGGGACTGTGGCTCTTTGTAACTCGTCAGCTGTCAGTGATCTCTTAGTAGGAAGTCTGCCAAAGTCTGAATGCTTTTAGATTTCATCAGGAGGGTCATATCTTCTATTTTTTCCATTGTTTTTCTGGTTTCCATCGCGAGCGATTATGAGTTTTTTACGGGAATTTCCACAAAACATTACAAGAAATTACTACATAAATCATCTGAAAATACATTTAGTCATGCCTAATGCACCATTCTGTGTAATTTCATGCATAGATTCCCATAAATATGGAATCAACAATTGTATTAATGTACATGGTAGCGATACATTTTTCCCTGGCACATGGAAAATGCTGGATGTCAGAAAACGTCGGCACTCAAGGGGTTAATAGAGCTGTGGACCCAAGATACAATACATCGAGTTTAGTCTCATCCTGCTACATAGAAACGGATCTGTTAGCTGCCCATCTTAACCCTTTCACTCCCGCACCCTGTCCACCAACTGCAAAAACTTAACCCTTTCACTCCCACACCCTGTCCACCAACTGCAAAAACTTAACCCTTTGACTCCCGCACCCTGTCCACCAACTGCAAAAACTAAACCCTTTCACTCCCACACCCTGTCCATCAACTGCAAAAACTTAACCCTTTGACTCCCGCACCCTGTCCACCAACTGCAAAAACTTAACCCTTTGACTCCCACACTCTGTCCACCAACTGCAAAAACTTAACCCTTTGACTCCCGCACCCTGTCTGCCAACTGCAAAAACCTAACCCTTTGACTCCCGCACCCTGTCCACCAACTGCAAAAACTTAACCCTTTGACTCCCACACCCTGTCCACCAACCGCAAAAACTTAACTCTTTGACTCAGGAAGCTGGTGGATAGGGTGAGGGGGGGGTCAAAGGTTTTAAGTTTTTGCTTTGCTAGTGTGGTTGACAACACGGGATGCTGGTGGACAAGGTGTGGGAATCAGAGGGTTAATGCCCTAGTCATTGTGGTGGTGTCAGTGCAGTGTTTCAAATGTCTTGCCCCCCACCCCACCCCACCCTCCCCTTTCCCTGTTTCCTTAGTTCAGAACTTTGTTAGTGCATATCGTTTTGAGCAGGCTGAAGGCGTCTGCCGGATAACTACTGGTCTCTAGAGTTGGGTGAAGCGCATATGGACTTACCCAAGTACAATGAAACCTTCTTGAATAAACTCTAAACACACACTACTCCTGCCACGATACACTCACTACTCCTGAACACTCACTTCTCCTGCCATGATACACTCACTACTCCTGCCACGATACACTCGCTACTCCTGCTATGATACACTCGCTACTCCTGCCACGATACACATTACTCCAGAACACTCACTTCTGCCATGATACACTCGCTACTCTTGTCACGATACAATAGCTACTCCTGTCGTGATACACTAGCTACTCCTGCCATGATACACTCGCTACTCCTGCCATGACACTCACTACACATGCATGCATGCAACTGTGCACGCACACTCACACACACACACACACACACACATGCTCACATCTTTACGACCTATCACAATTTGTTGTTTTTTTTCCATTCAAAATTTAGAAACATCACAGCATGTTGTCGTTTCCCATCTAGTCATTTATTACAACAGAATTTCCCGTCCTTTTTGTGTTCCACAGAGATACGGCCCAGCTGGCATTTTCTACCTGCTGAGTCAAAAGTGCTTTGAACATTCAGCCCACGAGTACAAATACACGGTGTGCCCTTTCGAGTCAGTCAGGCAGAGCAGTGGGCCAGTCACAAGCACGATTTTGGGGCGGCAGGGTCGCTGGTTGCAGCAAAAGTCGGGAGACTATATCCTGAACATGGGTGGAGGAGATGCAGCTTTGTGTCCGGATGGGATGCCTAGAGAGACTCAGGTTTGACTAGTCTTTTACATTGTTGTTACTCATAATAATGGTTGTAGTGATTCTAGTTGAACAGAAATGTCTCTAACTTAAATTAGTGTTATGTGTGACAGTGCTTGTAGTGGTTATAGTGATTATAGTTATAAACAGAAATGTCTCTAACTTAAATTAGTGTTATGTGTGATAGTGTTTGTAGTGATTATAGTTAAAAACAGAAATGTCTCTTTGATTGTTACGTGTAATAGTTCTTGTAGTGATAATAGTTAACCCCTTAGCTGCCAAAGTGTAAATAAAAAGGTGAATCACCTGTGCCACAGAGTTTTAAACGTCTCGACTTAAAATTTTTAAAAATTCATATCTCTTCAACCAGCCCAGAAAACCCCACAACACTATAAATTTTCTTGTTCAGTATACTTTACAACACACCAGGAGCAGCAGTACTTTCGTTTTTACAATCGCCAGTGCTAGTAATGTCCACTTCGACTCATATCTGGGTCAAGTCCGACTTCGGACATCAACACCGAAATATCGCCTGCATGCGCTAAAGTACCATCATTTTCGCTCTTATCGACAGACTGCAAATCAGAATCAGCTCCACAGGTAATGATTTCTGCAACTTCTTTTGCTGCAGAAGTTGTTTTTCGGGTCCGATCGACGTTCAGTGTCGAAGCGAGTCCATCCGCCATTGTTTATACTCGCTGAATAGTAATCAGCTGTAGGGGGTCACATTTTCAACCGCAAAACATCACACATACACAATTAGCATCAACATGTAGAGGGAATACTGAAGTTTCCATTGATATCTCATACGTCACTGAAAGCGTTGGGGTTTTCTGGCTAAAAATAGGTCGGTGGCACTGAAGGCATACGTTTCTTTCGACTGAATATTCGGTCGGAAGCACTGAACGGGTTAAACTGAAGTGTCTTTTAAATAAATGTTATGTGTTGTAGTGGTTGTAGTGATTATAGTTATAAAGAGAAATGTCTCTTACATTATTGTTACGTTATAAAGAGAAATGTCTCTTACAGTATTGTTATGTGTGATGGTGGTTGTAGTGATTATAGTTATAAAGAGAAATGTCTCTTATATTATTGTTACGTTATAAAGAGAAATGTCTCTTACATTATTGTTACGTTATAAAGAGAAATGTCTCTTACATTATTGTTACGTTATAAAGAGAAATGTCTCTTACAGTATTGTTATGTGTGATAGTGGTTGTAGTGATTATAGTTAACTCAATCGAGCTGTGCCGTATATGGCTGTACATCACTTTTTACACTGCGTGGAGCTGTGCCGTACGCAGGTTTACGTCAGAGTCTCAACTTTTTTTGAGGCCTTACTAAAGGAATAAGGGAAGTAAATCATGCACTAGAGTGATCTTGGGTCTTTTATTTCACAGTTTCTTCCCTTAGACCATGTTGTGAGCTGTATATTTACTTTAGTAGCAGTTTTTCTATGCTATATGCAGTTCTTTGTTTTTGTCTGACTGTCAAGATGGCGTCAAGAAGCACCCGCCAATTTGCACGCAAATTCACTGTTCTTGATTACACCAAGTAAATAGGAGGTGGTGTTTGTGTTTTTGAGCATAAAATGTACATTCTTGTGTAAATATTCCTGTGGACAATTGTTTTCATTGGTGAAAAAAAACAAAAACATATGGCGTAAATGTATGGACTCGGCAAGAGGATATTTACCCCCTTATGGTCACCTGTTTCCTTCACCCCTTCTATCAAGATGAACAGACTACCAGTTTTGAGGCGAGTAATGTCCGTATGTGAACACTTCAATGTTTCCAAAACTGTTTTCCGTTTGTGTGTGACATTTGTTGTTAATTTTTAATATTTTTTTTAGAAATCACCCAAAATACTGCGATTTCGGGGGTTGTCGCGGTGCAAAATGTTGCGGCTTGAATGAGTTAAACAGCAATGTCTCTTAAATTAGTGCGTGTGTAATACTGGTCATAGTGATTATAGCCGTAAACAGAAATACACAAATACAGAAGAAGAAAAATGGATGACACTTCACTTTACTGACAAACTCTCTCTGAAGAGAGCAACCTGATTTTCTCATGGTAATACAATACTTTTGTGGAGAAAATGGAAAATGAAAACAAATAAAAAGATATACAGAGTGTGGAGGAGCTGATGAATAGAACTAGAGACTGCCCTGCCCACTCCTACAGCATAAAAACAAGCTTGTTTCGCTTGCTTGTCAATGTGCCAATCAGTCCAGCAGTGTTAGCTGAGTGTTTGATAAACAGAATCTAGCCCCCATCTTTATCCACTTCTGAAACAGTGACAATGGTATTTTGTTTTCCATAGGTAGAACTTATCAGAAGTTATTCAAATTTTCCATTTCAAATGTACAATTCTGCCTGGAATGAAGAAATGGTGCAAACGAAAGACATCAGTAAATCAATAATATGAGACATAACACGTGAGGAACAGTAACTGAGTAAAAGAGTAATAGCACTTGTTGTAGTTTGAGAGAGAGAGAGAGAGTCATAGATAAGGAAATGATAATTAATGTGTGTGTGTGTGTGTGTGTGTGTGTGTGTGTGTGTGTGTGTGTGTGTGTGTGTGTGTGTGTGTGAGTGTGTGTGTGTATGAGAGAGACAGATAGACACAGAGAGAAAATGTGTGTTTGATTGAGCACAACCTCACACACTGTGCCTTTTAGCCGCCCAACCATAGGTCATGACCTCGGCCCGTGGCGCGCAGCTGATGCCAGCTGCCAAGCGGGCAGCAGACACACAGTGCTGCTCGGCTTGCTTGGCTCACTCAGCGGGAATAACGCTATGTTCGTAATTTGTGTACCATCGCAAAACTCCCTTAAAACAACATTCTGTAATGACTTGCAATAGAAAGGGAAAAGAATGAGCTTGAAACCAACACCAAACACAACATAGATAGGGTTACTGCTTTAGTTACTGCAGCAGTTCAAAGTTTCATCCACACAAACAAAACAACTTCAAAAAACATATTACTACAATGAATGGGTCGTGTTCCAACACCCTTAACTTAAAACATGCACTTATGACAGCACTTCCACGAACAGCAACAGAAAGTACAACCATTTAGCATTCACACCCACGTATCTGTCTGTGGGCAGTATTTTTCTGTGGGCCAGGAGCAGGGGGGTAATTAACACGCTGCTGTGGGTTTACCAGTGGCAGGCGCGAGGTGGAGTGGTGGGGGTATGTTGGCTTGGCAACCAGCTTATAGTTCACGCCTGACACAGGCCTAATTATTGTTTATCAGGTGTGGGGCTACACATCAGTCCCTGGCATCAGTGTTTTGGGAGTTCAATTCTTTACTTTAACTGTCTCTGCCGGAGACAACTTACTGTTTATACCGCTGAATTATGATAATAATAAAACTGCTCGACATATTGAAAGCGACCTGGAACAAGTTCTCTTCCGCAAATAAAAATCAGTTTCTGCTCACGTAGTTAAAACGCAATCAGCAAAATGTAAATCCATGGATATGAGAAAATGATGAGAATAAAAGAAGACTTGTCAAGAGTTATTTTCGCGGCTTTGAGGCGACAGGAAGCACACACCGCAACCGAGGTGACACAGTTGTCAACTGTTCTTGCATTAAGACTCGGATTTGCTGGTCTTCTGCACGAATTCCACGCACCCGAGCCTTAAGACCATTAACAAAAGCATGAGTCTCTTCACCTCCTTGCTCCCCCAGCAGTCCCAATCCAAATTTCCAGTCTTTCAGGAATTGAACACAGTGGCACTCTAGCATGTGTTGTTTTGGTGTGATGTTTATATGCGGAAACTTGATTCTGTAGAAATGCATGTATTGTGAAATGTTTTCTTCTACCGTTTGTATGTCTTCTTCTGTCATGGGTCGTGTATGTGAGATGTGTTTATGTACAGCTGAGAAGTGTGAGTTAAGCTGTTCAAATTTCTCTGCGATGTCATGTGCACGCTGGTGAAGTGTGAGGCTGTCTGTCACTTGAAATGTTTTTCTGACTATGCTTTGACAGATGTTTTTTGTGACTTGAGGTTGCAGATATTTGTGGCAGTGATTGCCTACAAAGGAACGGCCGTGGTATGCTTGCACAGTGATTTTATTTGCTTTCAGTTCACTATCTAAATTTGATGTGACAGGGCCTTCACGGAAAGGCAGGTCTGTCAGTGCCTCATTCTTTTCTTCTATTCTGTCATAAAGTTCGTCAATGCAGTCCTGCACCTGCTTCTTCTCCTCCTGTAGTGTGTGCTTCATTTGCTCATTTTCCCGTTCTAACTGCTGTATTTCTGAGAGCCTTGTCTCATATGACATCTTCTCTTTTTCATCTTTCTCTATGTCTTGTAGTGTGTTAACATGCTGTTCGAACACTGTGATGTTTTCATGTCCCGTGTTAATTTCTTCCGCTAGTGCCCTAGCTATGTGTGTGTCTAGCATGTGACACTCCTGTTCCAACAGATCATGGTGTTTTTTTTACTATGCCTAACAAAATGTGAAGGTAGGGAGGAGCGATTTGTGACAAGGATACATTGAAGAGGGGTTTGTGGATAACATTATTGTATGCTTTTGCTGTTTTCTTGTCTGCACCATGGTGACAGAACTGTCTGTGATCATGCTTAATGTTTTGCAGCGTTCTTTTGGGAATGTTTGTTTGCTGAATGTGCGCGTTTTGCATCTGTTTCTTTGAAGTCTTGCACCACAAACAAGGGTGTACTGACTGCGCTCCTGAAATGCCATATATTTTAAGTAAATAGTCATAATCACCAAAGAAAAAAACACGGATCTGCTTGCCTTTCCATACCATCTTCTCTAAGTTGGCGATTTGCTGTTTGTATGGATAGAGGATAGTTTTTAGGTTTACCTGTGAATCTTTGCAATTGACCACAGATATGAGGCAAGTATTGCGCTTTGAGTTAGGTTCACTAACATTTGCAACCTGCAGCATAAACTTAAAACTACCTCCACCATGGTCTCCGCCGATCTTTATCCATACTTCATTTCTGGGAATTGTATCATCATGCCAAGAGAGCAGATGTTCTTCCTCGTACTGGTCTAACAGAGAAGAGACAAACTGAGTAAGGTCAGTGTGTCCCACATAGCCAACAGGCACTTCAATTCTCTCTGAGCCAGTGTCATTGTCAACTAATTTGTGTTCTACCACTATGTCTCCACAGACTGTTTCACGTTGAAACTGCCTCTCTGCTCGTTCACTCTCCATGACTACTCCTATGCCTTTGAGAAACCGTCTCTGTGCTCTCTGCCTGCACCAGCTAAGTCCTAAAGTTGTCCTAAGAGCTGACCCATGTTTAGAGGAGATGGTTGGTCTCTTAATGCCTGCCTGATGTAACACCTCCTCCCTCTGTTTTGTGCTGGACTTTTTCAGTTCACTGCTGTGTTGTTTTACCGAATCTTCTTGGGTTTTGCCTGATACATCATGTCTAAACTTTTCCACTGTTCTGGCTCTCTTTTTTCTCAGAGGAGAAGAAGCTTCTAATGATCTCTTTCTTGGCATCACTATCTTTTTGAGAACGAGAGGCTGACCTTTCGTTTTGCAGGCAACAGTGGATTTGTCCTGTGACTTATTCATTATCATTTTGGTGATTTGTGTGTGGTATTCTGTTTCTTCTGCAGTGAGTGGAAGAGTCATGTCCTGAATAGAACGCAAGCTTTGCTTTTGGGCAATAGGAGATGTTGCTGCGTCTGTAACCTGCTGTCTCATAGATGTCTGTGATGACCCTTCGTTTATGACTGTCTTTTCTGGTGTGTACATTTCCTGCCTAATGGGTGATGTATGCGTGTCAATCATGCGAGGCCTTTTTTCTGGTGTGTACATTTCCTGCCTAATGGGTGATGTATGCGTGTCAATCATGCGAGGCCTTTTTTCTGGTGTGTACATTTCCTGCCTAATGGGTGATGTATGCGTGTCAATCATGCGAGGCCTTTTTTCTGGTGTGGATGTTACTGGTGGCAGAAAGACTGGCCCTTCACTAATTGACTCGGGGGCACTTTCTTGCTTTGGCCGACCTCTCTTTTTTCTCACTGGCCTGCCTGCCGTGAACTGCGAGGCAAAATGTGAACAGACGCTGCATTCACTTTGTAATATGGATGAATTGAAATCAGTCCACAAATGGGATGCACCTTCAATGTCAATCTTGGCATTTTGTAGCGTTGTGGCAGAGGGTGATTCCACTTCTTTCTTTAAACTCTTCAGTCTTGTGTAACAGGGTCGGCACAGCGTGGTCGAGTGAACATCACATTTGTCTTGCATAATATCAATATCATGAAACTGCTGTAGCTCTGACTGAACATATTTACACAGATGAACTGCTTTATCAGAGTTGCGTTTTTTTGATCTTCCACCACACACTCTACAAAGCGAGTTTAGTCTGTCACTATGTAGTCTTTCACTGTGTTCCTCCATCATCAGAGCTGAAGTGCCAGTATGACTATAAATGCTAGACAAACACAAATGTCAGTTGCTAACAGTAGTCTAAAAGGGTAACCAAGTAAGTTAGATAAAGAACACAAAGCCGCCTTACAGTCACATCACAGAGTACACATTCCTAAAGTCTTTGGTCACATACACTTCACTGAACCACTTGCTCACGGTTGCAGCACATCACCATTCCAAAGTCAAATATCAAAGGAACAAAAAAAACTGTCTCAGCATCACCTCCACCAATGGTCTGAATAAACATTGCAAGTTATCACAGCAGAAGTTGAAAGTCACAGGAAATGAAACACGCTCATAAAAGCACATTATAAACATGTAAACACACTAACACTCCACCACTGCTAACAGAGAACAAAGAGGGGTACCGTGCCTACGGCGCGCGAAGCCTAATCGCCTGCAGGGGAGGGGGGAGGAATGTCTGGCACTGGGAGAGAT
Organism: Monoplex corrugatus; assembly: GCA_030674185.1. Classification (NCBI taxonomy): domain Eukaryota; kingdom Metazoa; phylum Mollusca; class Gastropoda; order Littorinimorpha; family Ranellidae; genus Monoplex; species Monoplex corrugatus. The sequence continues at coordinate 13,873,354 of JAPXFY010000027.1, read as the reverse complement.
AACACCTGGTGGCGGGCTAGCATCTAAAGAGCACTCTTTATCGCCTGGCTGTACAGCAGTGTGAGAGAGAGAACAAAAAGAGAGAGAGAGAGAGAACATAAAAGCTTTACCATCGCCACTATCATAAATTGCTTACATGAATAACAAGATAAACAAATAAACAAATTATAAATGGATGAATATCATGAGACATCTGATCAGCAGAAAAAGTAAATTGAGACAAAATGGGAATTTTTAGGAAAATAAATAGATCTAGTCATTTAAAGGGACCAAATAAAAAATGTGGGTATAACTCAAGTTCTCAATATAGAAATAAAGCAAGGAAACATATTGAATCAAAGATAACCACGTAGAACTGAAGAGCCCAGGCAAGTACCATGTAGAAGTGAACACCCTATCCAAGTATCAAGATTCTTTCCAAGTACCAAGCAGAACTCCAAGTACCAAGTAGAACTCAGGAGCCCATCCAAAACTCTGGAATGTATCAACCCATCCTTGCAACATAAAATCTTACCTGTTCCATTTCTGATTTGCCAATCCATTGCCAGTCATTGAATAGTTCAACGGAGTCGGTGAATAGTTCAACGGAGTCAGTGAATAGTTCAGGGGATGGGCCCTCTGTGGCCTGTTAGCTCATTTGGTTAGAGCGCCATGCTGATAAGGCATAGGTTCTGGGGTTAACTTTCAGGCAGGCCACAGGACATCTTTCAAGGCCGGTTGGTTCTTTTGATAGATCTGTGGACTCGAACTTCAATCCCAGCCTGCATGAAACATGAAAAACTGGCCTGTTCACTGCCCATCTAATGCTTCTTTGGAAGTTTCATAGGTCCTGTCCCTTCTTCCCTTTACTCCCCATTTCACGACTTGACCAGCGCATAGGGTTTTGCACAGGCTTAAGGAGTCTACTAAATATTAACTGGCAGATTTGGGAGGAGCGCATACGGAATTGTCCAAATGTGACGAATCTCTCTTGAACAAACTTCTCACCCACGCCAAGCAGGAAACCTGATCAGAGCATAGAGTTTTGGTTGGCCCCAGGAGCTTATCAGGTTATTATTGGCAGGTTTGTATGGAATTCATAGAGAATTATCCAGAGATAATGATCCATTCCAACAAATTCCATATTTCTAAAATCTGGGCATTTGTGTGTGTGTCTGAAACAGATCAGGTTTCTATGCGGCATTGAGGACCAAGTGATCAGCATCGGTGAGGATCAGAAATGTCGTTACACCGTACGCTTCAGCACTCCTGCGGCCTGCTGACCTCTGACCTCTTCCATCTCTTGTCATCCGCTGTTCTGCATGAAAGAATTTTACAGTAACTGTTTCATTTTCTCATCCTATTCACCAGCGTAACTGGCTCCCTCGCCCTATCTTCCTAGTGCTCTTTCTTTTTTAATCCGAATTTACCGACTCACTGTAGGAGGCTGGTGGATAGGGTGAGGGAATGAAAAGGTTCAAGAGTAATGTGTTTTGCAGAGAATTAGGATCCCAGGATGGATGTATACTTCATCACAGGAGTTTTGTGCCAACTTCTTCTGACATCCTCTGTTCAACTTCGTCTACATTTTGCATGGAAGAAATAAGAGTTAATGAGTCAAAGGGGATGCTTTTTTGTTATTACTTTTTTTGTTGTTGGTGGTGTTTTTTTAGCATTCCAGTTTTTCTCAGATTATGTATGCATATTGTTTTCGCCCACACAATGCAGGCGGTTTGTCGTTACAATTTAACATTCTCCGTCTTTGATGGGCAGGCATGCTGGATGTTTTCATCGTTTCCATGAGCCGTCTGGTACTGACATGACTGATAGGATCTTTAACGTGCGTATTTGATGTTTTGCATGCATATACACATGAAGGTGTTCAGGCATTGGTAAGTCTGCGCACATGTTGATCTGGAAGATGGGGGAAAATCTCCACCCTTTACTCACCAGACAGGAGGTACCCTGTCAGGACTGACCCCAGGGCCTTCCTATTGGAAGTCTGATATTTAACCAAAAGTCTAAGGTGCTCATCAGATTTTTTATTTGTGTATTTCTGAATAGTAAATGTCATAGGTGAATTGGGATGAGGGGTTTTGGGAAAAGTTGAGGGGGTAAGGAGGGGGTTGTCAATGTATGAAATGATGCTGGAATATGGTAGTTGTTGTCTAAGAGTGTATTCTGTGTTTGTTTGTATTGGGGTGGGTATCAGTAGGTTGGGGATATTTGCTCATGGTAAGTGTGTGTGTGTGTGTGTGTGTGTGTGTGCAAACAAATAAAGATTCACATGCTACACATTGCATGCACAGACTACACTTCTAATCCATGCCTAAAAAGCTTATCAGTATTTGAGATAGACAGTGGATGATATTCTGAGAGTGTGTGTGTGTGTGTGGGTGTATGTGCATCTGTGTGTTTTCCTGTCCTGTTTTCTATGGTGCTTCAGTGGTCGCAGAGTCTGGAACAGTTTTTTACACTATGACGAGGATACAAGAGATAGGAGATGATGATGAGGATAATGCAGTTTTCTAGTTTATGTCTCTATATATTAACAAGTTGGGTTGGGTCTTTTTGACCAACAGATTTCTGCTATCATGTGCTACAGACACCATGTGCTACAAAAGCCTCAATAACGCAGCCCCCGATTACCTGTCAAGCCTACTTGAGATCTATGTTCCCTCACGTACCCTCCGCTCTGCCTCCGATCCTCTGACTTTTCGCTTTCCACGCACTAAGCTCAATACCTATGGTCCACGAGCCTTCTCTGTTTCTGGTCCACTTTCCTGGAACAAACTTCCTCTCTCTGTCCGTCAGCAACCTACTTTTGTCTCCTTCAAGTCCGCTCTCAAAACTCACCTTTTCTCCTCTGCATAAAATCCTGACCTCACTCATCCCCCCTCTGTAGCCTGTCTCCACTCGGAGGGGAATCACATTGTAATATATATTTGTATATAATATGCTCTCTATAATTTTCCATTGCTTTTATTCTTTTTCCCCATTTATAGCCATGGCAGACAACATTACAGGCTCTAGGAGGATCCTGTACAGGGTAGACCGGGTTGGAAAGGCAGCTGGGCTGGACTTAAATTCAAAGAAGACAAAGGTTATGCATGTTGCAGGCAAATATAACACTAGACAGGACCAGATCATGCTAAACCAAGTCCCTCTAGAAAATGTCAAGGACTTTAGATATTTAGGTTCAGTCAAGACACACGATGGAACATGCTCAAAAGACATAAAGATGAGAATTGGAATGGCCAAGAACAGTATGGTTCAATTGAACAATATTTGGAAAGACCACAGCATAACAGCAGACCTTAAGATAAAACTCTTAAAATGTCTTGTCTGGCCAGTGATGTTATACGGCTGCGAGGCATGGACAATGAAGAAAGAGGATGAAAGACGAGTGGAAGCAGCAGAGCTGTGGTTTTACCGAAGACTGCTGAGGGTCAAATGGACGGATAGGCGCTCAAATGAAAGCATACTGAATGAGTTGGGTACTACACGCAAGCTTCTAGTACTCATACAACGGAGGAAACTGAAATATGTTGGACACGCAATCCGTAATGAGAGAACAGACTTGATGTCCACTGTCCTCCAAGGTAAAGTGGAAGGAAAGAGAAACAGAGGACGGCCACCTGCATCACTTGCTAGAAACATCACAAACATCAGTGGCAAGAAACTCCAGGAGGTGGTCAGACTTAGCCAAGATCGAGAGTGCTGGAGGCAACTTGTGAGGACATCATGTGCAGCGGCCAACACTGTTCCCGGTGACGCCGACAGGTGAGACAGGTGAGATAGCCATGTGTGAGTGTGTGTGCGCGCGCGTGTGCGTAAGTGTATGTTCAGCGCTTAGATTTGATTTTTATCGAGATTTTGCGCTATATAAATATTGTAATTATTATTATTATTATTATTATGAAATGTCCTGATGAGATACACAAGCATTGAAACACATGTCGAGGCAAGGCACATACACAGATGCAAGCACACACACAGACATACACACACACACATGTATACACATGCCTGCACACACATGCATACATACACACAAATGAAATGGTTCCCTTCAGAATCTGACATTTCAGCAATCTTATGGAGGCATCTGGCTGTTGTGTGTGTGTGTTGGGGGGGTGGGGGGTGTGAGGCTATCACCAAGCTCAAAGGGGAACATTCAGTCTCAATGGAAACAAAGTGGTCCCAGTAGACTGTCTTCAAAGGGATTTAGGTCTGATTGATCGATTGGTTTGGTTCATTTTTTTTACATGGGCACTCACCTCAGGTGATATGGCCGACGGGGATAACCATCCCAGGGAAGTGGAGGGAAGGGGAACCTATCTACTCCTATACTGACTCCACCAGAACAACGATGATGTTAAGATGGGACAGTGAGAAGGCCAGTTTTAATGTGGCGCACCCCAGGATTCGAATCCACAACCATTAGCATGTGAATTTGACGTTCAGCCAACTGAGCTACTGGGGCCCACCTGTTCAGATCTACTTTTGCAGTCTGCTTTAGTTTGTAATTTAAAAAAGTGTGACTGCCCACATTCAAGCAAACAGAAATCAGAAAAAAACACGAAAAAATAGTCAGAACATGTATTTGTCTGCTTATATTAAATATGCATTCTGATTCTTTTTTTTGAGGTTTTTTTTCTGGTTCCTGCTTAAGTTTGATTTTTGTTTTTGTTTTTTTTTGTTTTGTTTTTTTCTCGTTCAAACTTGGTCAAGTCATATTTGACTAGAGGGTTATATGTTGTATCGTTGATTCTTGTTTTTGTCCTGCTGATCAGATATTCACTTACATAGACAGACAGGCAGACAGACTACATAGACAGGCAGGCAGACAGACAGATATATATGACTGTGATGATACTGTAAGCAGACACATATCAGGAAAAAGTAATATCAGTTTTTGTTTTTGCGTTAAGCAGAACATTGTTTACAAGTTTGAATGAGAAATTCAGAGAAAATAATTATCTTTTTAAAGAAGTTACTTTTGTTATCATTTTGGAAGCGTATTGAAGTGGGGATGCTGGGGGCTTTTTCAGTATGTGTCCAAACCTGGAAATTCTATGCTAGAAATTTCCTCTTTTCTCCACTCTTTTTTTTTCCTACTCCTTTGCTTTTTTGTCCTCTCTTCTTTTCTCATTTTCTGCCTTGCTGGTCCGTTCAGCTGTATTTTGTCCATGAATTCTTTCATAGTTTCTATCAGCATTGCTGCTTGAGCAGATATATCCATTGCACTTTTAACTCTAAAGAAATACAAAGTGTTTAACTCTCTCGCTACAAGCATCGGGATTTCCCGATCATGTCTTGACAATGCTTGTCTACGAGCGTCGGAGAAATCCGACTTGAGTTTTGAAAATTCGCGGGGCTTTCAGTATTTCCATTAACTGAAACTAATAGCCTGAAGTAGATTCTTTGGTCATTCTTAGCCTGGTTTCAGGCCATGAGGTCACTGTACTACGCAGTTGGTGTGTGGACAGTGCAAAGTTCAGGACCTGCTATCTCCGCAGCAAAGCAGACGAAGGAAAAGCAAATGGCTGAAGAGTACTCAACAACTCAGTGCTGTTCTACACAGTCTCTTCCTTCAGTGCACATGGAGTGTGTGCAAGTTGGATTTTATGAAATTTCAGGAACTGATGTATTGACCTGACTGTGTATTTTGTAAGACATTTTTCACCTGAAAATGTCTCTAATTTTACTTGTACCATTACTCAGCAACCACAAGGGTTAGACAGTTGAAATTTCAGCATTTTGTACACCAATCTTTTAACATATGATCTGCCAAATTTCAAAACTCTCAGTTTTCATTTGTTTGTATGAGAATTTTTCTCATAACCTATACAAATGGTGCGTATAGGGGAAACGGCAAGGGGCATAATCGTACGTAGCGAGTGAGTTAACGCTAAAGAAATACAAAGTGCTTAGTGGCACTGTTAGGTGTACTGGGGGCCAATTTTTAATATATGCTTTTATGTGCTTAATCACGGTTATGCATTTGTATTCAAGTTTGTTTTATGTTTATGCATTTGTATTCAGGTTTGCATTTTTTTTTTATTCATCCCATTGGTAATAAATTGCATGGAATGGCCAATGTCAGGGGAACATCCTTAGATTATTGGCATGAATTCAGTGATGTGTCCACTTAATGTTATTGTCCACTTTTCTGTTTTCCAAGGTTGTTGATGTGTTTTAGATGTGTGTATTTTGTTTGAGATTGTTATAGTCCTGATACATTCTGAGCAGTTAGCTGAGCTTTAAACACTAATGATGATAATCATTTGGGGAGAGAGGAATGATTTTAGTTTGGATTACATTTTTAGATGAATGAATTTTTAATTGTTTATGGATTTTATGGGGTTGGTATTGTTAGTTTACATTTCTTTCACTTAACTCATGTTTACATCTTTCACTTAACTCATTTTCACATTACATATACTTAATTGGTTGATGAATTCAAATACCTGGGAACGATCATTTCATCAGACGGCAGATGCACATCAGAAATAGCCGGCAGAATCGGCCAAGCCAAAACAGCATTCAAGAAGATGACAAGCATTCTTACCAACAAATACCTATCAATTAACATCAGGAAGAGAGTTCTTGAATGTTGTTGTACAGATGTGAGGCTTGGACAGTCAACAAGCAGAGCCAGAACAAGATTGAGGCATCCGAGATGTGGTTACTAAGAAGAATGTTGAGAATTCCATGGACAGCAAAGAAAACAAACGAGACAGTTGTGATGGAGGCAGACACAAGAAGATCATTCATAAGGAAGATTAGGAAAAGACAGGCAACATTTATAGGCCATTTTATGAGGAAAGGGGATTTGGAGCACCTGGTCACAATGGAAAAGCTGGAGAGAAAGAGAGCACCAGGTAGACCCAGGAGAAAATGCTGGACGGACTTGCAGAGTGGCTGAAGACGAGGAGGGTGGAGGAGATGCTTGGGGCAACGAGAGTTAGAGACAGATGGAAGTCCATGATCGCCAACGCCATGCGGCAGGGCACCTGATGATGATGATAATTGATGTACTTAATTCATTTTTAACATTACTTTCATTGAACTCTTTTTTTTTCACTCGTTCATTTAACTCATTTTTACATTAATTTCACTTAACTGGTTTTTATGCCACTTTCACTTAACTCATTTTAGTAGAGTACACTACTTTCACTTAACTCATTCTGGATACACAGCATTCCATCACACCTTGACTTGATTCTTTCTGTCAGTCACAAAGTTTTTTTTTAACTGACTTTGTTTTGTTTTGCTTTGTTTTTACACCATTGCCTTGTCTGTTCAGCATTTTGTCGGAAGCTTTTGAGTGTATGAATATCATTACTTATTTTTGAGACTGAAGAACAAATTTGGAAACTCAGAATGTCTGAAGTGATTGTTTTGGGTTTTTTTCAATTAAAGATCAGTATATTTTTGTTTAAGGTTTGTTTGTTTTTTCAGGGGGGGGGGGAGGGGGGTCAGTATATTTTTGTTTAAGGTTTGTTTGTTTTTTCAGGGGGGGAGGGGGGTCAGTATATTTTTGTTTAAGGTTTGTTTGTTTTTTCAGGGGGGGAGGGGGGTGTAGGATGTGTTTTAACAGATATGGATCTTAACAGATTTGTCCTCTACAACAAATGTACAAGATGTTTTGGGGTTTTTTTTCATTGTACATTGAAACAGAAAGGAGCAATTCTGATAACGATGATTGTAAATATTCTTTTGCGGCACAATTGTCGAAACTCATATCACACATAGTCATCAGAATACAAACATTAATATACGCACAGAAATAGAGGTAACCATAAATACACACATACACACTTGTAGTTCTAGGCATGTACATAAAAACATGAATGATTGATTAATGATGCTTATACTACTTGGATAGACCAGTAATGAAGATGATGGATTGTTACTTTTTTTTTCTTTTGGGTGGAAGGGGGGGGGGGGGGGGGTTCTGACTTTTTCATGGATGCATGTATGTGCGTTCTTTGTCTACACTGCGCGGGCTGTATGTTGCTGCACAGTCTGCATACTCATCTTCGGTGGGCGTGCATATTGAGTGTTTTCATATTTCCATAAGCCACCAGACTCTGACATGACTTACATGATCTTTAGAATACTTTCTTGATGTTGAATACGTTCGTAACACACCAAGGGAATTTAGGCGATAACAGGTCTGCACACATGTTGACCTACATGATCGGAACATCTCCACCATTTACCAGGGCTTAAACGTTCCGCGTCTGGGCGGAATTCACGATTCGGTTTGTCAAAAAAAAGAAAAAAAAAGAGAAGAGGAAGGCATCCGTGATCGGCTTGCAAGCGTTCATAGCAACAGCGCGCACGTTATTGCCCCTGATTTGCCCCCCGCAGACCCCCCAAGCTTCAGTGGTTTTTTTCCTCCTCCTGTTTTAAGCCCTGATTTACTCACCAGGCAAGAGATACCTTCAGATTGTAGTCTGATGTCATATCCACTTGACTATTGTGCCCATCATTGCTTCAGTCCATACGTGTGTTCACAACTCCAACTCCAGAGGCGTCTGTAGCTAGTCCTGATGTGGCCTGTAACATTTGGCAGGGCTATAAACAACACAACTGAACTGAATCGCCCAGAGTTGGGCTGGCTTTTTTACATTTGTATGTGATTATAGGCTGAGGCTACCTTTCATTTTGCTATAAGCAATATGAACTTGATACCAAAGAAATGAGAGGGAAGCAGGGAGAATTTTTATAATAATATCAAAGGAGTATTCTAAGCTTGCTGTTTTTGTACTTTGTATCTTCTGCTTCTATGCTAGCTGAATGGGTAGTTCAAACTGTGTTATAGTTGAGAAGTTCTATACAACATGGGAGATAATTCTCAAGAGTTATGTCCTTTGATTATAATATGAACTTGAGGTTAACATTGAGCATGGTTTTTAACTCTTGTCTCTTACCTTAACCTGGTTGTTGTTTTTGACGTGGTGAGAGCTCTGATATGGCTCTAGTAGTCGGCTGGGCTATAAGTAATATGAACTTGAACTTGAACCTTTCATTTTTGAATGTGTCAGCACTGTCTTAATAGACCTGACAGCTATATATATTATATATATATATATATTTAACGCTCAGCAAATTAGACTGAACCAATCAATTGTGAAAATTGGATGCTGTTCATGTTCATGACAATTGCTGGGGAAACGCCGAGGAGGTCAAGATCATTCGTAACATCAGCCTTCAGAGTCAGGGTTCTGCCTTGTCCACGTCGAAGGTTGACACGGTCACTGAGGTTGGCAGACAATATGTCACCCAGGGGAGTGGGACACCTTGTCTGCATTCGAAGGCTGTGCCGGATCAGTCTCAGTCGGCGCCTTCGAAGCGTCTTGCTCAAGGGTGAGAGCTTAGCCCGAGAGTAGAGCGTCTTGGTGGAGATTTTCTCTGGCCAGTAGATTCCGACCTGACAGCCAGGAATATAAAACATGCGCTGTTTGCTTTTTGTTCTTGCTTTCTTTTAGGGAGAGGGGAACAAATGCTCAATTTGCTTTCCATACTCTGGTCTAATTTGCTGACCTGATCTCACATGGTATAGCAACCAGTACGCTCATGGTGAGAGAAAATTCTTCTGGAGCTATATTGTTCTGGTCCTGATGGTCCCCATTCCTTGGTCCTTCAAAGTGTTCATTTCAGATGCTGAATTTGAGGAGAACCCCCCAACCACCATTTCACCTGTCCACCCCTTATTGCTTACGTATGAGAAGCAGTTATTTTCTGCACAAAAAAAGCATTTGACCGTTATTAGATATGAGTGATTTGTCATAAAGCAGCCTCTGATTTTCCAGTAGAATGTAAAGATGTGACAGTGAAGGATGTGTGTGAAATCTGCATATTTGTGCTTGTTTTGAAATGCATATACTGACATGAATATGAAATATGCGTGTGTGTTTGTATTTTTTTTAACCCTTTGATTCCCGCTTCCTGTCCACCAGCATCCTGCATTGTCAGACATGCTAACAAAGCGAAAACTTAACCCTTTGATTCTCTCACCCTATCCACCAGCTTCCTACAGGAAGCTGGTGGATAGGGCGAGGGAATCAAAGGGTTAAGTTTTTGCAGTTGTTGGACAGGGTGTGGTAGTCAAAGGGTTAAAATAGAAATTTAGAAAATGTGATTGGGGGGGGGGGGGGGATGCATATAGGCACTTTTTTTTTCCTACACTGTGCAGATGACATTGTGCTGCGCAGTCTGCTTTCTTCATCTTCCATGCTGGGTGTTTTTATGTTTACATAAGCCACCAGACACTGACTTGACTTACAGTGTCTTTAACATTTGTATTTGATACTCTGCATATATATTCATATAGAAGGGGCTTTAGGCACTAATAGGTCTGTACACACATTGACCTGTGAGGTAGAAAAAACTCTCCACCCATTATTCATCAGGCAGGAGGTAACTGGTTACCCACATAGGATTGACTTGGGAGATAGGAAAACTCTCCACCCTTTACCCATCAGGCAGGAGATAACTGGTTACCTAGGCAAGATTAGATCCAGGTGTTCTTATTGGAAGTTGGACATTTTACCCACTTGACCATCATGTATGTGGATGTGATGTATAATGTTATGGAGTAATTGTGGCTTACAACTTCTTAAAACGACTGGAAGCTCAAACAGACTATGTCAGGAAGCGCCAACAGTATCAGACTACGTCAATCATTTTGGAGTGCAGTCATTATGGAACCTTTTTGTTATGAATGCGACACTGATCAGAATTCTCAGCAGAGTTCCATTCCATCATTTCTTTGTGTTTATGGCCATGTCAGTATAACCAAGTGCCTTTTAATTGTTTGGATTTGTACAGTAATGTATGAAAAACGATATTTGCTTGAATCATATGTGAATGTTTTGTGACGCTAATATTTTTTAATCTTCCTTTTTTTTTTTTTTTTTTTTTTTGGAAAAAGGGGAGATTATTTCATATTGACGAATGATAAGCGTGCCTGTCTGTCCCTCCATGTCTGTGACAAAAATGTGTTAGCAAGATTTTCTGTACCGTTTCAAAATGGATTACTAATTTTCGAAAAAAGATGTAGTTCATTGAGGAGTTGCTAATGCGTAAGTTCAGAAGCCATGGTGGTGCGTTCAAGGTCACACAGATTAAAAAAAAGAACATAAAACCAGGACTTTATCAGAAAGATTTGTGAACAGAACTTGTAAAACTTCTGACAGTACTTACATTCCATTTTCACTGTTGTGACAGTCTACTCTTTTCCTCGCTATACAATCAGGTTTTGTTTCGTTTGATACTTTTTTAAGTCATAGTAACTTTTCGGAGTGCAGCTTCATTTCATACTTTTTTAAGCCACAGTGATCTTTAGGAGTGCGACATCTGGATTTTTCAGGAATTTTTTTTTTTTACAGAAAATTGTTGATTGTTAGAAAGGCTTGACTGTTCTGTAATAAATTTTCATAGACAATCAGAGATTGACGGAAAGGCTTGATGATCATGCATTTCTTTCTTTGCTGCAAGGTATCTGGATGTAAGCTGATTGTTTTGCTTACTTTGCTCCAGTATCTCTATAGAACTGACTTTGCTGTGTTAAAGACAATGAATTGGATATATGACGTTGCGTGTATTGTAGCATCTGTAAAATGATATTTTATTCTTGTATAGCAGCATGGAGAATAGAAATCATTGGATTTTTTTTTCTTTTCTTTGACAGTGTCATACAACAGTGGCAGTATTTCATTTAGTTTTTGAAAGAGTTGGACTCTGGCGCCTCGCTTTCTGGCAGTCACTCCCATGCATTCACTGTTGCAGTCCTCATGAGTCACTGGTAAACTGCGGCACTTAGCCAGCTCTTCAACCCTTTGACTCCCGCATCCCTTCCATGAACGTCCTGCATTGTCAGGCACGCTAGGAAGCAAAAACTTAACCCTTCGATTCCCTCACCCTATCCACCAGCTTCCTGCAGGAAGCCTGTGGATAGGGTGAGGGGATCAAAAGGTTAAGTTGGTGGATAGGGTGCGGGAGTCAAAGTGTTAACGTATGCTGAATGTGTGTTGCACGTGGTACCTCAGTTTTATCGTCTCATTTGAAAGGCTAGCTCTTGGACCGGGGGGGGGGTCCCTGTCTACCTACCCTCGATTCTAACCTGGTTTTCTTGTATCATAGGCAGGTGCTTTAACCCTTTGATTCCCGGACCCTGTCCACCAGCATCCTGCATTGTCAACCATGCTAGCAAAAAAAGAACAAACAAAACAAAAAAATTTAAACCCTTTACTTCCTCACCCTATCAACCAGCTTCCTGCAGGAAGCTGGTGGATAGGGTGAGGGAGTCCAATGGTTAAGTTTTTGAATTTGGTATTATATAGGGTGCGGGAGTCAATGGGTTAACCTTCTGGAAATTCTGTGCTAGAGATTTCCACTTTTCTGTCACTCTCTTTGTTTCTGCCTTGCTCTTTTGCGTTCTGTACTCATTTCCCTCCTCATTTTCTGCCTTGCTGGTCCATTCACCATCGTGTTTTCCACAAAGCTTTACATATGTTCTATTATGTTTGGTCTCTGGGTGCATATATTACTTGTAAACACACTTTTAATTTTTAATGAAATGTGAACTTTTCGGTGACAGTTTACTTAGGTACCATAGGCCAGTTATTATGAATGTTTTCGTGTATTGATTTTGTGGCTTTGTGATCAGGTATTGTTTTTGTTGGGGTTTTTTTTTTATTATTCCTCCAGGACACCAGGGGCATATTCTTAGATTATTTATGTGAACACACTTACGTGTGTACTTAATTTTGTTTTCCAAATTTTATTTTGTCCAGGGTCATTGATGTGTTTTAGATTTGCGTGTTTTGTTTGAGATGATTGTAGCCCTGCTATGGCTGTAAGCAGTTCGCAGGGCTTTAACCCTTTGACTCCTGCACCCTTTCTACCAACTGCAAAAACTTAACCCTTTGACTCCCTCACCGTATCCACCAGCTTCCTGCAGGAAGCTGGTGGATAGGGTGAGGGAGTCAAAGGGTTAAGTTTTTGCTTTGCTAGCATGGTGACAATGCAGGATGCTGTTGGACAAGAGTGTGGGAGTCAAAGGGTTAAACACTAATAACTGTTATAGTATAACCACTGGACAACTATTTTGCAACTCTCAGATGGCTCAGGTCATCAGTTGGGTCTGTTATATACATGTAATGAAAGTGTTTCAGATGTTTATCTTTGAATCGCGTGTGTTCGTTGATGATCTGATCTTATCAGCCTTTGGTGTGTGGTAGTGTGTGTTTGTTTTATTTACTTGGCCAAGTGATTTGTTTGTGCCATACACAAACGTCTTTGTAGTTTGTCTGGGGGCTGGTTGTGTGATGGTGGATTTTTTTTTTGTGGTGGTGGTTTGGAAAGTGTGGGGAGGGGGAGGCATATGTGTGTGTGTGTGTGTTTAAAAAAATTATGCCACAACACTTGTGGTATTCTGCCTCTGTGTGTGTG
>JAPXFY010000027.1:13794905-13857405 GCA_030674185.1 Monoplex corrugatus | reverse complement strand
TGTGTGTGTGAGTACAACTTTATGTTAACCTGACAATGAATGGTTTATGAAGAAGTGTGTGTATACGTCTGTGTGTTTTTATGTATAAGACACTCATGATGGTACTTCATCAGCAACAAGAGAATGAAAGGTGGCAGAATAATAATTAATTACAATATTTTTTATATACCGCAAAATCTTGATAAAATCAAATCTAAGCGCTGAAACAGACACACACGCACGCATGCACACACACACACACACACACACACACACACACACACACACACACACACACACACACACACACCACACACACACACCACACACACGCATGGCTATAAATGGGGAGAAAGAATAAAAGCAATGGAAAATTATAGAAGCATATTATATACAATTATATATTACAATGTGATTCCCCTCCGAGTGGAGACAGGCTGCAGAGGGGGTTGAGTGAGGTCAGGATTTTATGCAGAGGAGAAAAGGTGAGTTTTGAGAGCGGACTTGAAGGAGACAAAAGTAGGTTGTTGACGGACTGAGAGAGGAAGTTTGTTCCAGGAGAGTGGACCAGAAACAGAGAAGGCTCGTGGACCATAGGTATTGAGCTTAGTGCGTGGAAAGTGAAAAGTCAGAGGATCGGAGGCAGAGCGGAGGGTACGTGAGGGAACGTAGATCTCAAGTAGGCTTGACAGGTAATCGGGGGCTGCGTTATTGAGGCTTTTGTAGCACATGGTGTCTAGTTTGTACTGTATGCGCTTTGATACAGGGAGCCAGTGAAGTTGTGCCAGGAGAGGAGATATGTGGTCAACTTTTTTCTTTTTGAATACAAGGCGTGCAGCATTGTTTTGAATGTGCTGTAGGATGTGAATGGTGGAGACAGGAAGACCAGACAGGAGTGAATTGCAATAGTCAATGTGAGACATTATGAAGGAGAGAACGAGTTTGCAGTTGTTTCGACAGAGATACTTCCTGATCATGCTTATACGATGGAGGTGATAGTAGCAAGATCTGGCAGTTTGAGAAACAAAGTTGTTCATGGAGAGGGTAGAGTCAATGCAGACACCAAGGTTTTTAGCTGAATCAGAAATTGGGACTGATGTGTTACATAATGGGAGAGAAACAGGAGGCAGCTGAGAAAGTTTCTGATGGGTACCAATGAGGATAGCTTCTGTCTTGTCGTCGTTAAGCTGAAGTTTATTGTATGTCATCCAGTTCTTAATGTCCGAGTAACACTCAGTGGTGCGAGTCAAGAGGTGCTGTATATTGTCAGATGAGTCACTGTCTTGAAGTTGGGTGTCATCAGCATAGAAGTGGTGTTTTATAGAGTGGGAGTTGATGATGGTGGACAGGGGGGAGGTGTAAAGAGTGAAAAGAACAAGGCCAAGGACAGATCCTTGTGGAACACCACAGGTCAGGTATGCAGGTTGAGAGAAAGTGCCATTGATGAGAACAGTTTGTTTTCTGTTTGATAGATATGAAGTGAACCAGGAAAGAGCAATGTCAGAGATGCCAAAAGTATGATGAAGTCTAGAAAGGAGAATACCATGATCAATGGTATCAAAGGCTGCAGACAGATCAAGGAGTGTGAGGAGAGAGACTTTGCCAGTATCAGTTGCAAGGAGGAGATTGTTGAGAATGTGTAGTAGGGCAGTTTCAGTGCTATGGCACTGGCGGTAGGCTGACTGGAAAGGATTGAGGAGATTGTTGGCAGACAGGTGAGAGTTCAGCTGGTTGAGGACAATTTTTTCAAGGAGTTTTGACAAGAAAAGAGATTAGAGGTAGGCCGGTAATTTTTCAGTTCATTTGGGTCTAAATTGTATTTCTTGAGGAGAGGGTGAACAATAGCAGACTTGAAAGAATCTGGGACAGTTCCAGTTTGAAGAGAAGTGTTGATGATGTCAGTGATGAATGGGAGGAGAGTAGGGAGACAGTCGGAGTAGAGAGAACCTGGAAGAGGATCCAGTTCGCAGGTTTTGAACGACATGGATCTGATTGTGTTGAGAATTTCTTCTTGTGAGACTGGGGTAAGAGTGGTAAGAGGTGTGCCAGAGAAGGAAGGGTCAGGTGGGGATGGTTGACAGGGTGTCCTGTCATCCCTGTCACGAAGAGTTTGTATTTTGGTGGTGAAATACTTGGAGAATACAGATGGGAGTTCTTCATTTGTGTGTTTTGTTGGGAGAGGTAAATCTTTTCGTGTGCCAAGGAGATGATTCATGGTTGTAAAGAGTTCTTTTGAAGAAGATGCATTCAGGATTTTGGTTTGGAAATAGCTTGTTTTTGCAGATGCAATGAGGGTGGATACTTTTGTTTTAGAGGCTTGGAAAAGTTGCCTATGTACAGTGAGTTTGGATTTGCGCCAGCGGCGCTCTGCTCTGCGGCGGGCACATTTTGCACAGGCAATCTCATGAGTGAGCCAGGGGGTAGTTGGGCGGTCAGGTAAAAGACGGGTTGTGGCTGGAGCATGAGTGTCCAGAAGATGGTGGAGAGTAGTATAGAATTCATCGGCAAGGTTATGTGACTTTTCAGAAAGGAGACGGGAGGCATCGGATGAAAATGTGGAGAGGTCGATAGATTTGAGATTGCGTCGAGTCACTGTGCACGTGGTACGGGAAGGAGGAGAAATGTCGAGAGAACAGAGAATTGCAGTGTGGTCAGATGGAAGGGCTGAAGTTAGACGGGTAGAAAGAACTAAGCAGTTGTCAGTAGCTGAATTGTGGTAATCACGAGAAATGATCCAGTCAAGAATGTGACCTTTTTGATGGGTTAGTTCAGAAATGTGATTGGACAGAGAGTTGATGATATGTCTTGTGTCATAACGGTGAGTGTTGTCATAGTGGACATTGATGTCACCTAGAATGATGAGATTTCCAGGTAAGAGGCAGTAGTAGTCAAGTAGTTGGTCAAAGTCAGAGAGAAACGTGGATGTGGTGAGCTTGTTGGCAGAGCTAGGTGGAGGTTGATAGACACAGGAGAAGGTGATGGGGTGAGGGGTGGATTGGAAGGATACTTCAACGTGCTCGAAAGAAGGATGGGAGAAAGGCAGAGACTGCGAGAAAGATAGGCGGGAATGGAGTGAGTCATTGTAGAGGATGGCGGATACCACCACCTCGGGATGAGCGATGGAAAGAAGCAAGCCTGTAACCACTCGGAGTGAGACTTGCATGTATAGGTTCATGACCAAGGGGGTTAAGCCATGTTTCGGTGATAAAAGCAATGTCAACATGCTCATCTGCGATGAAGTCAGCAATGACATTGGCTTTGCCATCTTTGCATGTTGACTGAGCGTTAAAAAGGCATAGTTTTAGTTTATCTGAGTCCCATGGCGGTGGCCGAGGTGGAGATGAAGGCAGCACCAATGGGACAGAAGATGAAGGCGACACCAGCGGGGCAGAAGATGAAGGCAGCAACGACGGGACAAAAGACAAAGGCGGCACCCGTAGGACAGAAGATGAAGGCGGCACCAGCGGGACAGAAGACAAAGGCGCCACCAGCGGGACAGAAGATGAGGGCAGCGGGCCCCGCGGACAGAAATGAAGGCGGCACCGGCGAGACAGAAGATGAAGGCGAGCACCGGCAGGACAGAATGGTTCAGACGTTCACTTGCCCATAACAAAACTCTAGGTTCCAGGGTTCATCTTTCGTCGAGGTCTTGACTTTTCTCCTCAATTCGACCGGAAAATCAAACTGAACGTCTAGTCCATTGGAAGGGGATAAAAAACAAGTTGGACCCGTGTGCCTTGTGGCTTGCTCCTGCTAAAGATTCCTGATAGTTGAAAATCGTGAAGAGCAGGGCATTTACCCGGCTGCTCTGGCATGAAAAAAAAGTTGGAGAGATAAAACCTATTTCCTATGTACCTCCATTGAATCCCAATCAGCCTCCTTGCCTTTCTGAAGCCTTGATAAAAAAAATAAATTAAAAAAAGAGAGAGAGAGAGTGAGCGAAAGAGATTGTGAGTAACCAAGAGAACGGGAAAGAGAAGAGAGAATGTGTTGGAACAGAGAGAAAGAGAGAGAGAGTGTGTGTGTTGTTGTTGTTGTTGTTGTTGTTGTTGTTGTTGTTGTTGTGTGTGGTGGTGGTGGTGGTGGTGGTGGTGGTGGTGGTGGTCATTTCAATGTCAGTCATAGAGCTTTGGAGGGATGAAGGGAGGTGCCTTCCTGAGCTATGGTTAAATTTGCTTGTGATTTATCCACAATGATGTGTCATAAAGCCATTGAAATTCTTCTCTCGCCCATTTCGTGCATCTTTTCCTCGGGCGAGGACGCTGAAAGTTGTAAAATTTTGAACACACATGACCAACACCTTTTGTTGTTGTTGTTGTTGTTGTTGTTGTTGTTGTTGATGATGCGGATTGTGTTTGGGCGAGGTCAGCAGGAAGGTTTTCATCAATACAGTGACAATCATCGTCTGTCTGTAAGTATATTAAGAGATCTGTATATTCCTCCATTTGGACGAGTTTTGAAGTCCGCCCAGTGGAGGGTCATCTAGACTGTTCCCCATCCTCCATTATTCTTTCTTCTTTTCCTTTGAAAAAGAATTTATAGCACCGCCCTCCTCAAAGGAAATTCTGTTTCATTTTGTCTTTTAAACCTGTTTATTCTGTCAAGTATCCTAAGAGCTATCATAGAGAGGTCATCAGAGTTGGATAAGGATTTCTTTTTATGCTTCGCTGATTATACTAAGGCTTTTGATCGGGTATGACACAAAGAATTAATCAACCCTCTAGAAAGGCTCAATACTGATGGAAAAGACCTAAGAATAATCAGAAATATATTTGGGAAGACGTTGGTGACAGTGAGGAATAATGAACAAAATTGAGAAACTCGATAAATGAAGCTTGTGACGAAATCCGTAGAGTTGATAGAAAAGCAAAAAAGAACTGGATGACAAAAGAAATTTTAGGCTTCATTGAAGAACGGAGAAATGCAAGGGGAAAAGAGGAAATATACAGGAAGATAAACAAAGAAATCAGGAATAGGTGCAATGAAGCTAAGGAAGCTTGGCTGAAAACAAAATGCAAAGAAATAGAAGACCGACACGAAACAGATCCTCAGGTATGTACAGAAGAATTGAAGAAATTGTCCACAGGAAAAAGACATGCACATCAACTGGTTGCTTAAAATCGAAAGATGGTACACTTATCACGGAAAAAAACAAAATGTTAGATAGATGGGGAGAGTACATTAAAGATCTTTTTGAACATGACAGAAACGAAGAACTTATTATAAGAAAGATCACTGAAAGATGACGTTAGAGCAGCAGTGAAAAAGATGAAACCAGGAAAAGCCCCAGGACCACACAATATTACTACAGAGATGATTGAAGCCCTGGAGGAATTTGGTATTGAAAAAAACAAGTCTTCCTAAATGAAACTTATGACACAGGAAAAATCCCCAAAGATATGTCAAAATCAATTTTCATTGCACTTCCAAAGAAAACAGGGGCTATAGAAAGCGAACTCCATTGCACAATCAGCTTGATGAGTCATGTAACAAAAATCCTATAAAGAATAAACATGATGAGGACAAGGAATAGAATCAAAAGAGATATAGCAGAAGAACAGTGTGGATTTGTGGAAGGGAAAGGAACTACTAATGCCATATACATCCTAAGAACAATCATAGAGAGGTCAATCGAGTTGAATAAGGATTTATGCTTTGTTGATCCTAAGAACAATCATAGAGAGGTCAATCGAGTTGAATAAGGATTTATGCTTTGTTGATTATACCAAGGCTTTCGATTGGGTAAGACATGATGAACTGATCAACCAACTAGAAAGACTCAATATTGATGGAAAGATCTACGAATAATCAGAAATATGTATTGGGAACAAACAGTTGCAATGAGAATAGAAAACAATATATGCTCTTTCCAAAATATCAAGAGGACTCAGGCAGGTTGTGTTTTGTCACCAGATCTTTTTTCACTTTACAGCGAAAACATCATGAGAAACCTATAAGAATACCCTGGATTAAAGGTTGGAGGAAAAATGATAAACAACATTCGATACGCAGATGACACCGTGCTAATTGCAGAAAATGAAAGGGACCTATAAAACCTTGTGAATATACTAGAAATAGAAAGCAGAAGTAAAGGGTTGGAGCTAAATAGCAAGAAGATTGAAGTCACAGTAATCAGTATAAAACAGTTACATGAAATCTCCTCATGCAAAATAACAACAAATGGCACAACCTTGAGACAGGTTGATAAGTTTAAGTATTTGGGAACTATCATCTCACCAGACGGCAGATGCACATCAGAAATAGCCAGCAGAATCAGCCGAGCCAAAACAGCATTCAAGAAGATGAAAAGCGTTCTTACCAACAAATGCCTATCAATTAACATCAGGAAGAGAGTTCTTGAATGTTATATAGAACTGATAATGTTATAAGGTTGTGAGGCATGTCAACAAGCAAAGCCAGAACAAGATTGAGGCAGCCGAGATATAGGTTCTAAGAAGAATGTTGAGAGTTCCATGGACAGCAAAGAAAACAAACGAGACAGTCTTAATGGAGACAAGAAGATCATTGATAAGGAAGATTAGAAAGAAAAAAAAAAACAGTCAACAGTTATAGGCCATTTTATGAGGAAAGGGGAATTAGAGCACCTGGCCACAACAGGAAAGCTGAAGGGAAGGAGAGCACCAGGTAGACCCAGGGGGAAAATATTGGACGGACTTGCAGGGTGGCTGAGAACAGATAGGGTGGAAGATGTGCTTGCGGCAACAAGGGATAGATACATTACAACATATGGAAGGGCCATGATCGCCAACGCCATGCAGCAGGGCAATTGATAATGATTATGACGAAAGGGGAATCATAATACCTGGTCACAACAGGAAAGCTGAAGGGAATGAAAAACACCACGTGGACCCAGGGAGAAAATTGTTATTGTTATTTTTCTTTAATTTAAAGCTCAGCCGACTGCATAGAGGCATATCAGGGCTGTAACGCTTCAAAGCATACAAAACTTCAACAGGAAAGAAAAAAAAAAGAAAATTAAGTACACATATCAATGCATTCACGCGCGCACGAAATCTGAGGACATGCCCTCGGTGTTGACCACTCCATCCAGTTTATCGCACAGGGGATTAAAAAAACACACCTGAATACAAATATAAGCATACATAAGGACGCCAGAGCGTATATATAAACAGGCCTAAATGACATAAAATTGCTTCTGCATATCTCACTTCCCTAAAGCCCAAAATGCATGTAATACATGTACCCAATTATCAATCCTAAGAAAAAGTACGTAAGGACTTTATCGAACACTTACAGGTGAATGGACCATTAAGGCAGAAAACGATAGGCAGAAATGACAGAAAGCAAAGGAACAAGGCTGAAACAAAGAAAGTGACAGAAAAGAGGAAATTTCTAGCACAGAATTTCCAGGTGGAGCTACTATTTCTACTGAAAGAGTCCCCGGTATCCCCACGGGAGAGGGGGGTGGGTGGGAGAATAATGGATGGACTTCCAGGATGGCCGAAGGCAGAGAGGGTGGGAGATGTACTTGCAGCGACAGGGGATAGATTCTTGTGGAGGGCCATGATCGCCAACGCCACGCAGCAGGGCACATGATGATGATGAGTCTGTCGAGTAAAAGGTTCGTTTTGTTTGCTTGTTTTTGTTTGTTTGTGCCACTACAAAACTGACAACCCTATTTTTCCTCTGCGGCTCTAGTGGGGCTGTAACGATATATCCGCACAGCGCATAATTAATTTCTCAAGGCCTATTTTGCAATCTGTACCGTGTAAAGTAAATGATTTATACAGTACAGATTGCATAATAAGCCTTGAGAAATCAATTTATTCTGACTGAATATAATTAATAAAACAAATACAGTAGGCTACTTGGCCCGTGAGTGAGGTTGAAGGGCACAGCACGGACGGGGTTCTTCGACTGTTTTTCAGGCTGTCTGCTAGCAAACCTCGAAAAAATGTCGCAAAAATATGCATTTGACCTTGGACACCTCGTGATCTGACATCACCTCACACTGAGCTGACCCCAACCGAGGTCGATGTATTTCGCGTAAATAAAACGGCTCTGTCCCAGCGGGTTTCTGAGAAATCTGGGGAATAACCTTTTGATCACATGACAGCGCAGGGCCAATCAGAAAACGAAATAACGACGTCACATTATGCCAGCGTCGCCATATTTAATAATTTGGCAACGCTGGAAAAGATTTGACTTGGATCACGAAGTACAGGTAAGCGAAGAGTTTATTTTGAAGTCTGGTTTGTTAGATGGTATCATGTATGGTACTGTTGAGTGATGGTCTTTTTCTGGTTTCTGTTAAGTTTTGATTTAACCTCCAGTCCAACATATCATTGTGTGTTAAATCTAAGACAGCCCATCATAATCATTTCAACATGAAATTCAAGTTCCGTTAGGGGGCCTAGCCTCAGACTGTGAATTGTAGCTGATGATTGTGATTGTTATGGATAGTTATTGACATTTATTTGTTTGCTGACTCTAAATTGTGTGAGGTTGTGTGTTCTTACTATTGGGTTTGTTCATGATTTCAATTGATTGTTGTGTTCCATCATTAGCTAAGGTTTGTAGGCCTACTGTAACTGTTCAGTGTTGTCGCCTAGTACACTAGACTAGTTCAGTAGTAGCCTAGTAAACACAGCATCCGTCCTCAGAACGATCACACTGATTACGGGATTAGATACGATAGTGATCTGTTGACAAGCACATCCCTTTTGTTTTAGAATATATAATGATTTAATTTAATTCAGCATACAACTGGCAGGTACTGGATAGACTGTTATTAGACTATTAGTGTTAAGCGGAAGTAGATTCTGAACACGACTTGAAGGAAGTTTGGCTAGGTCAAGTGGAGGTATAACTGTATATTCAATTCATAGGCCTTATGACAGCACAGAAGAATTACACCAACAGGAAATTAGTACCATTACTTGTGACAGATTGAAAACTTAGATCTAGTAAGTATCCTTGATTTGTCCTTTCCGAAATTCCTCAGTTGGTGTGTTTCCTCCATGTCGGGTATGTGATATTGGCCACCATTAATTGCAAGACAAACATGTTTCACTTGAGCTTAATTATGTCATCAGTTGACAGTCTATATTCATGTTGTTTGCTTGAAAAAAAGCAATTCCCACTCTCATCAAATTTATGCTGACTGTGGCATGAGTATGTGTTCTTGTTTGTGTAGGGCATTTATTTGTGTGCTTGTTTTGTACATGATGGCTGACATGACCTCATATAGATATTTGCACTGATCTATTTTTAGATATTACTAATAATTAATAATACCCAAATGCTTGTTTAGATAGTTATACTGATCTGTCCATAGATATTACAAACATTACTGTTTAACAATAGCCAAATGTTTGTATTGAATTGAAGTTGTAGTTATTTTTGTCTAAAGCCCATCCAACACTTAGAGACATATCATTGATATCAAGGCTATAGCCATTTCAAAAGACACGCAACAGTACAGCAGTGGAAAAAAACAGAAAAGAAAATAAAGTACACATATCAGTGCAATTGCGCACATAATTTAAGGATATATACCTGGTGTTGACTACTCTGTCCAATTAAATATACAGGGGATTGAAAAAAAAAACTGGATACAAATGTAAACATAACTAAGATGTACATGTATATAACAAGACTGTATATGAAAACGGTTCTGAATTACCTGTAATTGCTTCTAAATATTACAACTAAGGTAATGTATATTGCCATGATATTACAATAATTTAGTATAAATATATTGTAGAATGTTCAGTAGTGGATCAGTATGATTGTAGCACCTGTTCAGTTCCATGTAGCCTATAACATTACATATTTCCCCAGTTCAGTAATGGATCTGCAGATTTGTATGTAACACATTTCAAGTCCAGTTTTGTAAGCCAAGTAGATTATATGCATCCTCAATATCTGAAACGATTTCAGTAAAGATCTGGAAAATTATTTAGCCAGGTATCATGTGTAGTATATACTAGTAATGGATCAAAAATATTTTTTATCGTAATTATCTGATCGTCATTTTTTGTAGTCCATGCTTTGTCTGTTTGGTTGTACTGTGTTATATATATAGATCTATATATATATATATATATTTTTTTTTTTTTTTTTTGACGGTCCGTCATTTTTTGTAGTCTGTGCTTTGTCTGTTTGGTTGTGCTGTTGTATAATTTTATATATTTTTTTGCTGGTACTAGAGTGAGAAATGTGTGCCGAGTACCGAACATTATTAACATCAGCTCTGAACTAATGAAACATGCGTTTTGTTTGGACTCATTAGTCAAACTTCTGTCAGGAAATTTACATAATCTGCAGATGATGCAGTACTCTCTCTTACTTTGCTTAATGCTTTGACTCCCGCATCCTCTCCATCAGCATCCTGCATTGGCAATCATGTTGGCAAAGCAAAAACTTAACCCTCGACTCCCTCACCCTATCTGCCAGCTTCCTGCAGTCCTCCAGATAGTACTTTTAGTAGTTAGCTGTCAATCAACAGTCAATATTTGCTAGCTGCTTGGTATCACCTGAAGTCAATGAAATAGAATGAAACATTGAAAGCAAGTGAAAATGTTAAGTTTAACTAAGCCTGAACTGAGTTTTCTGTCTGAACAATTAGTCTTTGGTTTGGTTTGTAGTTCTGCTGGTAGGTAGACTCGAAAGTGAAAAACAACACATAAATGATATAATAATTAAAGTGGCATGAAGATGTCCCCTGACCCCTGCCTTTGGTAATAACATAGACTACTCACCATCACTGTTCCAGTTTGGCCCCTTCACTTTGGTGCTGCCTCGAATATGAAACAAAGCCTCATGGTGAACTGGTCAGTGCATGCACTAATGACTGGAAGATTAAGGGTTTGAATACCATCAGTGCTGTCAGAAACATTGTGGTATTTTTCTGCCCAAACTGACATGCTGTGGGCATAATGGAAAGATTGGGAAGTCACAGTCTAATTTCATGCATCATTCAGGGTGTTCTTCAAGTATCTTGACTACAGATATCTGTATCTGTCAGGCCTGGTTGGAGCCAGGATGTATTGATTTTTTGAAAGAAAACATAGAGTACAGCCCTGTCTAGCAGTCTGAACCCAGAATGAAATCCATTGCATCATATGAACATGTATCCACATCATTGTGATCATTATACTGAAACATTTTATCAAACTCTGTGACCAGTGAAATGGTGCAGAAGTGGGACAGGGATAAATAAAACAAAACAAAACAAAAAACGAAACGAAACAAAACAAAACAAAAAATCGCGTTTTATTATTAGTTTTAAGGAGACAAAATTCATGATTGCTCCAAATAATCCTGAAAGTGGGAATATATCATCTAAGAATTGTCTGTTTAACAGGCCTGATAAAAGTGTTAGTCAAGATGGTAGTAAAATGTACATAGTACTTTAAGTTGGAAGGTTTGTGTTCAGTCTGACTTTGTGTATATATTTATACATGTCACCACAATATAGCCTGAATGTTTTTTTATAACAAATGGATGGACACAGAGGCATAAAAACTCAAACATGAGGTAGGACTGCAAGACCATATCAGCACTAGAAGTTTCCTCTTTTATGTCACTCTCTTTGTTTCTTTCTTCCTCCTTTGCTTTCTGTCATTTCTTCATATCATTTTCTGCCTTGCTGTGTACAGACTACAGCTTATTTGCTGTGGTCATTGTAGGTCTTGTTCGTCACGTCGCATCTGTGGCATCAGTGCATATGGAAATAATTCTGCGCACCATCTTGAGAAACTGAGACTGAAATGGATGTAGTGTAAAGCTTGACTGAAGAAAGCTGAATTTGGACAGGCCTCAGGACTAGCTGTCCTTGACATTGATAAGCTTGTTTTTCATTGTCATGTATACTAATACTAAAGTAATAGCCCTGTTTAGTTCGAAGTGTTCAGTTAGTATTGGATCAGAACTAGCACTGCTGAACTTCATCGAAGTGACTTGGCAACAATTTCAGAATCTCCTCTGGTGAATGGCTCCACAGTTGCCTGACATCATTGGATGATAAGGATTTTGTGGCACAAGGATTTTGTGGGATGCCGGCGGCTCGTTTAGAATAAAGAGTATCCCCACCTTGTGGAAATTCTGTGCTAGAAACTAGAAGTTTCCTCTTTTATGTCACTCTCTTTGTTTCTTTCTTCTTCCTTTGCTTTCTGTCATTTCTTCGTATCATTTTCTGCCTAGCTGGTCCATTCACTTGTATCTTACTTTCTTGTAAGATTGATTATTTTCTTGTAGGATTGATAATTGGGTACAGGTATTAAGTAGACTTACATTTTGGTTCTAGGGAAGGGACATATGCGGAAGTGATTTTAGGTAATTCAGGCCTGTTTTATATATATGTTTTAGTGTCCTTAGTTATGTTTAAATTTATATTCAGATATAATATTTTAAATCTCCTGTGCAATAAATGGGATGGAGTGGTCAGTGCCAGAGGCATCTCCTTAGATTACGTGCGCGAATACATTGATTCATGCACTTAATTTTCTTTTCCTTTTTTTTTCCTGTTGAAGTATTGCATATTTTTTTTAAACAGTCGTAGCCCTGATATGGCTTTATGCATTCAGCTGGGCTTTAAACAGAGATTACAATACAACAGCACAAGGAGTAGAACTTTGGCTTGACAATCTTAGGCTCTGGTGCCATGTTCAGGAACACCCAGAAAAGTTGAATTGAAATCAAGTGTTATTTTTCTTTGTGCAGACCAGATGGATATGCAAGGAATGGTGAGGAGGGTGGGGATCATGACCCAGCGTCTGGTCATTACCCAGCCAATGGAGGACAGGGAGCCAGTGGCTGGGTCTCAGTTGTCTACTCCCTACACAAAGAAGACTGCAGGTATGAGGTTTATCTTAAACTAAAGGGAAAAAAATAGAGGAGTGAGGAGGTGGGGGGGGGGGGGTATAAAAGACAAATAAACAGTTATCTTGTTTTGTTCAAAGACCACTGAAGAACACATTTAGGTGTTTTTTTTTAATGAGCCATGTATCTGCATGAAACTGAGATCTATTCAAAAAAAGTTCAGCTGTTGTGATTGCATTTTGAGACCTGGTTCAGGCTGCGTTTAATTTGTGTTAATGTATACTTTTGTAGATTTGTGATTTTAGTAACTCATTTTTGTTTTGTTTGTTTTTAGATTTTAATTTTTTTAAAAGACATTTCAGTTTCTGGATAAAGATCTTTCAGATGCTTCTTCGTTGAAATTGTGTTTGTTCTGTTTTTTTGGCTGGTGCTTAAAAAATTTTACCAGCCAGATGGAAAAAATTATCAGCCAAAGCACTAGTCCAGTCAAACAGTAGCAAAGCGAGATTTTACTTGCTTAGGTTTGATTGATTAGTATGGAGGAAAAAACAATGACAGCACTGGATTTCTTCAAGTTTCATATTCTAGTGATTATAGCAGTTTAGTATTAATAGAAAAACAAAAAGAATTGTTCTGGTTTTTCATTGGCTCAAGCAATTTGCCATTTAACAAATGGCAGATGGGGTAGAGCGCGTATGGAATTGTCTGTGTGCAGTGAATCCCTCGTGATGAAACTTCAAACTTTAATAAAATTCTTTATGCTATGAACCAAAAACATTGAATTTCTGCCATGGCTTTTAACCCCTTGACTTCCGGAACTTTTCAGATTTTTTGCCAAAAAATGGGTTACATTAGAGAAAAAATAATGAAAAATGATTAAATTACCTAATAACTAATAAATTATACAGTTTCTTGAAGGAAAATGAACTGGCTATTTATTGCAGATGTTTTTCTGTCAATCCAAGCACAGATAACTCCTGGTCAAGGGGGATAATTTACTTTTCAAAAGATAATTAGGAGTTGATTAAAAAAAACAACAACATAAAATTAATGTGAATGTTTTATAAAGATTGTTGTTGGCAGAAATGATGTTGTTGGCAGAAATGATGTAAAATGGTGTACAATTTATAATCTTGGAGGAGTTTGGCATTATCAAAGACTTTAGAATTTTTACAAAACAGGCAGTACATTTCATCAGAAAACAAGTAAAAAAGTCCACGCAACATGCATCCAGTGGCAGGGACTCAGTAGGTCCATGGCGGCCATGGTACTAAGTTGGGTACTCCTTTGGAATGTTGACATCAAAAGTATCGTCTGCTGCAGAGCAAGCACAGCTCGGTTCACTCCTAGCACGGCCACGTGTCTGTCCATAACTTGATCGAACACACACGCGACCACACCTACCTTGAGGTGCTCGGAATGTCAACAAAATCCTCAGGATAATCACTGTCCGAACTAGAATCCTCTGTTGGTTGAACAACAATGGCATCTCCGGCACCACGGCCACCACTTTCATCATCAGAACTGTCCGGATTATCAGGTAAATCCATCAAAAATCGAGCTACTTCCTCAACAGTATAGCGTCTGGACGCCATCTTGGGCTTCGATACGGTCAGCACTTTTTCAAACGAAAAAATCGATCAAAATCGGCCCAAAACTTCCCAAAATGAAAAAGTTTGTGCGCGGCCATTGCAGGGAAGTGTGCTGTGGTCACGTGACTGCAGTCACATGATTTCTGCTTACTTTCCATTTCATAACAGTGTTCAGAGTGCAGTGACCCCTATACCACGGCTACTTCCGCGGTTGGAAGTGAAAGGCTTAAATCAAACTGGCTGCCAGTGTTCAAGATAATAGGAACCAGAAACATGAAAATAGAATGAGAACGTGTACTGGATACTAATTTAGACAGTCCAACAAACTGGCCTGGTCAGGTGTACACAAAAGACAACAAAAAACAAAGAAAAATAACTTGGTGGAAAGTTACAGAAAAACAGCTGCAAAAATTCTCTTTTGTTTGAGTTGAGCAGGAGAGAGTGGCAGATAAGAAATCTAGCAAGTAAAAGCAGGGGAGATAAATGCATTCTACAAATCAGTATTGAGACAAAAAAAACAAAACTGAACGAACAATTTTGTCCTGTTTTATTCAGATGATCTGGAATTTGAAATGTTTGTAAATATCTGTGTATGCTGATAATAAAACTAAAGTCATTTTGTGTAATTCATTTAGAATGAAATTTATTAATTGTGAAATTATTAAGTTTGATAGCTAAAATTGTTTCAGAGTAAGTGATTTTACCATTTTTGATCAACAGCAGCGAGAAAAGTTTAAATTTGATGTTGCATGTGAAAATCATGGATTCCATAAGTCGCTGACTGTAGACTATGTGCTAACTTACTGCAGACATAATTAGTTTGAAACTATTGATTTTGAGAGTGATTGACACTGGGATTTCACAGTATTTAATTTACTAGATTTGTAAGTTTCATGCAAAGAAACAATTAAATAGTGCTTTAATTTGTTATGTTTTTGTTTGGGAAACAGTTGGTAGCTTCGGGCAAAAAAAAAAAAAAAAAAAGAACAGTTGGGGCAGTAATTGAATAAGTGGTGAGTGTCTTGAGTTTGAACTATATCTGCCAAGTGACCTCTAATTGTTTGTGGCGCTCTTTTTTTTTTTTTTTTTTTTTACTCAAGAAAATGGGGAAGGAGGTGGGGGGGGGGGGGGGAGGAGGTGTGGAGACGTTTAATTTTGTTATCTGAAATCCTTGTGAAATTAATGGAAATTAAATCACAGCATTTGTATGTCTAGTGTAGAATGTGTGATCATTATTATTTTATGATCTGCATATAGTTTACTTAGTTCCAATATGCTCAATTTTGGCCAGCTTTGGCCTTCATGAGCAACATTTTGAGATGACATAAATTAGCAGTCATTTGGTTATGCTGAGTGAGCAATCAATATTTTGTAAGTCTTGCTTGACATTTTGGTACCAGTCATGTACTGGGTAAAATTTTTATTGAAAAGATACAGGTATATGAGTATTATTGTACTTTAGTCTCATTTTTTCAGGAAAGTAGGTCATTGATTACCCAGCAACTCATTTGCTTATATATCTCAGATACTGATAAAGATAATCGAAATCTGTTTGTTGTATTTTGTTTAGATTGATCTCTACTTTTTAATGAAACTTTTTGATGAAATAGTTGTCTCACTTTGTGAAGTGTGACCAGTCTCCATTTTCACATGCAGTGTCACAATTACAGCTGACCCTTGAAAATAGTTCAGTGTCTTGTCAGTGATTCAGACAGTTCACCTAAAGTGTTTTCATGTGTTTAGTTCATTCTGTCATGTGGTTATGGTAATTTGAAAAAAAACAACTCTTGAAAGGGTTATAAATTTATGAAATGGACAAAAAAGTAAAATCTTCAAAAGAATCACTTCACTTACAATTAATTGATATGAATAGATTTGGTGGCATTGGACAATTAGACTGTAGTATTTCACAATTCATGTGATTAAATTTAACACTTAAGTTTGACAATGCAAAATCGCTTTGAAGTAGGCTCCTCTATAAAAAAAATGTTCCCCAATTTAAACTTGCTTAGATGCTCCTGCGTCATATGATGCTGGAGACAGTAAGACAAAGAGGCTCTTACAGGCTCGGTCGGCAGAGAATCTCAGGACATCAATCCAGTATCTGTTCACCAGTTGTAGATCTCTGTCAACGGTCTGGCACCAGTTCATTTTTGATTTTCCTCTCCTTCACAGCCCTGCTGGGTTCCAGTTCAGGGTATGGTTGGAGGTCTGGAAGATAGCAGTCTAGCGGCATGGCCAGCCAACTCGGTCGATGCTTACAGATGATGTTGGGAACTGGGTCTGTTTGCTTCTTGACTTTACTTTTTCATCATTTGTCACAATCTTTCCATTTGATGTCCAAGATCTTGCATAGGCATTTTAGATCAAAGGCGTCAAGCTTCTTCTTCTGGCATTTTTTCAGGTGCCAGGTTTCGCAGCTGTACAGCAAACCTGACAGAACATTATTGAATTGAGGGAGGTCTTTTTTGCTCGTCCAGATTTTTGACAGCTAAGTTAATCTTTCTATAAATAAAAATTCTTAACTTTTTCTGTTCAGTGGTGGAGGCCGCTCCTGAGGAGACGGATATCAACATCCGCAAGATCTTGAAAAGTCAGCTAAGTGGTGATAATGAAGTCCAGCCGGGAGAGCAGCCACAGCCATGTCAGATGGGAAGGCACTGGCTACTTCCGTGTCTTCGAATGAAAGCGTCGTGGACATGCAGCAGACACGCCAGATGGAGAGCTGTGTGAATGTACGACAGACAGGTTTGTCCAGAGTTGACCTGCAAATAAACGTGAGAGAGGACACCAGTTCCTGTGATGCCATCGATGACCTGGCTGACCTCGAGATCATTGAAGAGCTGGACAACCTGCCGGAAAAGCCAGTTGGGTGAGTACATGTTCATATGTGTCTGTTGTCTATATGTGTACATGTAAAATGGTCTTGAATGTGTGTATGTGTAAATGTGCTTGCATGTGTGTGTTTTTGTTGAGACAGTTTTGTTGAGTTTGGGTGATTCAGGTAAGCAGTTCACATACTAGCTGTGAGTTAGGGTAATTCATTTTGTTTTGTTTTGTTTTGTTTTGTTTTGATTTTGTTTTGTTTTGTTGTTGATACTTTTTTTCAGGTGGGGGGAGTGTCTGTGTTGGTGATGTGATGCGTTCTTTCACTGTGAAAATGAAGGTTAATTATTTTAAGCAAGTTTGAGATTCATGGTCCTTCAGGATTATGATGTTCATTAATGTGATGGAATCTGTAATATCACTGGGAGAGGGAGGGGAGGTGAGAAAACTATAATTTAGATAGAATAGTGTTTAATCCTTTTGAGTCTTCACAGATCATGTTGTAAAAAGAATTTGCATACTGTACTATAACGTTGTCATAGCAGTACTTTGTATTTTATAACAATTCAGTTGTTACTTTGTTAACTATATGTTTACATATTATCAAAATATTGTTGTTCTTGTGTGTGAATGGAACAAAATGTAACATGTTGTTTTGAATTGTTTGTGTACTATTTCTCAGGCCTGTCACCTATGGAAATAATGCAGATGTGTGCCACCTCTTAGACGAAGTGCCAACCCGAAAAGGAATAATCCTCAGAAACGATCAACTGGTAATCCCCTTCTCACTTTCACATACATGCAGTGGAAGTGCGTGTGCGCGTGCGTACACACACTCACCACACGCACGCACGCACGCACGCACGCACGCGCGCACGCCATCCATATACTCAAATACATGTGCACACACCAATACTTTGAACCTGGAAACTTGAACCATTTATTTAGAACTTTTTAAAAAAAAATTGCATCACACAAAATGACAACAACAAAAACAAGATGTTGGGTCATTCTAACGATATTCTTTTATACAAAAATTATCATTGATATGCAAGTTACCTTAAATATGATATGTTTTCTGACCTTGAAGACGCATCAGGTGATAAAACTCCATATGCAGCAAGGGCAGTAGTAACTGCCACAATATTGAAAACAGAATTGGAAAATGTTTTTGAATATTGTTCACATGTATTCCTTCGAAACTTTTTAGTGTGTGTGACCTTGATCTTGCTGCCTTCTAAACTTTTGGGATTCCATAGCAGTCCGCTTCTTTGATCAAAATTTGGTATGGATCCGCCCCTTAAACAGTGAAAAAATTTTGGTTTTCATATTTTCTGTCACAGAAACATAATCTCACACCCACAAACCACATCTCATGTACTTGCGTGTTGATATGAAATATCTCTTTTTTTTTAAAAAAGGGACATTTGAAAAATGCAGAATTTTGTGATGCTTGTAATTTAAGTAAAGTTTTATAAGTTTTCATAATAAGTGGATTGTAAATTTAAAATACCAGGGACTTTACAGAGATGAGTAGACAGGACACTCGCATTGCCTTTTTGCCCTTGAATGTATATGTTAATTTCAGTTAAAAAAAAAAAAGGCTGACTATTGATATAGGAAGTGGAACTCTAGTGCAGATTGGTATAGATTGGTATTGTGTGCAGTGAACTCTAGTGCAGATTGGTATAGATTGGTATTGTGTGCAATCTGTATTAAAAGTATAGTTTGATCGTTGATGTGACTGTATGATATACTCGTGTTCTGGATTAAATTTGTTAATATCACACATGCTCACGCATGCATGTACACACACACACACAACACACACCACACACACACACACACACACACACACACACAACACACACACACACACACACACACACACACACACACACACACACACACACACACACACACACACACACTACACTAACTAACTAACTATTAAAACCTGTGTTGTGCGGGTAGAAGCTTTGTTGGCATAGAGGAAGAGCTCCTGTCTTCCAGTTTGCCGTCTTTGAGTTTGCATGGATTTGAATTTGGCTTGCATGCAGCTTCCAGTTACTGGCTGTGAATAGACACCTGACCCTGTCACAGTTGGATTGGGGAAGGTAGGATTACGAGCGAGAAGAGACTGACATCCCCACCCTAATGCTGACCACATTAAAAGTTGAGGCGTCTTATCACCTCGCTCCCCCTATGACTTTTATGACTCAACATTTCCGACCTTGTTGTTGAGATCACTACCACTTCACTTCCCTATGACTTAGGGTTATGGGACAACCTTTTCCAACCTTGTTGTTGAGGTCACGGCCACTTCACTTCCCTATGACTTTGGGTTATGAGACAACCTTTTCCAACCTTGTTGTTGAGGTCACGGCCACTTCACTTCCCTATGACTTAGGGTTATGAGAAACCTTTTCCAACCTTGTTGTTGAGGTCACTCTCCACTTCACTTCCCTATGACTTAGGGTTATAAGACAACCTTTTCCAACCTTGTTGAGGTCACTACGTCTTCACTCCCCTATGACTTAGGGTTATGAGACAACCTTTTCCAATCTTGTTGTTGAGGTCACTCTCCACTTCACTTCCCTATGACTTAGGGTTATAAGACAACCTTTTCCAATCTTGTTGTTGAGGTCACTCTCCACTTCACTTCCCTATGACTTAGGGTTATGAGACAACCTTTTCCAACCTTGTTGAGGTCACTACGTCTTCATTCCCCTATGTTTAGGATTGTGGGACAACCTTTCCCAATCTTCTTGTTTAGGCAGAGAACCACTGTTACTCTTTATCAGGTTCAGGTCGCAATCATTTCATTTCCTGATGACTAGGGTTATGGGACAACCTTTTCCGAATTTAGTGTTCAGGCCTCTACCATTTTATTCGTCTTCAACTTCAGGGTAATGAGACAACCTTTTCTAAACCTTATTCTTTTTGAAAATGATTGTTGGTGCCTGTGTCACGTGTTATAGCTGCCATGGTGTGAGAAATGACTGTTACTTTGTTATGTTTCAGGTGCTGTCATGTGACGACGGTATGTACGAGGAGGGTCTGCAGTACATTGTCATACCGGGCACACAGTCTAAGGGTGCTTATGGTGAAGGTGCCATGTGCCAGGATTTAAAGACCCAAAAATTCTTCATGCGAAAAAACGGTTGGTGTCTGTGTGTTATCGTTTTTTGTTGTTGTTGTTGTTGGTGGTGGTGGTGGGGTTTTTTTGTGTGTGTGTTGGGGATGGGATTACGGGGGAGGTGAGGTGGGGATGGGAGTGCATTTCTTGAAGACAGGCTTGAAGATTGAAAGGAATATTTGTGCAGCCCTGTGAAGAAGAGGCCGGATGTGGATGTGTGTCTTAACTATGTATTGCCATTGTGATTATGTAATGTGGATGTGTGTCTTAACTGTCTATTGCTATTGTGATTATGTAGATATAAGGCCACAGTGTTGTTCTTGCAGGTGAAGAAATGTCCCGGAGTGAGATTAAGGGGTAGAGGAGGATATATGTGTGTGTGTTCATAGTTTCAGTTCAAATTTCCAAGAAAGAATTAACACTGCTTACCCCCTGGTCATTCAGCACTAATTATCTAAATCTCATGAACAGAGGAATAATTCTTGCAATGTTTGATAACATTATATAAATTCATTGAAAATATGATTACTTCTTTTGTTGCAAGCAGTTATTTTTCCTGCATTCAATACATGATAAGTTCAAGAAGGGACAGTTTTTTTGTTTTTTTTTCATGTCATTCATCTTTCATTTACAAAAAAAAAAAAAAAAAAAGTCAATTTCGATGGTCAGCATTATAAACAAATTTTGAATTTACTCCCCCAACTTTGTACAATATATTATTGCAGAATGTTGATCAGAATATAGTGAAAAGCGAGGCAGACGACCTCACAGGAATCTCGTTTAAAACAGCAGCGATGGTCATATTCCTAGCAACCATATGTTTAAAGGGCACTACCTGTCAGTTTATCATAAAGCCTTAAAGACGTTTGGGAGGCACTTACGGGCACTTTATTGGAATGCTGGTTTACAGTGGAGGTTTGTGGCCTGTGGGATTCTGTACATAATTAAGGAACTGGTTGTGACGTCGAGGTAGAGTTTCTGCCTGCTGATTGGAGCACACAGGTTTTATCCTGATGGGGGGAATTTTGTTTGAATGGCCCAGGTTAATGAATACCGTGCCCTATTCCATTTTGGGGAAGACGAAGCAGCAAGAGACGGGAATGGAACATGTCCTCAAACAGCTGACCTGAGGGTAGTGAGGTATCTACCACCTCACTCCCTAGAGTTTTAGCTATGGATTATTGGGTTACTTATCAATTTTTCCTCTTCCGACCCCCCACCCCCTCCCCCCCTTTTTTTCTCTCTCTTTTTAACTCAAAGGGACATTGTTGCATATCAGCCAATGGGTGTGTGAACATGTGTTTGTGTATGTATGTCAGTCGTGCTAGCAGAATTTTTCTCAATGTTTTTTCTGGGTGGATCTTTACCAAATTTGGGTCAAAGGGGTATAGACTGTTGAGGAGTTGCAAATGAACAAGTTCAAAGTTTATAGCTTGAAGGTCAAATTCACATGGACCAGAAAGGTGCCTGAAATAGCACTGTTTAAGGAAGGTGTCACAAACAGCACATTCTAAGGATTTTTTGGGTCAGTGTTTCATTTCAGTTTTCACTGTTAACCCAATATCCTTGTTTAACACCAGGTTTTGTTTCATCTGATGTTTCTTTAATGTGACAGTGATCTTGAGAAGTCCAGAATCTGGATTTTTTTTTTTCAAAACAAAAGGGAGATCATAAGAAGAGCTTGACCAGTTTGTTTTATCTCGCAGGTAAAGAAGAAGTTGTCCAGGAATGAGATTGAGGTACCCATGATGTTCAGCGACAACGCAGGAGTACCCAAAATTTAT
Source organism: Monoplex corrugatus (assembly GCA_030674185.1). Lineage (NCBI taxonomy): Eukaryota > Metazoa > Mollusca > Gastropoda > Littorinimorpha > Ranellidae > Monoplex > Monoplex corrugatus. Next base: position 13,835,278 of record JAPXFY010000027.1, on the reverse strand, counting down.
GGTGTCAATGTCAAAGACACTGACACGGAAATATATCAGGAGTTCGCAGGCAAGTGTTGATCTTTCTTTTTGTCAGTGTGTGTTTCTAGTAAAAGAGCATTAACCCTGCCAATCCTTCCATCTTATCAACAAGCTTCTTGACCAGAAGTTGCGCAGCAGAAATATGGAGCTAGGATATAACAGCACTTGCCAAATTGATATTGACAAGATCTGGAGAAATAGCATTGTTGAAAAAAACAAAAAAGGAGAGGATATGTTCATACTGTACATGGTAACCCCCCTTTTTTTTTTTTTAAACCAAAAGCTTTTTCCCATAGATACCTCACATTAGCATATACAAGTTTCATTAGTCACACTGCATTGTTTTTACACTCATATTTTAATCTGGAAATAATCCTGTTGGGTTACCACTCAAAAGTATGATGACAGTGCAGTGGTGGTTGTCTACATAGTGTGCACTTCAAGCAAAACTCAAGTCACTTGATAAAAAAAATTTTTTTTCCCAAAGACAGTATAATTGTGAAGTAATGAAAAGGGGGTTAAATATTATAATAAAAAAAGGTTAAGTAATCAAGCTTATTCCCAGAGCTTGCTTGCCATACCCGACTAGTTTTGTTTTGACCAGTATTCGTTCATTGTGAAAAGTTGGCAAATATTGTTGATGCCAGGTCATCCCCACATCCTGAAGGAATTCATGTCACCAACAGATTGTTACCATATCGTCAGAGAGTTAACCTTTTTACCTTCTATCTTTATACTGATGACTAGTGTTGTGTGATTGTGCTTATCATTGAAACTAATGTGTGTGTAGGCCTGTGCTTATTGAAACCAATGTGTGTGTAGGTCTGTCATTTGCATCCATGATGAAGTCGACCAACACAGACTACCCCAAGCAGCTGCAGGACCCCAGGAAGGTGATGCTGGTGGCCTTTCAAGCTTTCGCCTCACTCTGCAAACTCCACAGCGAAGGGGTCACTCACCAGGACATTAAGCGTAAGAACATCTTCACCCTTTTTGGGTTTTCCTGCAAAATGTCCTGTCTGGGAAGAACTGTCAATAAGAGCAGATGCAACATGATCAAAACACCAAGATTAGAGAAATGGTCCTCTGTAATATTCATCAGCGATTGGTGTACTCCGTCTTCATGGGTATGCATGCTGGGTGTTTTGACATTTCTAAAAATTAATGAATGCTGACATGACTTAGAGAATCTTTAACGTGCATATTTGATATCCCGTGTGTGCATACACACAAAGAAGGTTCCAGTAGTAACAGGTCTCACACATGTTGACCCTGGAAACTGGAGAAATCTCCAGCTTTCATCCACCAGCCAGGAGTTAAGCAGGCAGAATCGAATGCAGACCTTCCAATTTGAAGTTCTGCATCTTACCGACCTGAAACTGTTGCATCCATTGTTTCATGATTATTTTCCTACCCTTTCCTGTCATAAAACATGTGTGTGCTTAGTGCATGTCTAATTCTGCTCATGCATGGAGATGCCATCTTGAGAAAACTGAAACTGCTATGGGGATGCCGGGTGCTCTTTCAGTATAATTAATATCCCTACCTTCTAGAAATTCTGTGGTGGAAATTTCCACTTTTCTGTCACTCTGCCTTGCTGGTCCATTCGCCTGTATGCGTTCGATAAAGTCTTATGTACTTTTTCTTAGGATTGATAATTGGGTAGGGCCTACTTGTATTAAGTGCATTTTTGACTCTAGGGAGGTGAGATATGTGGAAGCAATTTTAGGTAATTTAGGCCCGTTTTTATATATGTTTTGGTGTCCGCGGGTATGCTTAAATTTGTATTCAGGTGTATTTTTAAATCCCCTGTGCAATAAATTGGACGGAATGGTCATGGCTAGGGGCATGTCTGTAGACTTTGTGCGCAAATGCATTGATATGTGTACTTTATTTTTTTTTTTTTTTTTTTTTTTTTTCATGTTGAGATTTTGTAGGTTTATGCAGTCAGCTGGGCTTTAAACAACAATTTAAAACTGATAAGTCTGTGTAAATTGTGCACGTTTCTTTGTCTTCAGCTGAAAACATATGCCTGGACATCAAAGAAGGGATCTGGCGTCTGAAGTTCATCGACTTTGGGTCTAGCCAGACGCCAAAGGATCAAGTGATGGAGGGATGGACCATTGAATATCTCTCCCCTGAGAGCTGCAAAACCATCCTGGAGGTATTTTTTTCATCTTTGGCATTATGAATTGGTGGTAGAATTTGTTAAAGAGGGATTCACTGCACATAGACAATTCCATATATACTCCATCTGGATCTGCCAATGATGATCTGGCACTTACTGATACTGCACAAAATCCTTTTCTCTGGTAAGGTCTTGAAATTGGAGGTGGCAGGGGAAATCAAAGAAAAACTAAGCTGACACCACCACAATTAATTAAATATTAAAAAATGTGCAACAGATAGTCCCATTGTTATGTTGCAGGCTTGGGTTGAACTCTTGATATAATTGTTGTAAGTAAAGAGAAAATATCTTGTTCTAATGATATAGTTGTAATTAAAGAAAAAATATTTTGTTGCATTGATATAATTGTTGTAAGTAAATAGAAAATATCTTGTTCCAGTGATATAATTGTTGTAAGTAAATAGAAAATATCTTGTTCCAGTGATATAATTGTTGTAAGTAAAAAGAAAATATCTTGTTCCAGTGATATAATTGTTGTAAGTAAAGAGAAAATATCTTGTTCTAATGATATAATTGTTGTAAGTAAAGAGAAAATATCTTGTTCTAATGATATAATTGTTGTAAGTAAAGAGAAAATATCTTGTTCCAGTGATATAATTGTTGTAAGTAAAGAGAAAATATCTTGTTCCAGTGATATAATTGTTGTAAGTAAATAGAAAATATCTTGTTCCAGTGATATAATTGTTGTAAGTAAATAGAAAATATCTTGTTCTAATGATATAATTGTTGTAAGTAAATAGAAAATATCTTGTTCCAGTGATATAATTGTTGTAAGTAAATAGAAAATATCTTGTTCCAGTGATATAATTGTTGTAAGTAAATAGAAAATATCTTGTTCCAGTGATATGATTGTTGTATGTAAAGAGAAAATATCTTGTTCCAGTGATATAATTGTTGTAAGTAAATAGAAAATATCTTGTTCCAGTGATATAATTGTTGTAAGTAAATAGAAAATATCTTGTTCTAATGATATAATTGTTGTAAGTAAAGAGAAAATATCTTGTTCTAATGATATAATTGTTGTAAGTAAAGAGAAAATATCTTGTTCCAGTGATATAATTGTTGTAAGTAAAGAGAAAATATCTTGTTCCAGTGATATAATTGTTGTAAGTAAATAGAAAATATCTTGTTCCAGTGATATAATTGTTGTAAGTAAATAGAAAATATCTTGTTCTAATGATATAATTGTTGTAAGTAAATAGAAAATATCTTGTTCCAGTGATATAATTGTTGTAAGTAAATAGAAAATATCTTGTTCCAGTGATATAATTGTTGTAAGTAAATAGAAAATATCTTGTTCCAGTGATATGATTGTTGTATGTAAAGAGAAAATATCTTGTTCCAGTGATATAATTGTTGTAAGTAAATAGAAAATATCTTGTTCCAGTGATATAATTGTTGTAAGTAAATAGAAAATATCTTGTTCCAGTGATATGATTGTTGTAAGTAAAGAGAAAATATCTTGTTTCAGTGATATAATTGTTGTAAGTAAAGAGAAAATATCTTGTTTCAGTGATATAATTGTTGTATGTAAAGCAAAAATGACTTGTTCCGGTGATATAATTGTTGTAAGTAAATAGAAAATATCTTGTTCCAGTGATATAATTGTTGTAAGTAAAGAGAAAATATCTTGTTCTAATGATACAATTGTAAGTAAAGAGAAAATATCTTGTTCTAATGATATAATTGTTGTAAGTAAAGAGAAAATATCTTGTTCCAGTGATATAATTGTTGTAAGTAAAGAGAAAATATCTTGTTCCAGTGATATAATTGTTGTAAGTAAATAGAAAATATCTTGTTCCAGTGATATAATTGTTGTAACTTATGTAAGTAAAGAGAAAATATCTTGTTCTAATGATATAATTGTTGTAAGTAAAGAAAAATATCTTGTTCCAGTGATATAATTGTTGTAAGTAAATAGAAAATATCTTGTTCCAGTGATATAATTATTGTAAGTAAAGAGAAAATATCTTGTTCTAATGATATAATTGTTGTAAGTAAAGAGAAAATATCTTGTTCCAGTGATAAATTGTTGTAAGTAAATAGAAAATATCTTGTTCCAGTGATATAATTGTTGTAAGTAAATAGAAAATACCTTGTTCCAGTGATATAATTGTTGTAAGTAAAGAGAAAATATCTTGTTCCAGTGATATAATTGTTGTAAGTAAATAGAAAATACCTTGTTCCACACAGCTGCTATGCTAGGAAGTAAAGATTGTTCCATATCCCCGAGGTCGTAAGGAAAGTGATGTGATATGATTGTTGTATGTAAAGAGAAAATACCTTGTTCCACACAGCTACTATGCTAGGAAGTAAAGATTGTTCCATATCCCCGAGGTCGTAAGGAAAGTGATGTGATATGATTGTTGTATGTAAAGAGAAAATACCTTGTTCCACACAGCTACTATGCTAGGAAGTAAAGATTGTTCCATATCCCCGAGGTCGTAAGGAAAGTGATGTGATATGATTGTTGTATGTAAAGAGAAAATACCTTGTTCCACACAGCTACTATGCTAGGAAGTAAAGATTGTTCCATATCCCCGAGGTCGTAAGGAAAGTGATGTGATATGATTGTTGTATGTAAAGAGAAAATACCTTGTTCCACACAGCTACTATGCTAGGAAGTAAAGATTGTTCCATATCCCCGAGGTCGTAAGGAAAGTGATGTGATATGATTGTTGTATGTAAAGAGAAAATACCTTGTTCCACACAGCTACTATGCTAGGAAGTAAAGATTGTTCCATATCCCCGAGGTCGTAAGGAAAGTGATGTGATGTGGGAGTAAGGTAATGGAGACCTCATGAAACTTCTCTATGTGCCAGTATTACCAGACCAGTACTAAACTCCTCTATGTGCCAGTATTACCAGACCAGTACTAAACTTCTCTATGTGCCAGTATTACCAGACCAGTACTAAACTTCTCTATGTGCCAGTATTACCAGACCAGTACTAAACTTCTCTGTGTGCCAGTATTACCAGACCAGTACTAAACTTCTCTATGTGCCGGTATTACCAGACCAGTACTAAACTCCTCTCCCTGACTGCTTTAGCTCCCCCGTGGGTATTTTGGGGACTCTTTCAGTATAAATAATATCCCCACCTTCTTGAAATTCTGTGCTAGAAATTTCCTCTTTTCTGTTACTCTCTTTGTTTCTTTCTTCCTCCTTTTGCTTTCTGTCATTTCTTCCTATCATTTTCTGCCTTAGTGGTCCATTCACCTGTATGTGTTCGATAAAGTCTTTCATATTTTCTCTTAGGTTTGATAGTTGGGTGCATGTATTAAGTGCATTTGTGGCTCTAGGGAGGTGAGTTATGTGGAAGCAATTTTAGATAATTTAGGCCCAATGTTTTTGTATATGTTTTAATGTCCTTAGTTATGTTTAAATTTGTATTCACATGTTTTTTTAATCTCCTGTGCAATAAATTGGACAGAATGATCAACGGCAGGGGCATCTCCTTAGGTTATGTGCACGAATGCATTGTTATGTGTAGTTAATTTTCTTTTCCTTTTTTTCCTTTTCAAATATTGTGTATGTTTTGATCTGGTTATAGCCCTGATATGGCCCTGTGCAGTTGGCTGGGCTTTAAACAAAACAACAACAAAAAAATAACTGCTTAGCATCTTTATTTTCCTACATATGTTTGCTTCTGTATTGGTGCTTTTGTGAAGAGCTGATGGCTCCTGTGAAATGAGATGCTGTACAAATAGTAGTTATTATTTTTTTTGACAGATTGCCAATGAGGTGCTGCCCAAGGAAGAGGGTCGCCTTGCTCCTGGAACAGATGTGTGGGCTCTGGCGCTTTCACTGCTGTATTGTCTGTGTGGCTACCATGTCATGGTCTACGTCTGTACTGGTCAGACTGCATACCCTGCACATCTACAAGAAGACCGGAACAAATTGGAACGCTATCGTATGGGGCATTGTCTCCATCAGGTTTGTTATTCTTTATTTTTTTAACCCGTTCACTGCCAGGTATATAGTTTTGCTGGTGGTTGCCATTTGCCAGGTGATTTTTGTGTGGTTAGGGTATAATTTACAAAAAATACTAGCATGCAAAGTATTGCATGAAAGTATTCATAACCATTTTTTTAAAGGAAAGTGAACAAACTATCCACTTACAATAGTTCAAAATTTAGTTATTTTTGGTTAGTGAAGAATGCAGCGCTTACCAAATGTGTCAGGACCATGGTAGCCATTCGGGCCAGCACCTTGAGCAAAACTGGTAGCCCGAAAAAAAATCTGGTAGCCACAATTGCGAAGATTCGAACCAAAGTCTGTATGAACCGTCCTTTCTAACCTTCCACTTGGTGAGGAATTTCCTTTCTCTCTTGTCCTCATATTGTTGGGACCGCTGAAGTTTGTCTTCTTTCGGTTTTTTTGGAGGGGGAGGCGCTCCGACACCAAACTTCCACATGGTGGCCGGATGTTTTGCAAACACCGCATTCGTAGTGCATGCGCGGAAGCTGGTTTCCGCCGGCCAAATTGGCAAAAGCAGACGACTCGCACATCGATGATCGGAGAAGTTAAAAACACTTTGCTGAAGTGCCAGGCTGCCTGCACAGTCAGCTGGATCGACAACACGCTCGATCAAGCTGACTGTGGTGCCTGCATCATGTCATGTCAGAATTCCTACTCGTCATTTGGGCTACCGCTACCGGCACCTCGACTCGCCCGACTGTAAATTTGGTCGCGAAAGCGAGCGGGCGAGCGCATTTGGTAAGCGCTAAGAATGTCCCATAAAATTGACGTGAATACATTTAACATAATTTCTTGTTATACATTATGGATTAGTAGAACAAGAAACCAAAAAATATCCCAAAGAAACATATTCGTTAAAGAAATGGAAATAGGTTTAATTATTAACGTATGCACCAGTTAACCTTTACCTGTGTATTGTTACAGATTGATAATCTGAAAGATGAAGTCCGATTGGAACATGAATCCTCCCTCTACTTCTGCGCTAACCAACCTTTACCTGTGTATTGTTACAGATCGCTAATCTGAAAGATGAAGTCATACTGAAGAAGCTGATCCGCCCTGAATGGCCGGAACCTCTGAAGATGTTGCTCTTCAACACGCTGCGCGTTGATCCCAAAAACAGATGGTCTGCCAAAGTTGCCGCTGAGTTCATTCTTCACAACTGGATCCTGAGTAAGCACAGATCAAGATTTTTTTTAGAAAGGCTTTTTTGAACAAATGAAAAGAGAATCTCGAGCTGAGTTTCAATTTTCAGAAGACAGTGTGTCTGTGCCTGAAACAAATTCCACGTGCATGCCACAAATGCCGTGTGAATGGAAAAAGGTATAAAATAGGATGGCATAAGCCATAAGTGTGCGCATAAATCCTATGCACTGGCATGATGTTCAGTGATTTTTTGCATTTTTTCCTACTTACTCACAGAGATATTAGCAGTGTTCTTCATTGGTTTCAGTATGCATTCTATAAGGAGAATTCAAGAAAGAAATCACACCATATTAGTTATTACAGATCTAGGTTTTTATCTCATTCAGGTCAGTGTTGACAGTATTGGCAAATACAGTAAAAGGCTTTTTCCTTGGATTTTTCAAGTTTTCATGTACATAATAGGGGTGAAGTTTATATACTGGTTCATCTTGTGCTCCAGAAATTACCATAGTGTGCCTGTCAAATTATAGGCAGTCGGTAGATAATGACCTTGTGCCAGTAGCTGTAATAAAAATATAGCAGATTGTGGTTGTCAGTGAGGCATCTTAGTAAGTTGTCATTGTAAAGTACTTGTATCATAAAGTGGTTTGTTCAGTGATATTAGAGTATCATTGTAAGTACTTGTGTCATATTAGTAACAATTTATGGATTGTCAGTGCATCTGAAAATAGTCATTGTAAGTACTTGTGTCATAAAGATGTAGCAATTGATAGTGAGTGCAGTAATTCATTGTAAGTACTGTGTTGATAAGATAATCAGATGGTAGAGCAAGTAAGTAGTCATTGTAAAGTACTTGTGTCTAGTAAAGATATAGATTTTTGTTGAATATGGCTTAGTAATTGCATTGTAAAGTACTCGTGTCAGTAGTGATTATCAAGGTTTTAGTAGTTAAGTTGTCATTGTATAGTACTTTGTGTCAGTATGCTATCAAGGATATAATAGTAATTCATTGTATAGTACTTGTGTCAGTAGTTTTACCATGGATATGCAGTAGTCATTGTATAGTACTTGTGTCAGTATTGTTATCAAGGATAAGCAGTATAGTCATTGTATAGTACTTGGGGTCAGTAGTGTTATCAAGGATATATGCAGTAATCAATTGATAGATTGTGTCAGTAGTGTTATCAAGGATATAGCAGTAGTCATTGTATAGTACTTGTGTCAGTAGTGTTATCAAGGATAAAGAGTTTGTCATTGTATATACTTGTGTCAGTAGTGTTACAAGGATATAGCAGTAGTCATTGTATAGTACTTGTGTCAGTAGTGTTACCAAGATATAGCTGTAATGTAGTCATTGTATAGTACTTGTGTCAGTAGTGTATCAAGGATATAGCAGTAGTATTGTATAGTACTTGTGTCAGTAGGTTATCAAGGATATAGTAAGTATCATTGTATAGTACTTGTGTCAGTAGTGTTATCAAGGAGTATAGCGTATCATTGTTATAGTATTTGTCAGTAGTGTTATCAAGATATAGCAGTAATATCATTGTATAGTACTTGTGTCAGTAGGTTTTCAAGGATATAGCAGTAAGTTAGTCATTGTATAGTACTTGTGTCAGTAGTATAATTCAAGGATTAGCTAGTAAGTGTCATTGTAAGTACTTGTGTCAGTAGTGTTATCAAGGATATAGCAGTAAGTTGTCATTGTATATGTACTTGTGTCAGTTAGTGTTATCAAGGATATAGCAGTAGTCATTGTATAGTACTTGGTCAGTAGTGTTATCAAGGATATAGCAGTAGTCATTGTATAGTACTTGTGTCAGTATGTTACAGGATATAGCAGATTTCATTGTATAGTACTTGTGTCAGTAGTGTTACCAAGGATATAGCAGTAGTCATATGTATAGTACTTGTGTCAGTAGTGTTTCAGGATATAGCAGTAAGTTTCATTGTAATAGTACTTGTGTCATTAAATGTTTATCAGGATATAGCAGTAAGTAGTCATTGTAAAGTACTTGTGTCAGTAGGTTATCAAGGGATATAGCAGTAAGTAGTCATTGTATAGTACTTGTGTCAGTAGTGTTATACAAGGATATAGCAGTTAAGTTTTCATTGTATAGTACTTGTGTCATAGTGTTACCAGGATTGATAGCAGTAGTCATTGTATAGTACTTGTGTCATAGTGTTATCAAGGATATAGCAGTAATCATTGATGTAGTATATGTGTCAGTAGTGTTACAAGGATTATGCTAGTAATCATTGTATAGTACTTGTGTCAGTAGTGTTATCAAGGAATAGCAGTAGTCATTGTAATACAGTACTTGTGTCAGTAGTGTTACCAAGGATATAGCAGTAAGTCATTGTATAGTACTTGTGTCAGTAGTGTTATCAAGGATTATGGTAGTAGTGTTGTATAGTACTGTGTCAGTAAATGTTATCAAGGATATAGCAGTTAATAATTGTATAGTACTTGTGTCAGTGTGTTTCAAGGATATAGCAGTAAGTAGTCATTGTATAGTACTTGTGTCAGTAGTGTTATCAAGGATATAGCAGTAAGTGCATTGTTAGTATTTGTCAGTAGTGTTATCAAGGATATAGCAGTAAGTATGTCATTGATAGTACTTGTGTCAGTAGCGTATCAGGTATAGCTAAGTATGTCATTGTAAAGTACTTGTGTCATATTACAAGATATAGCAGTAAGTTGTCATTGTTATAGTAATTGTGTCATAGTACAAGATATAGCAGTAGTCATATGTAATAGTACAATTGTGTCATAGTGTTCAAGATATAGTAATGTCATTGTATAGTACTTGTGTCAGATGTATCAAGATAGCAGTCATTATTGTCTAGTACTTTGTAAGTTTTCATGTATAGTACAGATGTAATCATAAGATATAGTCTGATGTGTAGTGTCAGTGAATGGCAGTAACTTGAAGATGTGTCTCAAACGTGTCAGTATCAAAAAGCAGATTGTTGAGTTGTGTAGTAGTGTTTCAAGGATTAGCATAAGTTTCATTTATAGTAACTTGTGCAGAGTGTTATCAAGATATCAGTGAGTTGTCATTGTTAGTAATTTGTCAGTGTGTTTAATCAAGGATTAGCAGTGTCATTGATAGTACTTGTGTCAGAGTGTTTAAGGGATATAGCATAGTAGTCATGAATATACTGTGTGTCAGTATTTATTCAAGAGTATTGCAGTATCATTGTATAGTACTGTGTCAGTAGTTATCAAGGATATAGCATAGTATTGTATTAGTACTTGTGTCAGTGTTGATGTATCAAATATAGCAGTAAAGCTTTTGTATTGTGTCAGTAGTGTTATCAAGATATAGAGTGTATTGTAATAGTACTTGTCAGTAGTTTTACAAGGCATTAGCAGTAGTGTCATTGATAGTAACTTTGCAGTAGTGTTTCATGGAATGCAGTAAGTGTCATTGTATAAGTACTTGTGTCATAAGTGTATCAATGGTATATAGCAGCTTAGTGTCATTGTAAGTACTTGTGTCAATTAAAGATATAGCAGATTTGGTTGTACAGTGAGAGTCTTATCAAGTTTACAGTAAAGTCTTGTGTATTAGTTCAGTATTGTTTCATGAGATATAGTAAGTGTCATTGTAAAGTACTTGTGTCATAGTAAAGATATAGCAGTTATGTGTGTATGGTCTAGTAGTTATCTGATAAAGTATGTCATTGTATACGATCTTGTGTTGTAGGTATCAGGATTAGTAAGTTGTCATTGTATAGTACTTGTGTCATATAAGGATATAGCAGTTGGTGTATGTCTTAGTAAGTTGTCAGTGTTATACGGTTGCATATAAAGTATAGCAGACTTGTGTCTGTAGTGAGGATTTAGAAGTTGTCATTGTAAGTACTTTGTCATAGTTACAAGATATAGCAGATTATTGTATGTTTAGTAGTGATCTAGTAAGTTGTCATTGTAAAGTACTTGTGTATATAGTTATAGAAGGTTGTAGTGAGCAAGTAAGTTGTCATTGTAAGTACTTGTGTCATATGTATACAAGGATATAGCAGTAGTTGTCATTGTATAGTACTTGTGTCATATGATATAGCATGTGATAGTGGTCAGTAAGTTGTCATTTGTATAGTACTTGTGTCATATATAAGGATATAGCAGATTTGGTTGTATTGTGTAGTGGTTAAGATTGCAGTAAGTATTGTATATAATGTATACAGATTTTGTTTTATAGGATAGTAGTTGTCATTGTAAGTACTTGTGTCATATATAGGATATAGCAGTTTGTTGTATAGTACGGTCATAGGTTTCAGTATACGTTGTCATTGTGATATATTGTGTCAGTAGTGATGGTATAGAGTAAGTGTCATTGTAAATACTTGTGTCAGTATGTATCAGATTGGTTGTCATTGTTAGTAAGTTGCATGATACTGTGTATAGTGATATAGCAGATTTGGTTGTCAGTGAGGCAGCTTAGTAAGTGTCATTGTAAAGTACTTGTGTCATATAAAGATATAGCAGATTTTGGTTGTCAGTGAGGTGGTTAGTAAGTTATCAGTAAGTCTGTGTATAAAGATATACGATTGTTGTCAGTAGCGTTATAAATTGTCATTGAAAGTATTGTATAAAAGATGTAGCAGATTTTGGTTGTCAGTGAGGTGCTAGTAAGTTGTCATTGTAAAGTACTTGTGTCATATAAAGATATAGCAGATTTTGGTTGTTAGTGAGGCATCTTAGTAAGTTGTCATTGTAAAGTACTTGTCATATAAGATATAGCAGATTTTGGTTGTAGTGAGTGGCTTAGTAAGTTGTCATTGTAAGTACTGTGTCATATAAAGATATAGCAGATTTTGTTGTTAGTGAGGTGGTTAGTAAGTTGTCATTGTATAGTACTTGTGTCAGTAGTGTTATCAAGGATATATAGTAAGGTCATTGTATAGTACTTGTGTCAGTAGTGTTATCAAGGATATAGCAGTAGTCTTGTAAGTACTTGTGTCAGTATGTTATCAAGGATATAGCTGTAGTCATTGTATAGTACTTGTGTCAGTAGTGTTATCAAGATATAGCAGTAATCATTGTATAGTACTTGTGTCAGTAGTGTTATCAAGGATATAGCAGTAGTCATTGTATAGTACTTGTGTCATAGTGTTATCAAGGATATAGCAGTAGTGTCATTGTAAGTACTTGTGTCAGTAGTGTTATCAAGGATATAGCGTAGTCATTGTATAGTACTTGTGTCAGTAGTGTTATCAAGGATATAGCGTAGTAGTCATTGTATAGTACTTGTGTCAGTGTGTTATCAAGGATATAGCAGTAGTCATTGTATAGTACTTGTGTCAGTAGGTTATCAAGGATATAGCAGTAGTATCATTGTATAGTACTTGTGTCAGTAGTGTTATCAAGGATATAGCAGTATCATGTATAGTACTTTTGTCAGTAGTGTTATCAAGGAATAGCAGTAATCATTGTATAGTACTTGTGTCAGTAGCGTTTTCAAGGATATAGCAGTAGTAGTCATTGTATAGTACTTGTGTCAGTAGTGTTATCAAGGATATGCAGTAATCATTGTTAGTACTTGTGTCGTGTGTTATCAAGGATATAGCAGTAAGTGTCATTGTATAGTACTTGTGTCAGTAGGTTATCAAGGATATAGCAGTATAGTCATTGTATAGTACTTGGCATTTAGAATAGTATTGTATAGTATTGTTCTTAAGATTAGCATTAGTTGTCAGTGGTGGTATATATCATGTAGTATTTGTCATTTAGATAGCATTGTTGTTGTGGGTTCAGGTGCATAGAGTCTGTGTACTTGGCTAAAGTTAGCAGATTTGTGTCTGTGGGTGTTAGAAGCATAGTCAGACTGTGTCTTAGAAGCAGATTAGTTGTTGTGTGTTGTAATATGTGTATGTTCAGTTGTTACAGGATAAGTATCTGTATGTACTTGTGTCAGTAGGTTCAAGGTAGCGTATCATTGTATTATTGGTCGGTGTACAGGATAGGTATCATTTAGTACTGTGTAGTTGTTCAAGTAGGATCATTATGTATTGTGTCTAGGTAGTATAGCAGTTTATTGTGTCTTTGTCGTGGTTTAAGGATGCAGAGATGTAAGTACTTGTGTCGTGTGTTCAGTGCGTATCATGTATCTTGTCGATGTTATAAGGATAGATATCATGTGTCTGTGTCGTGTTACAAGTATAGCATATCTGATGTATGTCGTAGGTTATCAAGGATGCGAGTATTGTGTATTGTCAGGTACAGGTGCGTAGTATGTATACTTGTCTAGGTACAGGATGCGTAGTTGTATAGTTTTGCAGTATATTGTATGTACTGTGTCAGTAGTGTCATGGTATAGCAGTGTCATTGTTATAGTATTGTGGTATGTTATCAAGGATATAGCAGTAAGTCATTGTATATATACTTGTGTCAGTAGTGTTATCATGGATATGCAGTAGTTCATTGTATAGTACTTGTGTCTAGTGTTATCAAGGATATAGCAGTAATCATTGTATAGTACTTGTGTCAGTAGTGTATAAGGATATAGCGTAATGTCATTGTATAGTACTTGTGTCAGTAGTGTTATCAAGGATATAGCAGTATCATTGTATAGTATTGTGCAGTAGTGTTACCAAGGATATAGCAGTAGTAGTCATTTTATAGTATTGTGTCAGTAGTGTTATCAAGGATAGCAGTTGTCATTGTTATACTTGTGTCAGTAGTGTTATCAGGATATTAGCAGTATCATTGTATAGTACTTGTGTCATAGTGTTATCAAGGATATAGCAGTGATTGTATAGTACTTTGTCAGTAGTGTTATCAAGGATATAGAGTTAGAGTCATTGTATAGTACTTGTGTCAGTAGTGTTATCAAGGATATAGATAGTATATGTATAGTACTTGTATAGTAGTGTTAAAGGTATAGCAGTAAGTGTCATTGTATAGTAGTGTCAGTAGTTTTCAGGATATATCAGTAAGTGTTTGTATAGTATTGTGTAGTAGTGTTCAAGATATAGCATAAGAGATATGTATAGTACTTGTGTTCAGTAGTTTATCAAGGATATAGCAGTAGTCATTGTATTACTTGTGTCAGTAGTGTTATCAAGGATATAGCAGAATAGTCTTGTATAGTACTTTGTCAGTAGTGTTACAAGGATATAGCATGTATCTCATTGTATAGTACTTGTGTCAGTAGCGTTATCAAGGATATAGCAGTAATCATTGTATAGTACTTGTGTCAGTAGTGTTATCAAGGATATAGCAGTAAGTTGTCATTGTGTAGTACTTGTGTCAGTAGCATGATCAAGTATATAGCAGATTCTGGTCATTAGTGAGGGGACTTTATAAGCATTGTCAAGTGTAGATTCTTAGCGTCTAATTTTTAACAAGGATACAACAGCAGATTTCGGTCTTATGGGGGTTTTGTAAGCATTGTCAGATGTGCATTAGAACAGAACAGACACTGCTTAACTCGGCATAATTGGTCCGGCAGCAATGCATTGTTCCCTTTGATTGGCAGCCACGCTTCTGCTTGACATTGCTAGCCCCTGTTGGCTTCCAAGTGCTGGGACTTCATTTGAATGAACTTGCGTTCAGTGGTGTGTTAAGCAGCTGGAATGAATAGCATAAGATCTTTTCTTTTAAATTAGTGTGAAATATGGGGCAGCAAAAAAGTGAAGAGTAGAATTAGTCCACTTCAATCCAGATATGGGTTTGTGTAGTCAACATGTCTGTGAAAGGCAGCAGTTGAAGAAGAAGAAAAAAAATGTATTTGAATCGAGTAGAAAAAGGGAGTGGACAAACTGTTGGGGAGTGGACAAACTATTGAAGTACCTGTGAACCACATGAATTGAATTGGAAACTTGTTTTTAAATGGAGCAAAGAAGAAGAGTGATCAAACTAATCAACTGTGAAGTCGCGACTTGAGTTAAGATGGAATTAAGGATGTCGTTGGGTTGTTTTTTTTATGTATTCATTCATTTATTTGTATTGCAGAAGGCGCTGGAACAGCATTTCAGCAAGCACCCCCACCAGCACCAACACCTGTCGTAACACCGGCACCAGCACCAGCATCAAGATCAGGTGGAGTGGTACTGGTCTGATGCCTGCAGCGCTTAAGATTCGAGCCCAACCCATGCCCCAGAGAAGCTAACACAGTGTACTGAGGTACTTATATCTACATGTTGTCATTGTAATATGCGTAACAATAACTTGTCAGTCTGTGGCTGTTTGGAGCAGAAGAGTAGTGGCAAGAAAGGTGTGGTGGTAGAACAGTAGATGAAACGTTGGTAAAAGGTGGAGATTTTTCCAATCTCCCAAGTCGGCATATGTGTACACCTCATACAGCTCGGATAAAATGCCATGTACAGGGCACCCAATTTTCTGATTTTTCTTGGAAATCTGAGAAAATCCACAGGCTGCTTCCAAGAAAAAAATGTGCTTTCTGAGAAAATACACGAATTCGACTGATAATTTTTTTCTTCTTGAAATAGTCGGCTGTTTGTCGTCTGTTGATCTCAAAATCGAAGGATAAATTCGGATATTGGGTAAATCCGTTCATATTTCCTGCTACAGTCAGTTCTGATGTTCTCTAGTTTGTACAGTCGTGGCCAGACATCTTACAATCTGTGGGCAACATTGGCTAGATAGTATTTGTCTAGTGTCAATTGACTGTGTCCTAGTCTTCAAAAATTAGCCCATGGTACTGAAATCAGAGGTTAACTGGTGGGGAAAAAAACTCTCAAAGGTTTTGACAACATTGATGGAACCACGTACAACTTTCCAGTTTGGTCCACAGCGCAACCACTGCTACAAGTGCTTGTGACAGTTACTGCCACATTTATTGCTAAGCTAGCTACAATTTGCTGCCATGTGTGTGATTGTCTGTTCATGTGTTAACTAGCTGTGTGTGTCCATGTGTGTGATTGTCTGTTCATGTGTTAGTCAGCTGTGTGTGTCCTGCCATGTGTGTGATTGTCTGTTCATGTGTTTACGAGCTGTAGTAGTGCCTGCCATGTGGTGATTGTCTTTTATTTAGCTACCTGTAGTGACTTCCATGTGTGGCATTCCTTTCACGTGTTAGTAGCTCGTAGTGTCTGCCTACTGTGTGATGTGTGTTAGTGTTAGACTGTAGTACAGTTCAGCCTGGTGTTATGTCTGTTCAGTAGTGTAGGTTCTGGGAGTGTGCCTGCCATGTGTTGATTGTCTGTTACTGTTAGAGCTTTAAGGCTGCCAATGTGGTGATGTTTGATCCTTTATGTTAGGTTTGTGATTGTGCCTGCCATGTGTGTGTTTTCATGTTAGTCTAGCTGTAGTTGTCTACTATTGTTGATTGTCTGTTTATGTTAGCGCTGTGTATGTTCTGCCACGTGTGTTGATAGTTGTGTCAGTGTTAGTGAGCTGTAGTGTCCTCATTGTGTTGATTGTCTGTTTATTACGTTACTAGCTGTAGTGTGCTGCCATGTGTGTGATTAACTGATTCATGTCTTGCTGTGTGCTTGTAACTCATGATTGGGTTTGTTGTCTTTTGTTTTAGGGTAGCTGTAGTGTTGCTGCATGTTTGTTTGTTGTTTCATTGTTTAGCTAAGTACAATTGTCTTGCATGAAGTTGTGATTGTCTTTCATGCTTTGCTATTTGGATAGTGTCGTCCATGTGTGTGATTGTCTTTCCATGAGTTGAGTACTAATGTGCATGCCCTGTTGTAATGTCTGTTCATGTGTAGCTATGTATGTGATCCTGCCATGTGTATTGTCAGTTCATTGTTAGCTAGCTGTAGGTGTCGCATGTGTAAGGTTGTCCGGTTATGTCTAGATGATTGTAGTGGTTAGCCACGTGTGTGAATGTTCATTGAGGCAGCTGTAAGAGTGGCCTGCCATGTGCTATGTCGTAGACTGTGATAGTGAGTTACTATGTGCCTCAATGTTTGATTGTCTATGTTTAGCTAGCTTGTGTGCTGCCATGTGTGTGATTGTCTGTTCATGTGTTAGCTAGCTGTAGTGTCTGCCATGTGTGTGATTGTCTGTTCATGTGTTAGCTAGCTGTAGTGTCTGCCATGTGTGTGATTGTCTGTTCATGTGTTAGCTAGTTGCAATCTGTCTGCCATGTGTGTGATTGTCTGTTCATGTGTTAGCTAGCTGTAGTGTGTCTGCCACGTGTGTGATTGTCTGTTTATGTGTTAGCTAGCTGTAGTGTGTCTGCCACGTGTGTGATTGTCTGTTCATGTGTTAGCTAGCTGTAGTGTGTCTGCCATGTGTGTGATTGTCTGTTCATGTGTTAGCTAGCTGTAGTGTGTCTGCCATGTGTGTGATTGTCTGTTCATGTGTTAGCTAGCTGTAGTGTGTCTGCCACGTGTGTGATTGTCTGTTTATGTGTTAGCTAGCTGTAGTGTGTCTGCCACGTGTGTGATTGTCTGTTCATGTGTTAGCTAGCTGTAGTGTGTCTGCCATGTGTGTGATTGTCTGTTCATGTGTTAGCTAGCTGTAGTGTGTCTGCCATGTGTGTGATTGTCTGTTCATGTGTTAGCTAGCTGTAGTGTGTCTGCCATGTGTGTGATTGTCTGTTCATGTGTTAGCTAGCTGTAGTGTGTCTGCCATGTGTGTGATTGTCTGTTCATGTGTTAGCTAGCTGTAGTGTGCCTGCCATGTGTGTGATTGTCTGTTCATGTGTTAGCTAGCTGTAGTGTGCCTGCCACGTGTGTGATTGTCTGTTCATGTGTTAGCTAGCTGTAGTGTGCCTGCCATGTGTGTGATTGTTCATGTGTTAGCTAGCTGTAGTGTGTCTGCCATGTGTGTGATTGTCTGTTCATGTGTTAGGTAGCTGTAGTGTGCCTGCCATGTGTGTGATTGTCTGTTCATGTGTTAGCTAGCTGTAGTGTGCCTGCCATGTGTGTGATTGTCTGTTCATGTGTTAGCTAGCTGTAGTGTCTGCCATGTGTGTGATTGTCTGTTCATGTGTTAGCTAGCTATAGTGTGCCTACCATGTGTGTGATTGTCTGTTCATGTGTTAGCTAGCTGTAGTGTGCCTGCCATGTGTGTGATTGTCTGTTCATGTGTTAGCTAGCTGTAGTGTGCCTGCCATGTGTGTGATTGTCTGTTCATGTGTTAGCTAGCTATAGTGTGCCTGCCATTGTGTGGATTGTCTGTTCATGTGTTAGCTAGCTGTAGTGTGCCTGCCATGTGTGTGATTGTCTGTTCATGTGTTAGCTAGTTTACAATCTGTCTTTCATGTGTGTGAATGTCTGTTCATGTGTTTTGACAGGAAGACGAAGAAACATATGCGGTGCATAACACGTTACCTCTGCCCACACCTTGTACTTCCTCTCCGCCATCCTTCCCAGAAGCTCTGTCTGCAAGTCATCTGTCAGACCTCATTGAGCTGTTGCGTAGCGATGGTCCGAAGGAAATGTGATGTCACAGCAGAAACAAGAAAAGCCTGGAGCCCTACCCAAATCCAGCTCAGTATGGCCCCAGGCACTAATCTGCTCATACCAGTGTTAAGAGTTGGTTCACCTCCATAGCCTTTTAAAGCCAGCCCAACGTGGCTACAAGTATCAGATCGCTCGTATTGATGTAAAGAGTTGATTCTGGTTATTGGTATAGCATCAGGTTTCTTAGAAATGATGTCCTGGTATTGGTTCTTGTTTTGATTTTCTTGGGATCAAGTCACAGCGCTTGTATGATTCCATTTGCTCTAGCTTCTGCTTGCACTAACGTTGTAGATGGAGTGTGATGATGGTGATGGTGAAGGGATCAAAATTAACCATGATATGCAGTATGCCTGTGTATTAACAACTTAATGGCAATGTCTTGTGGTTCTTGTTAACTCATAGCTTGGGGATTTTGTTATCATTTGCTTTTAGGTCTTTTTGATGTTGTTTTTGTTTGTTTTGTTGTTTTGTCCTATTGACTTTTAAAATTGAAGATTTGCCTGTTGCTTGAATTATGTGCATCATTGCCACTCCTTTGCTAATTTTGGGAACTAGACTGCTGTTATGCTCTTTTCAGCAAAACTGAATTCACCTCAAAGATGAAAAGCATGATATCTATAGGTTTTTAGTTCATGAAGATATTAACCCTTTGACTCCCACACACTGTCCATTAATATCCTGCATTGTCACCCATGCTGGAGGGAAAGAGAGCACCAGGTAGACCCAGGGAGAAGATACTAGATGGACTTGCAGAGTGGTTGAAGACAAGGAGGGTGGAAGAGATGCTTGAGGCAACAAGAGAGAGACAGATGGAAGCCCATGATCGCCAACGCCATGCGGCAAGGCACTGATGATGATGATGATTGTCACTCATGCTAACAAAGCAAAAACTTAACTGTTTGATTCCATCATCTTGTCCATCAGCTTCCTGCTGGAAGCTGGTGGACAGGTTAGGGAGTCAAAGGGTTGCGGTTGGTGTGATAGAGTGCGGGAGTCAGAGGGGTAACAGTGATGGAATGATAAAACTTCAGTACAGGAAACGGCTTTGGATAGCGCAGTCATGACTTTTTTTTTTTTCAGATTTGTTTCTGGAACATTAGTGTACATTTTAGGAACTGCTTGTGAAAAAGGAAAAAAGTAGTAGGCGCATTCAGTTTTAGCCTTAACCTTTTCTTTCCCAAGGCCAAGTGATAGAGTTATAACATTATGTTCTTCTGCAAGCTGCAGCATTGCATGAATTATTTGGATCAGAAGACGCAAATTTCATGTGTGAGTTTGCAAGTGCAAACCTGCCAACTCCTATTTTGGGCAAAATATGTTCCGTTTTAGAACCATGTCATTTTGCTGTGCTGTTTGCCCCAAACTCATGCTGAATCAAACAATTTTTCCATTTTTTACGCAGGAGGCATTTAACCAATATAATGATATCGGACTTGTGTGGAATTTGTTCAGTCATGATCTGTTGGTTGACTTTTTGAACAGTTTGTCAAACAGTTCAAAAGATTTGAAGGTGTCAGGGCAAAGACATTGTTCACACACTTTCTGGCAGAGCAGAGCATCAGTTTCAGTACCATTGACCATACAATGGAATTGTCTTGAGAAATTTCGTAATCAAAAATGGCAAGACAGTCCAGCTTTGGTAGAATGGTAACATTATTTTCAAGTGAAAAAAAACAACATGTAAAAGTGAAAGCTGTCATTGATAAAAGCATTAATAGTGAATGATTTTGCTGTAAAAATGAAAGTACCCGAATAATGATTTTACTATAAAAAACATGTAAAAGTGAAAGTGCTGTCATTGATAAAAGCATTAATAGCAAATAATGATTTTACTAATGATAATGCCTCCACCTCCATTTGCCTAGGCTTTCATTGATATTGTATGCTGGAAACATTCCTTACAAGTGTGTTGAGGAGCTGGCTGATCTTCCACAGCCAGATTCATTCTTTTGTGTAGTTTATTAGTAGCTTAGATCAAAGGGTTAGATCAGAGGACCCTTGACGGGAAATGTGAAGTACATTATCTCTGTGTCGGCAGCTTGAATGCTGAAAGCGATCCCTATGGCCTGCTGTTTTGTTTGTTCGCTACCCCATCTCCTGCACCACATTTTTAATCTCCGTTCCCACCCCGTTTGTTTTGGTTCCCAACATCACCGGTCATACTGAAATTGAGGTTGTCATGAAAGGAGGTCATGAAGGACCAGAGATTCTACATCATCATATTGACTGTCTGAAATGGTTGAGGGGTTATTTAACCCTTTGACTCCCGCACCCTGTCCGCCAGTATCCTGCGTTGTCAACCACGCTAGCAAAGCAAAAACTCAACCCTTTGATTCCTTAACTTTATCTGGAAGCTGGTGGATAGGGTAAGAGAATCAAATGGTTAAGTTTTTGCGGTTGGTGGATGGGTTGCGAGAGTCAGAGGATTAATTATAACGGGAAAGCTGAAAACTGTGTGGGAAGCAGCTAAAGCAGAATGAAACTTAACAGCAGGAGGTCTGTCTTTGTCCCCAAATTCCCTGGCCCTTCATGCCCTGCTCCTGATAGTCAACTTTGCAGTTTTGTTCTTGTCTGCTGATGAGACAATCATGATTTTTTTTAAACTCTTTCACTCCCACACCTGTCGTCGTGTGAGGCCCATTAGCTCAGTTGGTCAGAGCGCCGTTCTGTTAATGCGGAGGTCGTGGGTTCGACCCCCATGTGGGCCATACGAGTAGACAAGACGAAACAGTCAAGGGTTAGGACGCCAGACACTCAGTCTGAAGCTGTGGCTAGTATCATGTCAGCCCTTCTGGACAGTGCCTGGCGGGAAAAGGGTGGAGATTTTCCCCACCTCCTACCTCAACTTTTTTAGTAAGCCGTCTTGTGCCTGAACACCCATCATGTGTATACACACGCATAACCTCAAATATGTGGTTTTGTTGTTGTTGTTGTTTGTTTTGTTTTGTTAAAAGATCCTGGATCCTGTAAACAAGTTACTACTATTTCACTTTACAGTTTTCAGTGGCTTGTGTTGGAAAGCAAAAATACTTAGCATGCATGCCCTGTTCTTCCCCCTTTTCAAGAACTTGCCAGCACATAGCATTTTACACACAGGTTCAATGAGTGTGCCAGATACTTGCTGGCAGATTCAGGTGGAACATATCTGGAACTCTCTGAGTGCAGTGAATTCCTTTTGAACAAACTCCAAAGTCTCACAGCGTGTCCATCAGCTTGGTAGGGGAATGAAAGGGAAAAGTTAGAAGAAACAAAACTGTAAGGGATTTGGGGGATGGTGTTGTTGGAGGGGGAATGGTAGGTAATGATCAGGGATGGTGATGTTGGGTGGTGGTGGGAAATAGGAGGTATGGTGGTGGGAAATCGCAGGTAGTGATGAGATAACGCTTGTTACTGGCTTGTTGTGCTGCTGTGCTTCAAGACATGTTATCTTTGCTTTTCTGTTGCTTTGCTGTTTTGGTTTGCACATCGTTGCATGGTCAGTTTTATGTGTTATGTTTGGGAGGTAGGTAGTCTGTAATAGTCGGATGTAACTGGATTTGCTGTGCTGCTTTGATTGAAATGTGTTTTGAGTCATCAACCTGTCTTTTGTTTTGTTGTTGTTAATTTTTATTTTATTTTAATTTTTGGATTATTGGGGGTGCTTGCTATTTGTTCTACCAATTTCATCTACTTTTTATCTTTTTAAATAATATACCAGCATCAGTTGAGTGTTTTTATTGTTAGATTACTTGGTGGGGCTTGGGTAGCAGGTACCTCTTAATTATGAAACATTTGTTTTGTTGCTTTGTTTCAGCTGTGCTCATTGTTGAATTGTCTTTGTTTACTTAGAATTGACTGACGGACATCATCTGATTCTTTCCCGATTGTTTTACCCTTTGTAAACAGCCCCCAAGGAACATCCCGATTGTTTTACCCTTTGTAAACAGCCCCCAAGGAACATTAGAAGCGTGTCAGATTTCCTTACAGTTGTTTCAGCTATGTAAGGTCTTATGACCGATGGATCTCTGCCATTGCCAATTTTCTGATGACTTACAGTTGTTTCAGCTATGTAAGGTCTTATGACCGATGATCTTGCATTGCCATATTTTTGATGACCTTACAGTTGTTTCAGCTATGTAAGGTCTTATGACTGATGGATCTCTGCCATTGCCATATTTTCTGATGACCTTACAGTTGTTTCAGCTATGTAAGGTCTTATGACCGATGGATCTCTGCCATTGCCATATTTTCTGATGACCTTACAGTTGTTTCAGCTATGTAAGGTCTTATGACCGATGGATCTCTGCCATTGCCATATTATCTGATGACCTTACAGTTGTTTCAGCTATGTAAGGTCTTATGACCCAGACTGCCAACCATACGATTTGGCGTATTTAGTACCCAGTTTACTCAATACGACATACGCGACTTAATAAAAAATACGACGAAAAAAAAATTAAGATAAAAAAATCAGTACCATTAGAAGTAAATTTGGGCTCAGAATGCTCTAGATTGCACAGATTTGCACCAATCTTTAAAATTTTCGGGGGCATGCCCGGACCCTAGTTAGCTGCGACTCGGCGCTGCGCACTCAGATACACATATTTCAATACTCCATTTTTCCTGACAATACCCAACTTAAAAGTAGGTTGGCAGGTTGATGACCGATGGATCTCTGCCATTGCCATATTTTCTGATGAGATGCCAAAGTAAAGAAGATTTGTAAAGGCTAGGTGTGTGCACGCGCTCGTGCGCACACACACGCACACACATGCATGTGCGCACAGATGAAATCCGTATGGTTTCCTTCAAAGTGTGGGTAGTAAATTAAGCAGTCTCATGGCTAAAGCTCCTTTTTGGGAGCTCACCATGAGGCGTGAACATTTGAGTCAGCTCTGAAAGAAATCTACTGTTCCCTGTTGGCTTTCTACAAAGGGGGTTTTGATTTTTGTACATTCTTTCCATTGGCTGTTTTTATATTATTTCTTTTGGCTGTTTGTTTTTTGTTTTTGTTTGTTTGCTTATTTTTTTTGGTTTTTTTTTGTTTGCTTATTTTCTTTCTTTGTTCTGTTTGGTCTTTTTTCCTCAACTTTGTCAAGTCTAATATTTGACTGAAGAGTTGTAGGCTATATGACTGGTTCTTGTTTCCAGGTTCTTGCTTGCCTTTGGTGTTCTGTTGTCCAGTTACAGAATTGTTTCTGTACATTGTTTCTGTGTATTGTTTGTTACTGTTAAGCTCTTTTTACCTAAATACAACACTTGGGGAAGTGAACTTTGTTACTAGAAACGTGCAATCATTTGACAAATGAAGAGTATTTTCTGCATTTCTTTATGGGTTGCCCATTTTTGATCAGCAGTTGCAAAATTTGATAAGCCTTGTTTTGGGGGAAATAAAATGCAGGTTTTTATACTTGCGTAGATGAGGGGAAAACATCTTTGTTAAGTTGTGAATTTATTCTATGAATGTTTGAGAAAAGTAAAACATTGTTGACATTGTATACATCATTGGATGGGAAAACTATTGATTTAGTGATTCGTGGAGATAAAGTCTTTATTGATTGATAAATCTTTCTGTTATTGTATGTGATACTAGGCACTTGTGATTACTCTTTTTGTTTGTGATGTTTTGTTCACATGGTCTTTGTAATTTCTTCTTGTAGGTGCTACTTTCCTTTTTATTGGTTCGGAAGAATGTCAGTACTTTTCACTGATTTGTTGATTGTAAAGCTTTGTTGTTTTTTTTTAACTTTCTTTGTTTTGTAAACAGCTTGTTAGTAATCATTTTTGCTTACAGTAGGTTTTAGCACATTTAGGGCATGTTGGTTAAAAACCTGAGTACTTTGCTGTTGAGTACTTGCTGTTGTTTTAACATTTTTTTAAAACTCTTAATTAGTGCTAAACTTTGTCATGTAAATTGGTTTTAAGTAATCATTTTTGCTTTGTTTTATCACAGTTAGGAATTGTTGGTTTAAAGTATTCTTCTGCATACTTGTTTTTAATTGATTTTTTGACAAAACACAAATGAAGACAGTGATTGCTGAACATTATTACAATATCATTGACAAAACTGAACAGGATTTATGTATCAAGTATACATTTTAATACATCACAACAAAACAAGTTGTGGATAAGCTTAATGAGTTTTTTACTACATCCAAAGCACTGTTGAGCCCTGTTTTGGGTGCATTCACACCAAACCCAGCCCGTTGCCAGCAGCTAGACACTGCAGCACTGTTCATGTAGAACACAGCTGGTTGCCACCAGTCAGGTGCAGCAACATGGCACTCGTCAGGCTCTTTCCTTACGATCAGAACAGAAAAGTGAAACGGAACTATTTCTGCTGCCGTGGTGTGCATCCTACTTGTCCCATGTGTAACAGGCAGATCTGTTGAAAGAATGTACTGAGGACTTAACCAACAGAATAAAAAATTTCAGGCTAGAAAATATCGGAAATTTGCATCAATAGCAGAGCAATAGTGTCGTGTAAAAGTTCAGCCCTTGGATCAGCCAGCCACTGAAAAGTTGCGCTTGCCACAAGTTGGATTTTCTGCCAACCTTTGGCTGGAATTGGTTAGCTTCAGCATGAAGGGTTTCTGATGGCTCTCATGGTGGGAGAGAAAAAAACATGTGCGCGTGATTTCTGACTAGTTACTGTCAACTGGCTGACACTAGCATGGATACTTTTTCATGAAAGTCCATCTGCCTTTATTTTAAGTTTTTTTTAAATAGTATTGGAAGAGTATACATTTAAGTAGGACCTGTTTTTACACCAACGTTTTGTTTTTATACCAACATTTTGCACTGGATGATAATATATACTGTATGCTTTGCTTTGGCTTCAAAATAAAATTTCTTTAAAATGTATTCATTGTATGTTTTTATTTCATGTGTGATTTACTCAAAAAGGTTAAGAAGTTTGATTCCCTTATATATATGGGGTTCAAGTGGAACACTGCATTGAAGCTGTGAAACAGATGTTAATCAAATTGTCTTGTAAAACCAACAGATTCTTACATAGAAGTGGCCATTCATGAAGGGCAAGTTTTTTTTCTTTACATGCATCAACAATCGAGCAACAAGCAAGCCAAAGTTGTACGAACGGGAAGGTTTCATAAGGTCACATCAGAACAGGAGGTCAAAATGACGGGATGAAGTCAGTGACAAATAGGATGACGTCAGTGACAGAGTGAAGTCAGTGACAAACAGGATGAAGTCAGTGACCGGTGCTATAGTCAAGCGGGTAAGACAATGGTCTTCTAATTTGAAGGTTTAGGTTTAAACTTGCTTGGGTACCACCAGCTGGGTTTTTCTGTCCTGCCATTAAGTCAGTCATACTCTTTCATGGGTGTGCATATTGTTGTTGTTACTGGTGTTTAAAGCCCAGCCAACTGTGTAGAGCCATATTTGGGCTATAACCGTTTCAAAACACATACAAAACTTCAACAGGAGAAAAAAAAAAGAAAGAAAAGAAAATCAAGTACACAATGCATTCACGCACATGATCTAAGGTTATACCCCTGGCATTGACCACTCCGTCCAATTTATCGCACAGGGGATTTAAAAAATATCAATACAAATTAAAGCATGCCTAAGGACACCAAAACATATAAAAACAGGCATAATTACCTAAAACTGCTTTTGCATATCTCGCCTCCCTAGAGCCAAAAATGCACTTAATATATGTACCCAATTATCAATCCTAAGAAAAAGTATGTAAGACTTCATCGGACACATACAGGTGAATGGACCAGCAAGGCAAAAAATGATGACAGGAAGAAACGACAGAAAGCAAAGGAACAAGGCAGAAACAAATAGGGTGACTCAAAAGAGGAAATTTCCAGAACAGAATTTCCAGAAGGTGGGGATACTGTTTATACTGAAAGAGCCCCCAGCATCCCCATGGGGATGTGTATGTTGGATATTTCCATAACATAAGCTACAGAACACCAATATGGCTTACATACTTAAGGATCATAATGCACATACTTGATAGTCTGCACGAAAGAAACTCAAGCATTAGCAGGTTTGAACTTTGGTCAACTTTGGAGATAAGGAAACGCTTCACCAGTTTCAAACCCTGAGCTTCCAACAGGCAGACCAAAATTTCGACCACTCATCTATCACACACATCTTGGTGGAACATGTGGCCTAATGTATAAACCACTCACCAAGGGTGTGTGAAACCTGGGTTTGATTCTCAGTCAGACAGGGTGCAATTGTCTCTTCTACCCCTGTCCCCCCCCCCCCCCCCCCCCCCATACCTTGAGTGATGGTCTGGTCGCTAATTTTTCAGATCACATAAATCTTGGTCATGTACATAGTAAGCTACGCACAAAAAGTTAAGGATCACTTGCACAAAAATTCATAACTTTCAAAATAAGAAAGCCAATGCGTTGAAGTTTGGCAAACATTTAATTCCATGCTTTAGTGATAACGATACACAATTGCCTTCAATTTCGAGCAATCGTTTGGTGTGTACATTTGATCAAAGTGGGTACGTATCGAAATTTGATTTCCCAAAGTCATTGAAATCACAAGACAGGACATTCTGATGCTCCCAAAAGTTCAGTAATGCGTGTAACCGCCATGGCGAGTCCTCATCGAGTTGACCAGGTTGGTGAAGATCCTCTGTGGAAGCGCCTACCACTCAGCCTGCAGCATCTGGTAGAGGTGTTGGGCATCCCTGGGAGGGGGGTGGTTGCTCCTCACTTTGCGATCCAGCTCATCCCAGAGGTTCTCAATCGGGTTGAGATCGGGACTGCATGCTGGCCACTCCATTCTGTTGACTCCAGACTGCTGCAGGAAGTCGTTGACCACCCTTGCCCTGTGGGAGCGAGCGTTGTCATCCTGGTAGACAGCCGTCGGTCCCATCTGCTGCAGTGTAGGCACAGCCAGCGGTCGAAGGATCTCATCCCGGTATCGGAGGCCAGTCAGGTTACCCTGTACATGATACAAGGGTGTTCTGTGGTGAAGGCTGAAGGCCCCCCAGACCATTACAGAACCTCCACCAAAGGCCACCTTTTCTTGGACAGTGGTGTCAATAAAGCGTTGCCCTGGGCGCCTCCAGACCCTCAGTCGGCCGTCGTTGTGGTTCATGGTGAAGCGTGATTCATCACTGAACAGGACCTGGGACCATTGCTGACGTGTCCACCTCACGTGACGTCTGCAGAAGGCACGGCGTGCTGCCCTATGGGCTGGAGTTAAGCGTGGCCGTACAGCTGGGCGACGAGAACGGAGGTTAAACCCATGAAGGCGGTTCCATATGGTCTGCTGGCTGATGTTGATGCTAGTAGCCACCCTCAGCTGCCTTCGAATGATGCTGGAAGAGGCTGTTCTTGTCTGCAGGGCTTGTCGTTCAATGAGACGATCTTCACGTGGGTTTGTCTTCTTCAGTCGACCAGATCTGCGTCTTTCATGGACCCTCCCAGTGGCTGTGGAGCGTTGAATCGGTCTGACAATGACCGAGATGGACACCTGAAGTCGACTGGCCACTTCTCGCTTGGGAACACCATCTTGGAACCATGCAACAGCTCGTCCCCTCTCAAACTCGCTCAATTTTCGTCGTGGAGGCATTGTCAGATCAGGCCTACTACTGGTGTAATGTCTTCTTATAAAGCCAAGCAAGAGACAGCATCTCACACATAAACAGCAGTGCTTGCACGTGCATAATGGTTTTTCCATCTGGCTGGTGCAATGTGTTCAGGCAGAACGGTCCAAAACAAGGTCCTTTTTCGCAAGTTTCCGCTTTTCCGTTTGCGGCCAAGCTCAGTAGTAGAGAATCCCGTGCAATTTTCGCACTAACACAACATCGCCCACTTACAGCTGAACAAGAATTCATAACAATTTGGCTGGACTGAGAAATAAATACCAGTAGCGAACTGAGTTTATTACGCACCTGTTTTCTCATAGTGATCCTTAACTTTTTGTGCGTAGCTTATTTACTTAGGGCAGATTAAAGAGAAGAAAATTTTGTGGCAAAATTGTGCAGAAAAATCAACTTTCACGGTGAACAAAAATACATGCATACAGGGGGGTAAAAAGGGTGACAGCATATTATGACAACATGCGAAAATACCTTCAACATCAGAATCACACGAAATCTGGTGTTGTTC
Organism: Monoplex corrugatus; assembly: GCA_030674185.1. Lineage (NCBI taxonomy): Eukaryota > Metazoa > Mollusca > Gastropoda > Littorinimorpha > Ranellidae > Monoplex > Monoplex corrugatus. The sequence goes on along the minus strand of JAPXFY010000027.1, from coordinate 13,806,458 downwards.
AGTGTTGACCAAAATGTAAAAACAGATAGAGTATTTGATCTTACAATAATGCTTGTAAAATCATTTATATATAAATGCAAAATAAACAAGTGTGTTCCAAATGTACATACTTTCCAAAGAATGCTAAACCAGAGATTCAAAATTGAACAATATAATGCCAAAATAAAAATTTCGCTTGTCCTTTTTTAATGCTCAGTGGAACAACCATAGATCAATGTTCCCTGTGTAGAAAACAGACTTTCTTCATGACATGTTTCTTAAATATTGATGTACATAATGAAATCATCATTGATTAGAATATTGTTTTATATGTTTTGTAGGCTATAGGTTTTCTTTTCTTTTTTTATGTGAACAATTATTATGAAGCCAAAAGCCAAAACAGCATTCAAGAAGATGACAAGCATTCTTACCAACAAATGCCTATCAATTAACATCAGAAAGAGAGTCCTTGAATGTTATATAGAACCAATACTGTTGTACGGATGCGAGGCGTGGACAGTCAGCAAGCAAAGCCAGAGCTGGATCAAGGCTGCCGAGATGTGGTTTCTCAGAAAAATGTTGAAAGTTCCATGGACAGCAAAGAAAACGAGACAGTCTTGATGGAGGCAGACACAAGATCACTCATAAGGAAGATTAGGAAAAGACAAGCAACATTTATAGGCCATTTTATGAGGAAGGGGGATTTGGAGCACCTGGTCACAACGGGAAAGCTGGAGGGAAAGAGAGCATCAGGTAGACCCAGGGAGAGAATGCTGGACGGACTTTGAGAGTGGCTGGGGATGAGGAGGGTGGGGGAGATGCTCGGGGCAATGAGAGATAGAGATGGTTGGAAATCCATGGTCGCCAACGCCGTGCGGTAGAGCACCTGATGATGATGATGAGCTTGAATTGTATTCTCGCATGTTACGTCATACTTTCTGAAGTTGACGAGGATTGGTGACGTATACAGAATGACGTCAATTGGTCATTTTTCTTTCACTGGCATGAACAGAAAAACTTCAAGGAAACATCAGTGTGTATGAAAATCGACTGATTAATTTGCATCGAGACTGATCTAATTCGAAATCATCTGGCCTAATGAAACGAAATCGACGACAGATTTTGTGATACTGAAGGTAACCTTTATCTGAAACATTAGATCTGGGATCTTTCGATATTAGCCTCAAGTTGTATCAACAACTGGAATTTTCCTCACACGAAAAAAAATTCTTTCGACATCGACAAGGCTTACGTGCACCCATTCGCAAGAGAACTCAGTGGGAAAACAATACCGGACCTATCGTTAATCTCAAGGGCGAACCGGGTAAACCTGCTTTAGACGATCAGAAGTACTGCTAGAAAAAGCTTAAAGAAAGTTCATGATCGATTACTGCGTCAAGTAGGCTACAGTAACAACCTCGAACAAAGACTAAAGAGATAATCGTCTAAGGCACGAAGTTGGCAGAAGATTGTAGCCTAACCGGATAAAATCAACCAAACAAAAAAATAGATCTACACACACACAGACTTCGACTCAGGTTCAAGGTACTACAAAATCTTCTCTTGCACAAGACGTGAGGCACGTTCGTTTAATAAGAATGACAGGTCCGTTCATCACAATTTTCTAAGCTGACATCTTCTGCAACGATATCAGACAAGACAAAAACGCTCCTGCAGACGAATCATAAAATCAGCTAGGCCTCTCTCTCTCTCTCTCTCTCACACACACACACACACACAAGACTGAAAACCTGCATCTGTTGTGAAATCGATTCTTGACTACAGACCCACCTGTTACGAGACTAAAGTTAGGCGTTATAAAGCAGAGTCAAAAAGACTATAACAGGTTACAGTGGTCTCCCCCGATTGACAACAACAACAACAAAAATGTTCGCTTGAATGTTCGTCTACAACAACCTTAGACAAGTGCACAAACATTTCTATAACCGAGCATTAAAATATCCCAAAGTCTCGCACAGGTCGGAAAAATAAATAAGTTTTTGGAGTGATACGCAAAGCTTTAGCAATCTCCCACGACAAGACTTTTAGAAACTGTGCAAGTGACTTTTGACAACTGACAAAACAAAATCAGGAGGACAAGGCATAAGAGGAAAAAGGATTAAGAAAATAAATCGTACGAAACCAATTTCAACAAATCAAATCAGCAAATACCATCACAAAAGAAGACACAGAACAAAAATATCCATATTTTAGACATATATCAAAATCTGAAAAGCAAGCAAACTCAAGGAAAAACTTTAACAACAACAACAACAACAATCCCCCCCCCCCCCAATACACACACACACACACACACAAACACACAAACAAAAACAAAACACACACACACTACTAAACGTATTCTAACCAGTCCAACACAAAACAAAACCACAGAAGACAACCAAATCAGAAAGTAATCATCATGGTTCTAGGACTTCATCTACTACTTCTGATGAGAGCGTTTGTGATCCCCTGGACCAAAGCCATGTTCAGGAGGTACTGGGCCTTACGCTACAACCACAAAGACCTCCGTGGGGGAGGAGACAGTCGCAAAATCACGGCTGGGCCTACTCCTGTTCAGTCTGCTGACAGTGCTGGTGACGCGTACTGACAACATGATAATAAATTTTATTATTGGGCACTGTTTAACTTCACTGTATGATCTATAGAACAATCGTTTAGGAGGTGATACAAAATCGTTTTACTAACAGTAGAATCGTTCATAGATTTATCGATAGATTCTGTGATCTAATGAGAAGTCACCAGAGGGAGAGTGATTGATGTCTGTTATTGACGATCCAGATCTGCAGGCTGACTAGATCTGATGCCTCGAGTTCAATCCCAGTCTGCAACATAAACACTGGCCGGTTCGCCACCCATCTTAACCCTTTGACTCCCGCACCCTATATTACCAACTGCAAAAACTTAACTCTTTGACTCCCTCACTCTATCCACCGGCTTCCTGCAGGAAGCTGGTGGATAGGGTGAGGGAGTCAAAGGGGTAAGTTTTTGCTTTGCTAGCATGGTTGACAATACAGGATTGTGGTGGGCAGGGTGCGGAAGTCAAAGGGTTAACATTCCAGATCTGCAGGCTGGCTGGCTCTGTTGATAGAGCCGATAACTCGAGATCTGATGTCTCGAGTTCAACTCCAGTCTGCGACATAAACAGTGGCCAATTCGCCACCCATATTAATACTCCAGTCATTTTGGTGGTGTCTTGTTTGATGTTTCACAGGTCCTGGACTCCTCCTCTTTTCTCATTTCAAGATCTTGCCAGCACATTGGGTTTTGTGCAGACTCAAGGAACCTGCCAGATGATTACTGACAGATTTGGGTGGATCGATGATTACTGGTAGATTTGAGGGAGCGATGATTACTGGCAGATTTGGGTGGATCAGTGATTACTGGCAGATTTGGGTGGATCAATGATTACTGGCAGATTTGGGTGCATCGATGATTACTGGCAGATTTGGGTGGATCAATGATTACTGGTAATTTGGGTAGATCGATGATTACTGGCAGATTTGGGTTAATCGATGATTACTGGCAGATTTGGGTGGATCGATGATTACTGGCAGATTTGGGTGGATCGATGATTACTGGCAGATTTGGGTGGATCGATGATTACTGGCACATTTGGGTGGATCGATGATTACTGGCAGATTTGGGTGGATCGATGATTCCTGGTAGATTTGGGTGGATCGATGATTACTGGTAATTTGGGTGGATCGATGATTACTGGCAGATTTGGGGGATCGATGATTACTAGCAGATTTGGGTTGATCGATGATTCCTGGTAGATTTGGGTGGATCGATGATTACTGGTAATTTGGGTGGATCGATGATTACTGGCAGATTTGGGGGATCGATGATTACTGGCAGATTTGGGGGGGAGTGATGATCATTGGCAGATTTGGGTGGATTGATGGTTACTGGCAGATTTGGGTGGATTGATGACTACTGGCAGATTTGGGTGGATTGATGGTTAATGGCAGATTTGGATGGATTGATGGTTACTGGCAGATTTGGGTGGATCGATGATTACTGGCAGACTTGGGTGGATCGATGATTACTGGCAGACTTGGGTGGATTGATGATTACTGGCAGATATGGGTGGAGCGATGATTACTGGCAGATATGGGTGGATCGATGATTACTGGCAGATTTGGGTGGATCGATGATTACTGGTAGATTTCGGTGGATCGATGATTACTGGCAGATTTGGGTGGATCAATAATTACTGGCAGATTTGGGTGGATCGATGATTACTGGTACATTTGGGTGGATTGATGATTACTGGCGGATTTGAGGGAGCGATGATTACTGGCAGATCTGGGTGGATCAATAATAATGGCAGATTTGAGGGAGCGATGATTACTGGCAGATTTGGGTGGATCAATAATAACTGGCAGATTTGGGTGGATCGATGATTACTGCCAGATTTGGGTTGATCATTGATTCCTGGTAGATTTGGGTGAATCGATGATTACTGGTAAATTTGGGGGATCGATGATTACTGGCAGATTTGGGTGGATCGATGATTACTAGCAGATTTGGGTGCATCGATGATTACTGGCAGACTTGGGTGGATCGATGATTACTGGCAGGTTTGGGTGGATTGATGATTACTGGCAGATTTGGGTGCATCGATGATTACTGGCAGATTTGGGTGGATCGATGATTACTGGTAGATTTCGGTGGATCGATGATTACTGGCAGATCTGGGTGGATCAATAATTACTGGCAGATTTGGGTGGATCAATGATTACTGGTACATTTGGGTGGATTGATGATTACTGGCAGATTTGAGGGAGTGATGATTACTGGCAGATTTGGGTGGATCAATAATAACTGGCAGATTTGAGGGAGTGATGATTACTGGCAGATTTGGGTGGATCAATAATAACTGGCAGATTTGGGTGGATCGATGATTACTGCCAGATTTGGGTTGATCGATGATTCCTGGTAGATTTGGGTGGATCGATGATTACTGGCAGATTTGGGTGGATCAATGATTACTGGCAGATTTGGGTGGATCAATGATTACTGGCAGATTTGGGTGGATTGATGGTTACTGGCAGATTTGGGTGGATTGATGATTACTGGCAGATTTGGGTGGATGGATAATTACTGGCAGACTTGGGTGGATCGATGATTACTGGCAGATTTGGGTGGATTGATGATTACATGCAGATTTGGGTGGATCGATGATTACTGGCAGATTTGGGTGGATCGATGATTACTGGCAGACTTGGGTGGATCGACGATTACTGGCAGATTTGGGTGGATCGATGATTACATGCAGATTTGAATGGATCGATGATTACTGGCAGACTTGGATGGATCAATGATTACTGGCAGACCTTGGTCGATCAATGATTACTGGCAGATTGATGGCGGGGGAAGGGGTCGATGATTACTGGCAGATTTGGGGATCGATGATTACTGGCAGATGTAGGTGGATCGATGGTTACTAGCAGATTTCAGTGAATTGATGATTACTGGAAGATGTGAGGGGGTTCGATGATTACTGGCAGATTTGGGTGGATTGATGATTACTGGCAGATTTGGGTAGATTGATCGATACTGGCAGATTTGGGTGGATTGATGACTACTGGCAGATTTGGGTGGATTGATGATTTCGGTGGATTGATGATTACTGGCAGATTTGGGTGGATTGATGGTTACTGGCAGATTTGAGGGATCGATGGTTACTGGCAGATTTGGGGGATCGTTGATTACTGGCAGATTTGGGTGGATCGATGATTACTGGCAGACCTGGGTGGATCGATGATTACTGGCAGATTTGGATGGATTGATGATTACTGGCAGATTTGGGTGGATTGATGGTTACTGGCAGATTTGGGTGGATTGATGGTTACTGGCAGATTTGGGTGGATCAATGATTACTGGCAGATTTGGGTGGATCGATGACTACTGGCAGATTGGGGGCGGGGGGGGGGGGGGGGGGGGGGATCACGTGGGATTCAAATGCATGAATGCGATGAACTTATCTTGAACAAACTACAGGTTATAAACTCCACACCATCCTATGTTGTTGATAAAGCAGACTCGTCTCTTTGTCGTCTTGCGTGTGGTGTGGTGGCCCAGTTAGTGAGCAGAATGACTGCACAGTACAAGTTCAGCCCTACCTTCATTAGACCTTGAGTGGCTTAGGGTGCTAATATTTTGGCTGAGACTAAAAACTGAGAAGCAAAAAAAAAAAAAAAAAAAAAAAAATGTACGGTCTCTGGAGTTTACAGTTTGCTCAAATGAGATTCATGGCTTTCAGACAATTCCACATGTGCTCTGTCCAAACGTGCCAGCAAATCTTGACATGTGTTTGTGAATAAAAACGTTTGTTAGTCAAGAGCATGCGCTGTAACACAGTATCATTTTAGCATTCAAATATTAGTAACTTAACCCACTGACTCCCTCACCCTGTCCATCTGCCATCTGCCTTATCAGACAACACAGCAGAGCAAACACTTAACCCTTTCATTCCCTCATCCAGTCCACCAGCTCTCAACAGGAAGCAGGTAAACAGGGTGAGGATGAGAAAGGGTTAAGTTTTTGCAGTTGATGGATAAGGCCAGGGAGTGAAAGGGTTAATGTTGGTTCTTGGCAGTTCCAGAGGGTCAATTTTATAACATGGTTACTTTTTTTTATATATGCAAAGCGTTTTACGTTCTTAACATTTTGAATGTTGAAGAATTATATAAAAGTTTTAGAAAACATTTTTGTGCATGTGTGAGAACTAGAGTTCTGCTTTAAGTTGAGAATATAGAGCTGTTAAGTATTTTTCAGTGTTGCATAAATTCTGTGAATAACATTTCAAAATTGCATTTACAAAAACTGTTTTACTTCTTTAAGGCAAGAATATGATTAAATCTTTTGATGAAAAAGAATGTGATTTCTTATGATTATTTTTACACCAAACATAACAAATTAAATTATTAATGCTCTCTCTCTCTCTCTGTGTTTCCATCTACCTTTTGTTTTTTATAGAACGATGAACAAACAGCCATCCTGATCATCACTGACAGTTTAAACAGTCGCACAAATACACTAAACACATGACAATCAGATATCATTCAAGTTTCCTGACTGGAAGACTAGGACCACATGGAAATGATCCCCACCCCACTGTCATCCAGTCTGCCTGCTGAACAGACAAAATGGCAGTACTGGACAACAATGACCTCAGGAATAACATGAGCGAAAATGGTATCAGGGTGGCTTTATACCTCATCTCACGTCAAAGTGAAACAGTGAAATTTTTACCAAGGACTTGTCAAGACTGCCAACATCCACAATAGCAGGTTACATGTCAGAGACAGATGGCAAGAGTTCCCATATCATGAATACAACAGTGAACAGTGCTATCCTTCAGACACAGCTCGGAATGAAACTGACTGGCCACAAGGAAATTACAGCAGACACACTGAGTAGGCCTATCACAAGGAGCAGAAAGCAATGGCCTTGGACCACATAAGCAACCAGAAATATCTCTGGCAAGCCAAACAGATGGTACCCTGTGCAAGAGGACAATATGGATCAGAAGGAAACAAGACCCTACAGCAAAGGCATCAGATCAGTGAGCTGTTAGTTCATGCAGAATCAGGACTTTTCACAGAATCAAAGAACATGCTAACAGCAGAAGAGGAAACAGATGGAGAGGACAGGGAAATCTGTACCATCAAGATGGTGACTAGAACAATGACACTCCGTTGTTCCGGAATTTCATTTAAACACAGTGGATGTACTGAAAAATACTGCATAAGATCATTCAGATCACTGAAGGTTTTTGTGGTTTTAACAGACAACCCCACTGTATAGCATTCTATCAACTCTAAGACAAACAGGGACAAAGGCAGACATAACGGCACCAATCAGGGAAGCAAGGCTCACTCAGGGTCCTCCCTCCCCACTCAGTCAGGGTCCCCCCACCCCACTCAGTCAGGGCCTCCAACCCCATTCAGTCAGGGCCCCCACATCCCACTCAGTCAGGGCCCCCACCCCCTCCCCCCATCTCTCCCAGGATGGTGATTTGAATAGGTATACAAGACTTGCTAAAAACACAACCAAATGAAAACAAAACAAAACAAAACAAACAAAAAACCCAACCCAAAAACAAAGCTTGAGGATGATATTGATGACACGGATGATAGGATACCTGTCACAGGGAAATTCTTTGCTTTGATAAGGAGTATCTATGAGTCATGTGCATATGCAAACCGTGAGGTTTCTGAAACGATTCAATGTCCAGCTGGAATTAGATGGCCATGTGTTTTGAGTCCACCATATTTCCCCCTATATTCATGAATCAGTGAGCAAACTATCTAGACAGTAAAGGTAAAAATGGTACTCAAGTTATACTAGATAATTATGTTGGAATTACTTTTAAGTTATATCAGATATGTTGGAATTACTTTCCACAAATAGCTTAACATTATTGTCAACTACATCAAATGGTCTCCAAAATCAGCTGAATGTTTTACAAATTTTACAGCAATGTGCAATGAAATGTAAATATTAGGGGAAAAAAATTCATCGTATTTAGGAAAGGGGTTTTTCTGGTGAATTGTGACAAGTAGTTTTATGATGGAAAGTGTCAGGAGATTGTAAATGATACTGCTACGGTACCTCAGGTTTAACATTATGATGATGATAAGTGTAAAGACAGATACTGCTCTTTTAGTAACTGAAACTAAGAAAACGGTTGTACAGCTGAACAGAGCCTTTCATTATATTACTTCCTGTGGTGTATGCTTAAAGTATTGGTTGAAACTGGGCAAATAGATATTGAAAGATTAGCATTATAAAACATATAAAATGCTACTCGAAATAGAAGTCCGGCAAAAAATGTTGTGTGATGGAAGTAAGGGAAATTTTATATGAACTAGCTTCAAAATTGTATGACTACAGAAAGGCGTAGGAGATACTAAAGCAATAGTTAATACATTTAGAGAGAGGCTTGTGGACATATTTATTCAGTAACAGAGATGTGCCTTTAAGGATTGAGAAAAAAAATCCAGGATATCACTGCTATATATGTGTTAAAATCAGTTTTGGAAAAGAAAAACATGTTCATATATTTTGTTATATATTCATACTGTGCAGTATAGGCTTTGATATTACAGCTATTATTATATTAAAGGTATAAAAGATGTTAACATGCAACTCATCCACTCCAAAACCACTGTGTTCCTAACCCCATTTATATATTGTGGCCTAAGTCCGCTGTGCACTGAAACATTCTGAGTCTCCTGTCCTTTTTTCTTACCTGCATTCTTCATCTGCCTAAGGCTATTACACAACTTTAATCCTTTTCGGCCTTTGATCTTGACTAAAACACGACAAACTTGTACTGGACACATGTTGCAGTTAATGGTTAATTAAACACACTGGCACTCGCACCAATAACAAGTTTATGTCAAAGACATGCCAGCATACACGTCGCTGCTTACGGATAAGGTTTCCTTGGCTTGCAGACTCTAACAGCACTATCGACTGGGTCTTCCCGAACTCTCTCTTACTCTTAGGGCATTGCTTTTTACAAGGGACCACATTCAAACAAGCTGCCAGATCGGAGTACGTTCCCCTGCCAGAATTGTGAGGATTTTCCTCTTACATGCGTCATCACAATGTGAAGGTGAAGGTCACGCTTACCGAAAACTAGGTCAGGTCAGAGAGCACCAACCTGGAAACGAGACTGTTATTGCATGTTGCCGTACAAAAGCAGACGACACCGAACCCAACCAAGCAGTGTGGTAGGCAACAGAAGTATACAACACGCAGAAGAGGGGCTCTTCACCACTTCAGGGTCCGATAAAATTTATCGCCTTCCATTTCCCGTGTGAAAACTTTAGTTGGAAACGTCTAACAAACTTTCCAACATGTTTTGCGGCACGTTGAAAGGTAGCTTGCTCGACAAGCTGATCAGCCGCAACAACTCCGAAGGTGATGCAGCAGACGGCATCAAAGCCACGGAGTCTGCGAAGACGGAAAAGAGCCGACGAAATGTGCGGAGGCATCTACCCGTACCGAAAGGCCCTCATACGGTTGGCATTGTGGATATAATGTGTGAAAGAGGAGAAAATGGAAGTTTCTTCAGACTGTATTATCCCACAGCCAAAGTTGATATTTACGTAAGTTGGTTTCTGCTTTGATTTGTTTGTTTGTTTGTTTTTTGCGTTTTTGTTGTTTGTGGTGGTGGTGCTGCTGTTTTTTTTTTGTTTTTTTTTTACATTGTTTTTCTAGACTAGGCAGTTACGTAATGTGTGTGTGTGTGGTGTGTGTGTGTGTGTGTGTGTGTGTGTGTGTGTGTGTGTGTGTGTGTGTGTGTGTGTGTGTGTTTCTGCTCTTGTTCTTCGTTTACAGGTGATTAAACATTTGCATATGTTATTTTTTCTTTCTGAGGCTCTTCCTCTCACCACCATCCCACCCCCCTCATGCCTCTTGTTTCGTTTTCTTTTGTCTAGACACGTTTTTTTTTCTTGTTGAGAGGGGGAGGGGGTGTATGTATGAGTCACTGAGTTATCTGCTGACAGTTGTTCTTACTCCATCCTAACATCAGTCTTTCTCGTAATATTGGAAAGCCTGAAGCCCATCAGCAAATTGAGAGATTTGTATATTTCACCAGTATTACATATCGGAGTTGATAATATTAAGTTATTATAAAGAAAAGCGTCTTACTTGAGGAGCGAAAGAAGTTAAGCCTATAAGCACAGTTTGACCATCTTGGGCTTATAATTCTGTATCATTGTTCATTTTTATTTGTTTATTTTATTTATTTGTTAATTTCCTAGCTGTCAACACTTAGCCTACGCCCACTGGCAATTGAAAACTAAAATTTCCCTGTAGAGCTGAGAATGTTTGTGATGTGCACAGTCAGTTAATTAATTCAACACAACACTTCTTTTTTTCCCCCCACTGCTCAAGTACACGTAGATTTGACTTACCATGGGCAGTTTCTCAGTTTTCTGTAGAATTGAGAATGTGTGTTAGAAACATAATCAATGAATTCAGCACTTCTGTTCTGTTTGTTTGTTTGTGTGTTTGCTTGGTTTTTTATATTTCATTTATTTGTTTATTATTTCCATTTCTTCAACCACTCCAACAGCGCTCAGTCTTTTCCCCCATTCTTTATTGTATTGTATTGTATTATTCATTCGTTGTACTCTTGTATTTATTTATTTATTTGTTTATTTTGTTTATTTATTGTATAAGTCTAGTAGAGAACATGTGCCATCAGGAAATTGAGCGCTTTAGTTTATGTATTCATTTATTTGTTTATCTATTCATGTATTTTGTTTATCTATTCATGTATTATTTGTAATTCATTTTCAATTCCTCCTTCGCACAATTCGTAGATTATGCTAGGCCCTCGGCAATCTCTCGATTTTTCTACACAACTGGGAATGGGATTCGCGTGCACAGTCGAGAGAAAACGTAAAGTATTCATCATGCGTTGTCTGGCACAGATTCCGAGGGCTTCGGGATAGACAGAGAGAGAGAGAGAGGGGGGGGGGGGAGAGGAAGGCTGGGAGGGAGGGGTCGCTCGCTGGTCTA
>JAPXFY010000027.1:13767405-13769905 GCA_030674185.1 Monoplex corrugatus | reverse complement strand
AGTTTTTGCAGTTGGTGGATAGGGTGCGGGGAGTCAGAGTTAAGTTTTTGCAGTTGGTGGATAGGGTGCGGGGAGTCAGAGAGTTAAGTTTTTTTGCAGTTGGTGGATAGAGTGCGGGGAGTCAAAGGGTTAAAGTCCCCTCGTGTTTTGGAACGACACGAGCAGTCTAGTTTAGTTCTACGTGGTTAAGGGTTCCTTTTTCCTGTCAAGCTCTCTTTTGCTATGAACAAAAATTAACAAACAGTCAGAAATCTAATCCCATGACGATTGTAGATAGACAGATACTTAAAAGTTAAAGGCTCAGGGTTTCAGTCCCAGGATAGACACAAACTTAAAAGTTAGAGGCTCAATGTTTCAGTCCCAGAATAGACACAGACTAAAAAGTTAGAGGCTCAGGGTTTCAGTCCCAGGATAGACACTTTCTAAAAAGTTAGAGGCTCAGGGTTTCAGTCCCATAATAGACACAGACTAAAAAGTTAGAGGCTCAGGGTTTCAGTCCCAGGATAGACACTTTCTAAAAAGTTAGAGGCTCAGGGTTTCAGTCCCAGGATAGACAGACTAAAAAGTTAAAGGCTCAGGGTTTCAGTCCCAGGATAGACACAAACTAAAAAGTTAAAGGCTCAGGGTTTTAGTCCCAGGATAGACACAAACTAAAAAGTTAAAGGCTCAGGGTTTCAGTCCCAGGATAGACAGAGACTGAAAAATTAGAGGCTCAGGGTTTCAGTCCCAGGATAGACACAAACTTAAAAGTTAAAGGCTCAGGGTTTCAGTCCCAGGATAGACACAGACTAAAAAGTTAGAGGCTCAGGGTTTCAGTCCCAGGATAGACACAGACTGAAAAGTTAGAGGCTCAGGGTTTCAGTCCCAGGATAGACACTTTCTAAAAAGTTAGAGGCTCAGGACATAACTCTTGAGAGTCAAGTAGGAATTATCTCCCATGTTGTAAAACTTCTCAAATCTAACACAGTTTGCGCTACCCATTTCTTCAGAGGCTCAGGGTTTCAATCTCTCGATTGACGGACAACCGGTTTTGCTACCAACCAACCAACTCACCCGCTCTCATCCGCTACACCTTGAGTTTAGAAAGTGAAAGGGCCTGAGTTTGATCTTCGAATTCGGTAGCGATTTCTCTCAACCCTCTTGTGTCCCTCTTCCAAAATACAGAAAGTTCTTAGGGTGCTAGTCGTTTGGATAACACGATGAACCGCTGTCTCGTGTGCGGTTTAACGTACACACACACACACACACACACACACACACACACACACACACACACACACACACACACACACACACACACACACACACACACACACACATATATATATATTGGATTGATCATTGGGTACGTACATGTATTCAGCGCATTTTTGGCTCTAGGGAAATGAGATATGCGGAAGCAAATTTTTGGTAATTCTTCCTCAGCCAGATTGAAAATTTCTGGACTGTTACGACTTGTCCACTCCCTGATGTTTCCTTGGTGATCTGTTCCTAGTCTTCCCCGTCCTCCACTCCCTGATGTTTCCTTGGTAATCTGTTCCTGGTCTTGCCCGTCCTCCACTCCCTGATGTTTCCTTGGTAATCTGTTCCTTATCTTCCCCGTCCTCCACTCCCTGATGTTTCCTTGGTAATCTGTTCCTAGTCTTCCCCGTCCTCCACTCCCTGATGTTTCCTTGGTGATCTGTTCCTAGTCTTCCCCGTCCTCCACTCCCTGATGTTTCCTTGGTGATCTGTTCCTAGTCTTCCCCGTCCTCCACTCCCTGATGTTTCCTTGGTAATCTGTTCCTAGTCTTCCCCGTCCTCCACTCCCTGATGTTTCCTTGGTGATCTGTTCCTAGTCTTCCCCATCCTCCACTCCCTGATGTTTCCTTGGTGATCTGTTCCTGGTCTTCCCCGTCCCCCACTCCCTGATGTTTCCTTGGTAATCTGTTCCTAGTCTTCCCCGTCCTCCACTCCCTGATGTTTCCTTGGTAATCTGTTCCTAGTCTTCCCTGTCCTCTACTCCCTGATGTTTCCTTGGTAATCTGTTCCTAGTCTTCCCCGTCCTCCACTCCCTGATGTTTCCTTGGTGATCTGTTCCTAGTCTTCCCCGTTCTCCACTCCCTGATGTTTCCTTGGTAATCTGTTCCTGGTCTTGCCCGTCCTCCACTCCCTGATGTTTCCTTGGTAATCTGTTCCTGGTCTTGCCCGTTCTCCACTCCCTGATGTTTCCTTGGTAATCTGTTCCTGGTCTTGCCCGTCCTCCACTCCCTGATGTTTCCTTGGTAATCTGTTCCTGGTCTTGCCCGTTCTCCACTCCCTGATGTTTCCTTGGTAATCTGTTCCTAGTCTTGCCCGTTCTCTCCACTCCCTGATGTTTCCTTGGTGATCTGTTCCTAGTCTTCCCCATCCTCCACTCCCTGATGTTTCCTGGGTAATCTGTTCCTAGTCTTCCCCGTCCTCCACTCCCTGATGTTTCCTTGGTGATCTGTTCCTAGTCTTCCCCATCCTCCACTCCCTG
>JAPXFY010000027.1:13754905-13759905 GCA_030674185.1 Monoplex corrugatus | reverse complement strand
CCATTAGTGATTAGTGATTAGTTACGTTGACTGCTTATGATTGTCTGTTGTTCTAACGCCACACAGCGCACTCCAGTCAGGTCCTGCCCAGCTACTGGACCAAGAGAGGATGCAAGAGACTCGACTTCCTTTGTCTTTTTTTTTTAATCTTTTTTTTTTAAAATAATTTTTTTAAGAATCATCGCACTCAGGGAGGTTACCTTTGTGCTTGCCTTTTTTTTTTCGTCCCATGTTCTACGCCACCTTAATGGCCACAGAAGGTGGCAGTTACGTCTCTCTCTCTCTCTCGTGTGTATATATATATATATATATATATATAATATATCTATATATCTATATATATATATATATTACAGTGCTTTGATGATGATGTCGATGAGGATGGTAATGATGATGCTATGGAGTTCCATCTAGGATTGAGACTGCATGACAGGGCTGTACTCTACGCTTACTATCAAAATAATTCCTGGTATCAACCAGGCCCGAGAGATACAGACACCTCCATGGCTGGTCAGAAGATTTGAGCAAAACCCTCAATGACGCATCCGTGAAGTGGATGAGACTCGACTGTGTGGTCCCAGTCTTCCCATTGAGCCCATAGCATGCCCAACTCTGGGTAAGAGCCGGTTAGAGCCGAAAAACCCCACAATGATATATTTTTGAAGGGATTGATGGGGATTCGAACCCACAACCTTCCAGTGGGTAGTCCGTTGCGTTAACCACTACACCACGGCGACTGGTTGATTTCCTTTGTCTTAATCCGGGTCTTCATCTCTCTGTTGGGCGGCCGCCAGCTTGCATAGATACCGGCTCCTCGCCTCTTACTATAGTCTGGACACTTATTTATTGTTATTTTTGTTTAATAATGTCTGTTTCGGTTTGTTTTGGTTTCATTTAAAGCCCAGTCGACTACACAGAGCTATATCGGGGCTACAACTGTCTCAGAACTCACACAGTACTTCAACAGGAAACAAAAATGGGAAAGAAAATTAAGTTTACATATCGATGCATTCGTGCACATAATCCAAGGGGATGCCCACGGCGCGCCAACCACTATGTCCAATTTATCGCACAGGGGATTTTAAAAACACACCTGGATACACATTTTTAATCATGGCTAAAGACACGTAAACATATATAAAAACTGGCCTAAATTACTTTAAATTACTTCCACACATATAATAATAATAATAAATAATATATTTTATTTATATAGCGCAAAATCTTGACAAAATCAAATCTAAGCGCTGAGCGTATACATGCATACATACCTATATACATATGAGCGTATACATGCATACATACATGCCTACATACTTACATACATAAATCTAAGCTGAGCGTATACATGCATACATACATACATAAATCTAAGCGTATACATACATACATACATACATACATACGTACGCACATGCATACATAATAATTACAATATTTATATAGCGCAAATCTCGACAAAATCAAATCCAAGCGCCGAAAAGACACACACGCACACACGCACGCACGCACGCACGCACACACACACACACACACACACACACACACACACACACACACACACACACACACACACACACACACACACACACACACACACACACACACACACACATATGCATGGCCACAAATGGGGAGAAAAGAATAAAAGCAATAAAAGCAAGAATAAAACCAATGGAAAACCACAGAGAGCACATCATATACACATTCCTGCTAGAGCCACAGATGCATTTAATGCATGTATGTACCCAGTTATCAATCCTAAGAGAAAGTACGTAAGACTTTATCGAACACAAGCAGTTGAATGGCAAGAAATGATAGGAAGAAATGACAGAAAGCAAAGGCTGAAGAAAGAAACAAAGAGAGTGACAGAAAAGAGGAAACTTCTAGCACACAATTCCCAGGAGGCGGGGATGCTATTTATACTGAAAGAGCCCCCAGCATCTCCACGGGGGATCTGGACACTTAGCAGTCTGAATCTCCCTCCAGTTTTTCCCCACAATCACAGGGGTTATGGGACAGCTGTTCATCGCACTGATACGCCCTCACCTGGAGTTTGCCAACAGTGTGTGGTCACCAAGGTATCAGAAAGATGACATCATTGAGGGCGTTCTCAGGCGAGCAACAAAGTTGGTTCCTGGTCTGGTTGACTGTCCCTATGAAGAGCGACTTGCCAGAATGAAAGATACCCAGCATATGCAGTACCGAAGGGACAGGGGCGACATGATTGAAACCTACAAGTTCACACACGAGTTGTACAACGTGAAGAGTCCTCTTGTCCTTGAAAACAGTGCTAAGCAGACCCGTGGGCACAGTCTAAAGCTCAAGAAAGGGAGTTGCAATATTCGCTGCGCCAGCACTTTTTCTTCTATCGAGTGGTAATCCCTGGAACGCGCTCCCAGAAAAAGTGGTCAACGCACCATCTCTTGACAGCTTCAAGGCCAGTCTGGATCGCCATTGGTCAGACCGCATGTATCTGATTAGGTAGACTTTCAGACGGTTGCGCCATCAATACCCAAGCAAGAAGTTTTTCAACTGTATGAATGACAAGTTTTTTTTTTCGTGAAAAAGACCAGACTAAAGGCTGAATAGCCTATACCAGTCTGCAGCGGTATGGTATGGTATGGTATGGTATGGTATGGTATAGGTATGGGGGGGGGGGGGGGGCGTTCTTTCAATCGCCTGGTGCAAGCGGACGGAAAAGAAAAAAATACAAAGTAAAGAACCAAAGAAAAATAAAGTAAGCCAAAGAAAAATAAAGTAAGCCAAAGAAAAATAAAGTAAGCCAAAGAAAAATAAAGTAAGCCAATCTGTGTTAATATTTATATCTATCTTTTATACCGATTTCATGATTTACAGGGACACAGAGACAGAAATCGGACCCTCGGCAAATATTGATCATGGGGGCGTAGATTGCGACAATTTAGCTACTGAGCTATCGATTACCTCTTAACTGTCCTGTCGTGGTCTGGTGCACATGCGTGCACCTGGAAATCCACCTGATCTAATTATCTCCAGGTACCGTTGCACCCGGATCTGTAATGCAGGTGTTGCTTCTGGGCGGGTAGGGTATTAATATTGAAGTGTTTTTCGTGAGGCTTACTTTTATGTAACCTGGCTTGTCAGGGTTTTTTGGTTTTGGTTTTGGTTTGTTTTGGTTTCATTTAAATGGTTGGTTGGTCTAGTTTGCGGACTGTATTTGTCTGTCTGTCTGTCTGTCTGTCTGTCTATCTGTCTGTCTGTCTGTGTGTTTGTATTTCTTCCTCACCCCCCCCCTCCCCCCTTCCGCTCTTTTATTTTCTTTGTCACAGTGTAGTTGGTTGGTTTAGTTTCCGGATTTTATTGTCTGTCGGTCTGTCTGTTTGTAATTCTTCCTGCCCCTCCCCCCTTCCTGCCCCCCCCCCCCCCACTTTTAAAAAAAATTTGTTTTCTTTCTTTGTCACAGAGTAGTTGGTTTAGTTTCCGGATTGTATCGTCTGTCGTTCTGTCTGTATGTTTGTATATCCCCCCCCCCCCCTCATATTTATTTCTTTTGTCACAGTGTAGTTGGTTGATTTAGTTTCGGGATTGTATCGTCTGTTGGTCGGTCTGTATGTTTGTATTTCTCTCCCCACCCCCACCTCCTTTTTTTATTATTTTTTTTTTTTTTACAGTGTAGTTGGTTGGTTTAGTTTCCGGATTGTATCGTCTGTTGGTCTGTCTGTATGTTTGTATTTCTCCTCCACCCCCACCTTTTTTTGTTTTTGTTTTTTTGTTACAGTGTAGTTGGTTGGTTTAGTTTCCGGATTGTATCGTCTGTTGGTCTGTCTGTATGTTTGTATTTCATCCCCCACCCCCACCTTTTTTTTGTTTTTGTTTTTTTGTTACAGTGTAGTTGGTTGGTTTAGTTTCCGGATTGTATCGTCTGTTGGTCTGTCTGTATGTTTGTATTTCTCCTCCCACCCCCCCCCCCCTACATCGCCCTTTTAAAAAAAAAAATTCTTTTGTCACAGTGTAGTTGGTTGGTTTAGTTTCCGGATTGTATCGTCTATTGGTCTGGTTATGTGTTTGTATTTCTGTCCATTTTGTTGTTGTTGTTGTTGTTATTTTTGTCTCGGTGTACATACTATGTGAACTTCGTTTTTGTTTCTTTTGTTTTCCGTATGCATCTATGTCTGTTTACCAGTGAAGGTAGATTTTGCTTTAGAATTTTGCCAAGGGCAACTCCTTTGTTGTCATGGGATATTTAACGTGCGCTGAATGCATGCTGCGCTCGTGACCTGTTTTTTTTTTTTTTTTTTTTTTTTTTTTTTGTCTCATTCGAAAAGACCAGCCCCTATACCACCACTTAAATCTAATGGAGGTGGGTGGGTGGATGGGGGGGTGGGGGGGTTGGGGAGGAGAGAAATATACCTGTCTGATTCGTGAATCGAACCCGGGTTTCTGCTGTCCTAGGTAAGTGCTTTAATCACTGGGCCACACTCTCCATTGTGTACGTGTCTGTCTATCTGTCCGTCTGTCTGTCCCTGTCTGTCTGTCTGTCTAGTCTCATCGATTGGAATAAACGGTAAAGTTCACTGGAGCTTAAAACTGATCGATTTGTTCATGTGTGGTTTGGGAATTTTGTTTTTGTTTCTTTGTTCTGTTTTTGTTGTTGTTGTTGTTGTTGTTGTTTTTAGGGGAGGGGGGTGTTCGCTTGTTTGTTTTTAATTCCAGATTTTTCGATGTGTGTGTGTGTGTGTGTGTGTGTGTGTGTGTGTGTGTGTGTGTGTGTGTGTTTTAATTCGAGATCTTTTCGATGTGTGTGTGTGTGTGTGTGTTTCTGTGTGTGTGTTTTCTTTGTGTTTATTTCTTTGTGTCTGTTTCTGTGTGTCTGTGTGTGTTTGGCTCTCTCTCTCTCTCTCTCTCTCTCTCTCTCTCTCTCTCTCTCTCTCCCCTCCCCTCCCCTTTCTCTCTCTCATTCTCGCTGTCTGTGTCTGTCAGTCTGACCGTGCTGATCAATGATTTCCGCATAGCTTGTG
>JAPXFY010000027.1:13729905-13732405 GCA_030674185.1 Monoplex corrugatus | reverse complement strand
TCATAACAAAGCTAAACTTTAACGTTTTATACCCTCACCCTATCTACCAGCTTCCTGCATTATCAGCCATCATAACAAAGCTAAACTTTAACGTTTTATTCCCTCACCCTATCCACCAGCTTCCTACATTATCAGCCATCATAACAAAGCTAAACTTTAACGTTTTATTCCCTCACCCTATCTACCAGCTTCCTGCATTATCAGCCATCATAACAAAGCTAAACTTTAACGTTTTATACCCTCACCCTATCTACCAGCTTCCTGCATTATCAGCCATCATAACAAAGCTAAACTTTAACGTTTTATTCCCTCACCCTATCTACCAGCTTCCTACATTATCAGCCATCATAACAAAGCTAAACTTTAACGTTTTATATCCCTCACCCTATCTACCAGCTTCCTACATTATCAGCCATCATAACAAAGCTAAACTTTAACGTTTTATTCCCTCACCCTATCTACCAGCTTCCTGCATTATCAGCCATCATAACAAAGCTAAACTTTAACGTTTTATACCTCACCCTATCTACCAGCTTCCTACATTATCAGCCATCATAACAAAGCTAAACTTTAACGTTTTATTCCCTCACCCTATCTACCAGCTTCCTGCATTATCAGCCATCATAACAAAGCTAAACTTTAACGTTTTATACCCTCACCCTATCTACCAGCTTCCTGCATTATCAGCTATCATAACAAAGCTAAACTTTAACGTTTTATTCCCTCACCCTATCTACCAGCTTCCTGCATTATCAGCCATCATAACAAAGCTAAACTTTAACGTTTTATACCCTCACCCTATCTACCAGCTTCCTACATTATCAGCCATCATAACAAAGCTAAACTTTAACGTTTTTATACCCTCACCCTATCCACCAGCTTCCTGCATTATCAGCCATCATAACAAAGCTAAACTTTAACGTTTTATTCCCTCACCCTATCCACCAGCTTCTTGCATTATCAGCCATCATAACAAAGCTAAACTTTAACGTTTTATACCCTCACCCTATCCCCCAAACTTCTTACATTATCAGCTGCGGCAATACAACAAGAACTGAAATCCTTCCACCCCCTCACCCTGTTTATCAGCTCCTGCATTATAACCATGCTGTCACAGCCAGAACTTTACACTTTCACACCTTTACCCTATTCACCAGCTTACTCGCTGGTGGACGGGGAGAAGAGGTGAAATTCGAAAGGTCCCGTATTTTTGCAGCTGATGGATGGAAAGTTTGTTTTTTTTTTTTTTTTCAACTGGTGGACAGGGGAGGGAGTCAAAGGGTTATTTGTAATGGAATTACTGTTAGTGTCATTTTTCTTGAAAGCCCAGCCGAATGCGTAGAACCATATCAGGGCCTGTAACCATTTCAAAACATAATATTTCAGCAGGAAAGAAAAAAAGAAAATAAAAGTACACATATCAGTGCATTCGCACTCATAATCTAAGGAGATGCCCCTGGCGTTGACCACTCCGTCCAATTTATGGTACAGGGGATTAAAAAACATACCTGAATACAAATGTAAACATAACTAAGGACACTAAAACATATATAAAAACAGACCTAAGTTACCTAAAACTGCTTCGGCATATCTCAATAACCTCGAGCCAAAAATGCACTTAATATAGGTACCCAATTATCAGTCCAAGAGAAAGTATGAAAGACTTTATCGAACACATACAGGTGAATGGACCAGCGAGGTAGAAAATGATACGAAGAAAATGACAGAAAGCAAAGGAGTAAGAAAGAAACAAAGAGAATGACATGAAAGAGGAAATTTCTAGCACAGAATTTCCAGAAGGTGGGAATGAATATATGAAAACTGAAAGATCCACCGGCATCCCAACAGGGGGGGGGGGGGGGGGATGTAATGGAATGAAGTGGTTAAGCATTATACTACACTGGTAATGTCATAGGTCAACGTTTTCCCTATTAAAAACCTAAGTAGTAGGAGAGTGAGGTGGAAGAGCCCTCAACTTAGAAAAAAAAAAAGTCACCAAAACAGGATCAGGTACCCATTCACAGCTGGGTAGACTGATACCTGCTGGCACCATTTCTCGATTCAACAGACTCGAACCTGTGCAGCACATTGGAAGGGGGAGGGGGAGGGAGGGAGATGGTGGGAACCTGTGTCAACTGAATTGAACGGAACAGACTTGAAACAAAACTTCAGGTGATATTATATAGATTTCAACTCATGCAGACTGAAATATGCGGTCAGACTGAAATGCGAGAAGGGAAGGGGAGGGGGAGGGGGGGGGGAGTTTAATGTGGGGGGGGGGGGGGGGGGAAGAAGAGAGGGGTGCAACTTTACCTCTGCGCCGGCCAGGAAGTCGGACAATAACGATTATGTATTATGGGACGGAGGTGGTGGGTGAAGGTTATTATTCGTACACTGTTTGAACCTTGGGTGAGGTCACACGGTCCTGACCTTAATTTAAAGGTGCTGTTGACACAGAGACGGAGAACTGTACGTGTGTGTGTGTGTGTGTGTGTGTGTG
>JAPXFY010000027.1:13719905-13724905 GCA_030674185.1 Monoplex corrugatus | reverse complement strand
AGGTCCCTTCTCCCCTTTCTAGTGTTTGACAGGTCCTTCTCTCCCTTTTCTAGTGTTTGACAGGTTTCTTCTCCCCTTTCTAGTGTTCTGACAGGTCAGGTCCCTTCTCCCCTTTCTAGTGTTTGACGAGGTCCCTTCTCCCCTTTCTAGTGTCTGACAGGTCAGTCCCTTTCTCCCCTTTCTAGTGTCTGACAGGTCAGTTCCCTTCTCCCCTTTCTAGTGTCTGACAGGTCCAGGTCCCTTCTCCCCTTTCTAGTGTGTGACAGGTCCCTTCTCCCCTTTCTAGTGTCTGACAGGTCCCTTCTCCCCTTTCTAGGTCTGACAGGTCCCTTCTCCCCTTTCTAGTGTCTGACAGGTCCCTTCTCCCCTTTCTAGTGTCTGACAGGTCCCTTCTCCCCTTTCTAGTGTCTGACAGGTCCCTTCTCCCCTTTCTAGTGTCTGACAGGTCCCTTCTCCCCTTTCTAGTGTTTGAAGGACAGGTCCCTTCTCCCCTTTCTAGTGTTGACAGGTTCAGGTCCCTTCTCCCCTTTCTAGTGTTTGACAGGTCAGGTCCCTTCTCCCCTTTCTAGTGTTTGACAGGTCCCTTCTCCCCTTTCTAGTGTCTGACAGGTCCCTTCTCCCCTTTCTAGTGTCTGACAGGTCCCTTCTCCCCTTTGCTAGTGTTTGACAGGTCCCTTCTCCCCTTTCTAGTGTCTGACAGGTCCCTTCTCCCTTTCTAGTGTCTGACAGGTCCCTTCTCCCCTTTCTAGTGTTTGACAGGTCCCTTCTCCCCTTTCTAGTGTTTGACAGGTCCCTTCTCCCCTTTCTAGTGTCTGACAGGTCCCTTCTCCCCTTTCTAGTGTCTGACAGGTCCCTTCTCCCCTTTCTAGTGTCTGACAGGTCCCTTCTCCCCTTTCTAGTGTCTGACAGGTCCCTTCTCCCCTTTCTGTTCTGCGGTCCTTCTCCTTTCTAGTGTTGACAGGTCCCTTCTCCCCTTTTTAGTGTCTGACAGGTCCCTTCTCCCCTTTCTAGTGTCTGACAGGTCCCTTCTCCCCTTTCTAGTGTTTGACAGGTCCCTTCTCCTTCTCCCTTTTTAGTGTCTGACAGGTCCCTTCTTCCCATTCTAGAGTTTGACAGGTCCCTTCTCCCCTTTCTAGAGTCTGACAGGTCCCTTCTCCCCTTTCCCCGTTTCAGGACCTTTGCCAGCGCTTAGGGTTTTGTGCAGGTTCAGGAAATCTGTCATATAATTGCTGGCGGATTTAGGTGGAGCGCATATGGAGCTAGACGTAAGTTGCTTGGCTTGCTGTAGCGGTTTACCTATTCTGTAGTTTGCATTGCACAAGCATAGTTGATGAACTGGGCCTTGATATTTTTTTTTTTCGCCAGTATCGGCAACGCTTTAACAACGGTATTGTGCAATAACGGCTGATCACTTAGTTAAGCCTCTGTGTTTTGTGAAAGTGTTGTTTGTACTACACTGCTGTCAGCAGAAGACCCAAAGCAAAGGCCCTGCACGTGCGTATTTAACCCTTTGACCCCCGTACCTTGTCCACCAGCGTCCTGCATTGTCAACCATGTTAGCAAGGCAGAAATCTTACCCTTTGACTTCCTCACCCTATCCACCAGCTTCCTGCAGGAAGATGGTGGACAGGGTGAGAGAGGCAAAGAGTTACATTTTTGTAGTTGGGGGATAGGGTGTGGAAGTCAAAGGGTTATGGGTTTGCCCAGCTGTGGAAAACGTCAAAGCTTTAAGTGTTGTTGCCGACAGGCGAGGTAGCCGAGTGGGTAGGAAACTCATCTTTTAACTTGAAGATCTGGGTTTGAACCTCCTTGGATATCCTTTGGTGGGTAGAAAATGGAGACTGTTACCCCTGGTGAGTAGAAAATGGAGACTGTTACTCCTGGTGGGTAGAAAATGGAGACTGTTACCCCTGGTGAGTAGAAAATGGAGACTTACTCCTGGTGGGTAGAAAATGGAGACTGTTACCCCTGGTGGGTAGAAAATGGAGACTGTTACCCCTGGTGAGTAGAAAATGGAGACTGTTACCCCTGGTGGGTAGAAAATGGAGACTTTTCCCCTGGTGGGTAGAAAATGGAGACTGTTACCCCTGGTGAGTAGAAAATGGAGACTGTTACTCCTGGTGGGTAGAAAATGGAGACTGTTACCCCTGGTGGGTAGAAAATGGAGACTGTTACCCCTGGTGGGTAGAAAATGGAGACTGTTACTCCTGGAGGGTAGAAAATGGAGACTGTTACCCCTGGTGGGTAGAAAATGGAGACTGTTACCTCTGGTGAGTAGAAAATGGAGACTGTTACTCCTGGTGGGTAGAAAATGGAGACTGTTACCCCTGGTGGGTAGAAAATGGAGACTGTTACCCCTGGTGGGTAGAAAATGGAGACTGTTACTCCTGGTGGGTAGAAAATGGAGATATTTACCCCTGGTGGGTAGAAAATGAAGACTGTTACCCCTGGTGGGTAGAAAATGGAGATATTTACCCCTGGTGGGTAGAAAATGGAGACTGTTACCCCTGGTGAGTAGAAAATGGAGACTGTTACCCCTGGTGGGTAGAAAATGGAGATATTTACCCCTGGTGAGTAGAAAATGGAGACTGTTACCCCTGGTGAGTAAAAAATGGAGACTGCTACTCCTGGTGGGTAGAAAATGGAGACTGTTACCCCTGGTGGGTAGAAAATGGAGACTGTTACTCCTGGTGGGTAGAAAATGAAGACTGTTACCCCTGGTGGGTAGAAAATGGAGACTGTTACCCCTGGTGGGTAGAAAATGGAGACTGTTACCCCTGGTGGGTAGAAAATGGAGACTGTTACCCCTGGTGGGTAGAAAATGGAGACTGTTACCCCTGGTGGTAGAAAATGGAGACTGTTACCCCTGGTGGGTAGAAAATGGAGACTGTTACCCCTGGTGGGTAGAAAATGGAGTATTTACCCCTGGTGGGTAGAAAATGGAGACTGTTACCCCTGGTGGGTAGAAAAAGGAGACTGTTACCCCTGATGGGTAGAAAATGGAGACTGTTACCCCTGGTGGGTAGGAAATGGAGACTGTTACCCCTGGTGGGTAGGAAATGGAAACTGTTACCCCTGGTGGTAGGAAATGGAGACTGTTACCCCTGGTGAGTAGGAAATGGAGACTGTTACCCCTGGTGGGTAGAAAATGGAGATATTTACCCTGGTGGGTGGAAAATGGAGACTGTTACCCCTGGTGGTAGAAAATGGAGACTGTTACTCCTGGTGGGTGGAAAATGGAGATATTTACCCTGGTGGGTAGAAAATGGAGACTGTTACCCCTGGTGGGTAGAAAATGGAGACTGTTACTCCTGGTGGGTGGAAAATGGAGATATTTACCCTGGTGGGTGGAAAATGGAGACTGTTACCCTGGTGGGTAGAAAATGGAGATATTTACCCCTGGTGGGTGGAAAATGGAGATATTTACTCCTGATAGGAAGAAATTGGAGACTTTTACTCCTAGCGAGCAAAAAATGGAGACTTTCACCCTGGTGGGCAAGAAATGGAGACTTTTACACCTGATAGGAAGAATATGGAGATTTTTATCCTGATAGGAAGAATATGGAGATTTTTATCCTGATAGGAAGAATATGGAGACTTTTATCCTGATAGGAAGAATATGGAGGCTTTTACTCTTGATAGGAAGAATATGGAGACTTTTACTCCTGATAGGAAGAATATGGAGACTTTTACACCTGATAGGAAGAATATGGAGGCTTTTACTCTTGATAGGAAGAATATGGAGACTTTTACTCCTGATAGGAAGAATAATGGAGACTTTTACTCCTGATAGGAAGAATATGGAGACTTTTACTCCTGATAGGAAGAATATGGAGGCTTTTACCCTGATAGGAAGAATATGGAGACTTTTACTCCTGATAGGAAGAATATGGAGGCGATTTTACTCCTGATGGGCAAAAATGGAGGCGACTTTTACCCTGATGGGCAGAAAATGGAGGCGACTTTTACCCTGATGGGCAGAAAATGGAGGCGACTTTTACTCCTGATAGGAAGAATATGGAGACTTTTACTCCTGATGGGCAGAAAATGGAGGCGACTTTTACTCCCGGTTGGTAGAACATTTTCCAATCTCCTATGTGAACATCATAATGTGCGGACCTGACCTCCTGTGTGTGTACATATGCGCGTCGCGTATAACATAAAAATATGATTTTCCCCCTCTACGTGTCCACTCCTTCCTCCCACCCACCCACCCCCCTCCAGTTCTTCCCCTTGTGTCATTTCAGCAGACTCGAACCTGTGCAGCACATTGGAAGGAGGATGGTGGGACTCCATGGCAACTGACTTAAATAAAACAGTGCTTTGTCATTTCGAGTAAACCTTTGATTGAATGAGGAAAGTGTGCGCTTTGAAGATAATTTTTAATATCCAAATGTGGAATGATAAATGGGTAGATTGAAAATACGGAACGATAGAGCAATATTTACATAGGTGATTTCCAAATACGGATTGACTAAGGAGTGTTTAATTGATAAGGGATTAAAAAGAAGAAGAAAAAAAAAAAGAGCATTAGACTTGACAGCAGTGTTTTTTTGCCAGTGTAGGCAGTGTTAAGGGACCTCATACCAAGGCGATTATCGTGGATACAGGGTGTGCCTACGTTCCAAGAACTGATGCAATCACACCCATGTAGGTCAGCGTAGGCAAACTGGCTCATGTATGGGCTTTACACATAGTGCAGAGCAAACAGAAAGCTTGGCCAATATTTTGGTCGTTAAGGTTTGTTGCTGTGCGGTAAGCTATCCGTGAAGGGGTCTGCAGTGAACCACCACCCTGGGACTCGCACATATATACACTGATACACATACACTCATATACGCACACATACATACACACATACATTCACACTCATACATTCACACTCATACATTCACTCACATTCACTCACATACATTCACACACATACACACATACATACATACATACATATACATACATATATGCATACATATATGCATACATACGTACATACATATACA
>JAPXFY010000027.1:13699905-13707405 GCA_030674185.1 Monoplex corrugatus | reverse complement strand
TGTGTGTATGTGTGTGAGTATGTGTGTGTGTGTATGTGTGTGTGTGTGTGTGTGTGTGTGTGTGTATGTGTGTGTGTGTGTGTGTGTGAGTTGTGTGTATGTGTGTGTGTGTGTGTGTGCGTGTTTGTGTGTGTGTGTGTGTGTGTGTGTGTGTGTGATATTGGATAGGATATTTGTTGTGTATATGTGTGGTGTCTGTCCGTTTACTTTGAATACTTAAAGTGGTTGGTTGGCTGGTTGGTTTATCAGTAAGTTGGTTGTTATGTGGGCGTTTTTTTTATATATTTTGTATCATATTTTGTTTTTACTTTTTTTAAGGGAGGCGATGCGTTGGGTGTCCTTTGTCGGTCTCCTCTCCCCCCCCCCCCCCCCCCCCCCCCCCACTGTTCTTTTTTTTCTTTGTTTTATTTGTTTCGTAGTTGGTGGTGGTGGTGGTGGTAGTGGTGTTTGTTGTTCCCTTATCAACCCGTTGCCTCCCGCACCCTGTCCACCAGCTTCCTACAATGTCAGCCGTGCTTGCAAAACAAAATTTTAACCCTTTGACTCCCGCACCCTGTCCACCAGCTTCCTACAATGTCAGCCGTGCTTGCAAAACAAAAACTTAACCCTATGACTCCCGCACCCTGTCCACCAGCTTCCTACAATGTCAACCATGCTTGCAAAACAAAAACTTAACCCTATGACTCCCGCACCCTGTCCACCAGCTTCCTACAATGTCAACCATGCTTGCAAAACAAAAACTTAACCCTATGACTCCCGCACCCTGTCCACCAGCTTCCTACAATGTCAACCGTGCTTGCAAAGCAAAAATTTAACCCTTTGACTCCCGCACCCTGTCCACCAGCTTCCTACAATGTCAACCGTGCTTGCAAAACAAAATTTTAACCCTTTGACTCTCCCTCACCCTATCCACCAGCTTCCTGCATGAAGCTGGTTGATAGGGCGAGGGACAGTCAAAGGGTTAAGTTTTTGCAGTTGGTGAATAGGATACTGGACTCTAAGGGTTAAGGCAAGAGAAAACGATCTACGTATTACGTCGATGAATTCAGTTAGTGTTTTTATGATCTTCTGGTGGATTAACAGTGTGTCGTGTTTGCATGGAGTAGTGCATTATGTAAATTTTCTCCTTTTTTCCCCCCAGATTTCATGTGAATATTGTATATATTATGTGCATACAGTGTATCTTAGTTATCAGTTCTTGTACTTCTTCAAATGGGGGGGGGGGGGGGGCGACCCTGACCCTATCCACCAACTTCCTTTGATTTAGATTTCTCTTTGTGCGTTGTATCTGAAATTGTACAATGTTTTTATTTATTTATATACATTTTTTTTTTCTGATTTCAGAGACGGATCAGCCTCTATGACTCTGTGCCTGAAAAACAACCATCGCAGCAGCATCCGTGTCTGCACCGATCACAGCGACCATGCCACCCAGACCACGAACAGCCACCACCACAGCATCAACACCAACACGCACAACGACAACAACAACAACAGCTGCAGCAACAACAATGCTTCTGGCAATCAGCATCATCAGCATCATCACCATCACCACCACCACCATCACCACTACTTCCAGGAGGAGTGGAAGTGGTTTGAACACGTGGAACAGTGGGATGACTTCGACTACAGGAATGGACAGGTGGGTGTCTGATTGTGTGTGGGTGGCGGGGGGTGTAGTGTGTGTGTGTGTGTTTGTGTGTGTGTGTGTGTGTGTGTGTGTGGGGTTGTGTGTTTGTGGTGTGTTGTGGTGTGTGTGTGTGTGTGTGTGTTTGTGTTTGTGCGTGTGTTTGTGTGTGTGTGTGTTGGATGTCTGATGTGTGTGTGTTTTGTCTGGTGTGTGTGTGTGTGTGTGTTGGGTGTCTGAGGTGTGTGTATGTGTGTGTGTGTGTATGTGTGTGTATGTATGTGTGTATGGGAGGTGTAGTGTGTGTATTGTGTGTGTGCATGTATGCATGCATGTATGTATGTATGTATATATGTATGTATGTATGTATGTGTGTTTGTATGTATGTGTGTATGTGTGTATGTGTGTATGTATGTATGTATCTGTGTATCTGTGGATGCATGTATGTATGTGTATATGTGTGTGTATGTATCTGTGTATCTGTGGATGCATGTATGTATGTGTATGTATGTGTATGTATGTATGTATGTATGTGTGTATGTATGTATGTATCTGTGTATCTGTGTATCATCATATATATATATGATTATGTGTGTCCAGTGCCTAAGAGATGTACAAGTGACTGAATGAATGCCAGGATTTGTTGAGTGTTAATGTGTTCATATCCAAGCGTTATGATGTTTTATGTATGTACGTTCAGTGCATGATTATGTTTTGTATATGGTTATGTGTGTCCAGTGCCTAACAGATGTACAAGTGACTGAAGGAATGCCAGGATTTGTTGAGTGTTGTGTTGTGTTGTTGTTGTTCATATGCATGATTAAGTTTTGTATATATACGTTTAATGTGTAACAGATGTACAAACGAGCGAACGAATGTCAAGAGGTGTTGAACATCCTGACCGACATGAACGCAGGGATCAACGTTCACAACACGCTGGGTCTGTCCTTCAACACAATGCACTTAAAGGTAACGACTTCAACTTTTTTCCTGAGATAATCATTACAACGTTTCTAAACTCATGACTGATATTTCCATGGAAAGTTCTGGTATCACTGGTGATGATGGTTACTCTGGTGGTGGTGGTTACATGATGATGATGTTACTCTGGTGGTGGTGGTTACATGATGATGATGTTACTCTGGTGATGATGGCTACCTGGTGATGGTGGTTACATGATGACGATGTTACACTGGTGATGGTGGTTACATGATGATGATGTTACACTGGTGATGGTGGTTACATGATGACGATGTTACACTGGTGTGGTGGTGTTACATGAGTGATGATGTTACACTGGTGATGGTGGTTACATGATGATGATGTTACACTGATATGGTGGTTACATGATGATGATGTTACACTGTGAATGATGGCTAACACTGGTGATGGTGGTTACATGATGACGATGTTACACTGGTGATGGTGGTTACATGATGACGATGTTACACTGGTGATGGTGGTTACATGATGATGATGTTACACTGGTGATGGTGGTTACATGATGACGATGTTACACTGGATGAATGATGGATTTACATGTGATTGGACGATGTGTACACTGGTGATGGTGGTTACATGATGAGATGTTACACTGGTGATGGTGGTTACATGATGATCGATGTTACACTGGTGATGGTGGTTACATGATGATGATGTTACACTGGTGATGGTGGTTACATGATGATGGTTACACTGTGATGGTGGTTACATGATGACGATGTTACACTGGTGATGGTGGTTACATGATGATGATGTTACACTGGTGATAATGGTTACATGATGATGATGTTACACTGGTGATGGTGGTTACATGATGATGATGTTACACTGGTGATGGTGGTTACATGATGATGGTTACACTGGTATGGTGGTTACATGATGACGATGTTACACTGGTGATGGTGGTTACATGATGATGATGTTACACTGGTGATAATGGTTAACATGATGATGATGTTACACTGGTGATGGTGGTTACATGATGATGATGTTACTCTGGTGATGGTGGTTACATGATGATGATGTTACACTGATAATGATGGTTACATGATGATGATGTTACACTGGTGATGGTGGTTACATGATGATGATGTTACACTGGTGATGGTGGTTACATGATGATGATGTTACACTGGTGATGGTGGTTACATGATGATGATGTTACACTGTGATGGTGGTTACATGATGATCGATGTTACACTGGTGATGATGGTTACATGATGATGATGTTACACTGGTGATGGGGTTACATGATGATGATGGTTACACTGATAATGATGGTTACATGATGATGATGTTACACTGGTGATGGTGGTTACATGATGATGATGTTACACTTGTGATGGTGGTTACACTGGTGATGATGGTTACATGGTGATGATGACAGGAACAATGAAGAAGAAGATGAGGGTAGTTAGATACAAAGAACATCTTTTTTGTTAAGTTTTAAATAAGTGATGTCAGATTATATTTGTCTGTTTTCCTGCAGGGTCAGTTGGACATGTCTCGTGTCTCCCTGATCGGACATTCGTTTGGGGGCGCCACCTGTATTGCTACTCTGGCTACCGATCCTCGCTTCAAGTGAGAACAGTTTGCATCTTTCTTTGTTTCCTTTGTTTGTTCGCTTCTTTTCGGAATCTGCCTGTTTGTCTGCTAATCCATTTCACTTGTTTTAGCTGTGTGTGTGTTCTGTTATGGCTGCATGTACTGTGTGTTTGTGTGTGTGCGGAAAAGGCAGGGAGAGGGGAAGAGACAGTGTGGTGTTGGATTTGTTAATGTATGGGGTGGGAGTACATGGGAATATATCTTTTTTTCTTTTTTAGTTATTGTGCAATAACATTATTGGGTGCAAAGCTTAGTGTAATAATCATATTGGGTGCAATGCTTGGTGTAATAATCATATTGGGTGCAATGCTTGGTGTAATAATCATAGTGGATGCAATGCTTGATGTAATAATCATAGTGGATGCAAAGCTTAGTGTAATAATCATATTGGGTGCAATGCTTGGTGTAATAATCATATTGGGTGCAATGCTTGGTGTAATAATCATATTGGGTGCAATGCTTGGTGTAATAATCATATTGGGTGCAATGCTTGGTGTAATAATCATATTGGATGCAATGCTTGGTGTAATAATCATATTGGATGCAATGCTTGGTGTAATAATCATATTGGATGCAATGCTTGGTGTAATAATCATATTGGGTGCAATGCTTGGTGTAATAATCATATTGGGTGTAATGCTTGGTGTAATAATCATATTGGGTGTAATGCTTGATGTAATAATCATATTGGGTGTAATGCTTGATGTAATAATCATATTGGGTGTAATGCTTGGTGTAATAATCATATTGGGTGCAATGCTTGGTGTAATAATCATATTGGGTGTAATGCTTGATGTAATAATCATATTGGGTGTAATGCTTGATGTAATAATCATATTGAGTACAATGCTTGGTGTAATAATCATATTGGGTGCAATGCTTGGTGTAATAATCATATTGGGTGCAATGCTTGGTGTAATAATCATATTGGGTGTAATGCTTGGTGTAATAATCATATTGGGTGTAATGCTTGATGTAATAATCATATTGGGTGTAATGCTTGGTGTAATAATCATATTGGGTGCAATGCTTGGTGTAATAATCATATTGGGTGTAATGCTTGATGTAATAATCATATTGGGTGTAATGCTTGGTGTAATAATCATATTGGGTGCAGTGCTTGGTGTAATAATCATATTGGGTGCAATGCTTGATGTAATAATCATATTGGGTGTAATGCTTGATGTAATAATCATATTGGGTGTAATGCTTGATGTAATAATCATATTGGGTGTAATGCTTGATGTAATAATCATATTGGGTGTAATGCTTGATGTAATAATCATATTGAGTACAATGCTTGGTGTAATAATCATATTGGGTGTAATGCTTGATGTAATAATCATATTGGGTGCAATGCTTGGTGTAATAATCATATTGGGTGTAATGCTTGATGTAATAATCATATTGGGTGTAATGCTTGATGTAATAATCATATTGAGTACAATGCTTGGTGTAATAATCATATTGGGTGCAATGCTTGGTGTAATAATCATATTGGGTGCAATGCTTGGTGTAATAATCATATTAGGTACAATGCTTGGTGTAATAATATTAGGTACAACGCTTGGTGTAATAATCATATTAGGTACAATGCTTGGTGTAATAATATTAGGTACAATGCTTGGTGTAATAATCATATTGAGTACAATGCTTGGTGTAATAATATTAGGTACAACGCTTTGGACGTGATTAAGTTTATGTGCTTAAGAAAAAAGAGACTGCTATCAACATTGGTCTGTCCCTCTTTTATGTCAGGACATTGAACTTTATGAGTCCAGCTGGGATGTTGTGATATGCTTCAATTCTGCCAGTATTAAAAGCTCACTTAAAGTATTAAAACAATTAAGGTTTTTAGCAAGAAAAGATACAAAAATGGAAGTCTAATCTTTCGACTCCCTCGTCCAATCTACCAGCATCCTGCATTGTCAGCTATGCTTGCAAAGCAAAAACGTTTTCTTTTTAATTCCTTTTAGGATCATTGCACTCGGGGAGGTTACCTTTGTGCTCACTTTTTTTTTTTTTTTTTTTTTTTTTCCCCGTTTTTGAGTCAAATCTACTTCACAGATGCATCAATGATGGTGTTGCTCTAATCTTCAACCCAGCACTGCTGGTGTCTGTATTTCTCCAGCCTGGTTAACACCAGGATATATTATGATAGAAAGTGTAGAGTACAGCCCTGTCATGCAGTCTCAGTCCTAGACAGAACTCCATAATAACATTTTTAGCATCCTCCTCCTCATCGTCATCATCATCGCATTGTAAAAACTGTCCCAGCTTCTATGGGAATTAAGATGGCATAGAAAATGGGACCAGAACCAAAAAAAAAAAGAAAGAAAAAACGTTAGCACAAAGAAAACTGCCTAAATGTGATAATCCTCAAGAAAAAAAAAAGTTTCAATTATAAACGAAAATTTCCTTCCGTGTTAACAGGGTGGGTGTGGTGTTGGATGGGTGGATGCACCCTGTGGACGAGAGCCTACCCAGCCAGGTGAAGCAGCCAGCGCTGATGGTGAACATGGAGAACTTCCAGTGGAAGAAGAACATCAAGCAGATGATGAGTATGCAGCAGGACACTGATGCCCACCGGCCCATGATCACTATCAGGTTTGTCTTGTAGGGGGAGGAATGAGAGAGAGAGAGAGAGAAAGACAGAGAGAGTGAGTGACGAGAGAGAGAGAGAGAGAGGAGGCGCCATTACAGAGACAGAAGCAAAGAGAGAGAGAGAGACATAGCCACTGGGAATAAAGAGAGAAAGAGAAAGAGAGAGAGCAGAGACAAAAAGGGAGAGAGAGACAGAGAGAGAGAGAGAGAAAGGTGTGTGTGTGTGTGAGGGAGAGAGTGAATGAGCAAGAGAATGAGAGAGAGAGAGAATGAGATAGAAAGTGAGAGAAGAGAATGAGAGTGAAAGTGAAAGAGAGATATAAAGTGAGAGAGAGAAAGGACAGAGAGAATGAGAGAGAAGTGAGAAAGTGAGAGAGAGAAAGTGAGAGAGAGAGAGAGAGAGAGAGAGAATGGAGAGAGAGAGAATGAGAGAGAGAGAGAAAGTGAGAGAGAGAGAAAAGTGAGAGAAGAGAGAATGAGAGAGAGAGAATGAAAAGTGAGAAAGAGAACCACACACACACCACACCACACCACACCACACACACCACACCACACCCACCACACCACACCACACCACACCCACCAACACCACACAACACAACCACAACACCAACACAGACAACCACAAACACACACACAACACACACACACACACAACACAA
>JAPXFY010000027.1:13674905-13694905 GCA_030674185.1 Monoplex corrugatus | reverse complement strand
CCGCTGCTTTGGTGCCGTTGATGCCTTATATTTTGTTTGATGTAGTTATGTGTTTGACCTGACTGTCCATATATATATATACATACATATGTATGGACAATCAGGTCAACAGTTGAATCTTGTGTTGGTGAAGTGAACATATGCAGTAGTGTAAAAATGTTACAGATGTGATGAAATCTTATATATTTTTCTCAGTGTATGCTGATCAACTGTCTAAAATTGTTTTATTTTGCTTTCTTTCTTGTTGTTGTTGTTATTACTACTGCTGCTGCTACTACTGCTACTATTGTTATTGTTTTCATTGTTGTTGTTGTCATTGTTGTTATTGTTGTCGGTGTCCCAAAATCAGTCAAAATCCTTACAGCTTAAAATCAGAAAGGAATCTCCAGACTTGTGGCAGACGAATTTTCTCTTTTCTAAATTTTTTTTGATAAAGTTGTTTAGTTACTGTCCTTGAAAAATTTTGGGAGGAAAGATTCCTGCCTACATCTTCTGTTAGCTTTAAAAAAATAAGTGACCTGAGTGGAAAAGTTTACAGACAAAAACTGTTACTCTGTTATTCAAAAAAGATTTTTAAAAAGCACACACCCAACAAAAACATGATCAAACCAGTTTGTTTATTGTTGCGATGGTGATACAAATTCTGTGTGTGTTTTTTATTCTGTTCTTGGCTCTCAGTATCAATGTATCAGTTTCCTTTCTTTTCCCTAGGTCTCTGTAACTGCATTTGTCATCTTGTTCGTGTGAGTATTGTAATTTTTGTCCCATGCAGCTACAGCAAATTGGAATCAGGTGTTACATCGAGAATCTCAAGACATCATGAGCACATAGTTTATACAAATACCATCTAACGTGATCATGTTGGATTCATACCATCTAACGTGATCATGTTGGATTCATACCATCTAACGTGACCATGTTGGATTATCCATCACATGACATCTGTTGTGTTGAGCATAGCATCGTATATGAATTGCGCACTTTTTTTTTGTGCAATATGAAAACCGGTGTCTTGTTTTTCTTTTTATTTTGTTTTTAATTTTGCTGTAGTTGTTGTTGTTGTGAATATGGCTTTCAGGGTGTGGGAGTTTGGACTTTTAAGTTTGTTCAGGAATGATTCTTGCTCTTGGAATCACGCTTGGACAATCCATATGTGCTTCACCCAAATCTGCCAGCCATTATCTGGCAGATTCCCAGAGCTTGTGCAAAATCCTATGCACTGGCAAAGTCTGGAAAGAAGAAAATTGGTCGACCTGAAGGTTGAATCCACAACGTCCACGTCATGATCATGGCACTCTGATGTATGAGGTAAAAGGCCATTAACCCTTTGCCACCTGCACCCTATCTACCAACTGCAAAAACTTAACCCTTTGACCCCCTCACCCTATCCACCAGCTTCCTGCAGGAAGCTGGTGGATAGGGTGAGGGAGTCAAAGGGTTAAGTTTTTGCTCTTCCAGCATGGTTGACAAAGAAGGATGCTGTTGGACAGGCTGCAGGAGTCAAAGGGTTAAAAAAATCAGGGAAAAGAGTGGAAATACTCTGACTTTTAAAGGAAATATTGTTTGTTGCCATCTCTGTTGCTTTTGTTTTGTCCATTAGCTTTATGTAGATATACAGTTAAAAGGTTTTTGTTTGTTTCTTTGTTATGATACTGTGTTGAATCGCTGCAAGTTGTTATGTGTGTCATTTTTTGTTTGTTTCTTTGTTATGATACTGTGTTGAATCGCTGCAAGTTGTCATGTGTGTCATTTTTTGTTTGTTTCTTTGTTATGATACTGTGTTGAATCGCTGCAAGTTGTTATGTGTGTCATTTTTTGTTTGTTTCTTTGTTATGATACTGTGTTGAATCGCTGCAAGTTGTTATGTGTGTCATTTTTTGTTTGTTTCTTTGTTATGATACTGTGTTGAATTGCTGCAAGTTGTTATGTGTGTCATTTTTTGTTTGTTTCTTTGTTATGATACTGTGTTGAATCGCTGCAAGTTGTTATGTGTGTCATTTTTTGTTTGTTTCTTTGTTATGATACTGTGTTGAATTGCTGCAAGTTGTTATGTGTGTCATTTTTTGTTTGTTTCTTTGTTATGATACTGTGTTGAATCGCTGCAAGTTGTCATGTGTGTCATTTTTTTGTTTGTTTCTTTGTTATGATACTGTGT
Organism: Monoplex corrugatus; assembly: GCA_030674185.1. Taxonomy (NCBI): domain Eukaryota; kingdom Metazoa; phylum Mollusca; class Gastropoda; order Littorinimorpha; family Ranellidae; genus Monoplex; species Monoplex corrugatus. The sequence goes on along the minus strand of JAPXFY010000027.1, from coordinate 13,692,750 downwards.
TGAATCGCTGCAAGTTGTTATGTGTGTCATTTTTTGTTTGTTTCTTTGTTATGATACTGTGTTGAATCGCTGCAAGTTGTCATGTGTGTCATTTTTTGTTTGTTTCTTTGTTATGATACTGTGTTGAATCGCTGCAAGTTGTTATGTGTGTCATTTTTTGTTTGTTTCTTTGTTATGATACTGTGTTGAATCGCTGCAAGTTGTCATGTGTGTCATTTTTTGTTTGTTTCTTTGTTATGATACTGTGTTGAATCGCTGCAAGTTGTCATGTGTGTCATTTTTTGTTTGTTTCTTTGTTATGATACTGTGTTGAATCGCTGCAAGTTGTTATGTGTGTCATTTTTTGTTTGTTTCTTTGTTATGATACTGTGTTGAATCGCTGCAAGTTGTATGTGTGTCATTTTTTGTTTGTTTCTTTGTTATGATACTGTGTTGAATCGCTGCAAGTTGTTATGTGTGTCATTTTTTGTTTGTTTCTTTGTTATGATACTGTGTTGAATCGCTGCAAGTTGTCATGTGTGTCATTTTTTGTTTGTTTCTTTGTTATGATACTGTGTTGAATTCGCTGCAAGTTGTTATGTGTGTCATTTTTTGTTTGTTTCTTTGTTATGATACTGTGTTGAATCGCTGCAAGTTGTCTATGTGTGTCATTTTTTGTTTGTTTCTTTGTTATGATACTGTGTTGAATTGCTGCAAGTTGTCATGTGTGTCATTTTTTGTTTGTTTCTTTGTTATGAACTGTGTTGAATCGCTGCAAGTTGTTTTGTGTTTTTTGTTTGTCTTTTGTTATGATACTGTGTTGAATCGCTGCAAGTTGTCATGTGTGTCATTTTTTGTTTGTTTCTTTGTTATGATACTGTGTTGAATCGCTGCAAGTTGTTATGTGTGTCATTTTTTGTTTGTTTCTTTGTTATGATACTGTGTTGAATCGCTGCAAGTTGTCATGTGTGTCATTTTTTGTTTGTTTCTTTGTTATGATACTGTGTTGAATCGCTGCAAGTTGTTATGTGTGTCATTTTTTGTTTGTTTCTTTGTTATGATACTGTGTTGAATCGCTGCAAGTTGTCATGTGTGTCATTTTTTGTTTGTTTCTTTGTTATGATACTGTGTTGAATCGCTGCAAGTTGTTATGTGTGTCATTTTTTGTTTGTTTCTTTGTTATGATACTGTGTTGAATTGCTGCAAGTTGTTATGTGTGTCATTTTTTGTTTGTTTCTTTGTTATGATACTGTGTTGAATTGCTGCAAGTTGTCATGTGTGTCATTTTTTGTTTGTTTCTTTGTTATGATACTGTGTTGAATTGCTGCAAGTTGTCATGTGTGTCATTTTTTGTTTGTTTCTTTGTTATGATACTGTGTTGAATTGCTGCAAGTTGTCATGTGTGTCATTTTTTGTTTGTTTCTTTGTTATGATACTGTGTTGAATTGCTGCAAGTTGTTATGTGTGTCATTTTTTGTTTGTTTCTTTGTTATGATACTGTGTTGAATCGCTGCAAGTTGTCATGTGTGTCATTTTTTGTTTGTTTCTTTGTTATGATACTGTGTTGAATTGCTGCAAGTTGTTATGTGTGTCATTTTTTGTTTGTTTCTTTGTTATGATACTGTGTTGAATCGCTGCAAGTTGTTATGTGTGTCATTTTTTGTTTGTTTCTTTGTTATGATACTGTGTTGAATCGCTGCAAGTTGTTATGTGTGTCATTTTTGTTTTGTTTCTTTGTTATGATACTGTGTTGAATCGCTGCAAGTTGTCATGTGTGTCATTTTTTGTTTGTTTCTTTGTTATGATACTGTGTTGAATCGCTGCAAGTTGTCATGTGTGTCGTTTTTTGTTTGTTTCTTTGTTATGATACTGTGTTGAATCGCTGCAAGTTGTCATGTGTGTCATTTTTTGTTTGTTTCTTTGTTATGATACTGTGTTGAATTGCTGCAAGTTGTTATGTGTGTCATTTTTTGTTTGTTTCTTTGTTATGATACTGTGTTGAATCGCTGCAAGTTGTCATGTGTGTCATTTTTTGTTTGTTTCTTTGTTATGATACTTGTGTTGAATTGCTGCAAGTTGTTATGTGTGTCATTTTTTGTTTGTTTCTTTGTTATGATACTGTGTTGAATTGCTGCAAGTTGTCATGTGTGTCATTTTTTGTTTGTTTCTTTGTTATGATACTGTGTTGAATCGCTGCAAGTTGTTATGTGTGTCATTTTTTGTTTGTTTCTTTGTTATGATACTGTGTTGAATCGCTGCAAGTTGTCATGTGTGTCATTTTTTGTTTGTTTCTTTGTTATGATACTGTGTTGAATCGCTGCAAGTTGTCATGTGTGTCATTTTTTGTTTGTTTCTTTGTTATGATACTGTGTTGAATCGCTGCAAGTTGTTATGTGTGTCATTTTTTGTTTGTTTCTTTGTTATGATACTGTGTTGAATCGCTGCAAGTTGTCATGTGTGTCATTTTTTGTTTGTTTCTTTGTTATGATACTGTGTTGAATTGCATGCAAGTTGTTTTGTGTGTCATTTTTTGTTTGTTTCTTTGTTATGATACTGTGTTGAATTGCTGCAAGTTGTTATGTGTGTCATTTTTTGTTTGTTTCTTTGTTATGATACTGTGTTGAATTGCTGCAAGTTGTTATGTGTGTCATTTTTTGTTTGTTTCTTTGTTATGATACTGTGTTGAATTGCTGCAAGTTGTTATGTGTGTCATTTTTTGTTTGTTTCTTTGTTATGATACTGTGTTGAATTGCTGCAAGTTGTTATGTGTGTCATTTTTTGTTTGTTTCTTTGTTATGATACTGTGTTGAATCGCTGCAAGTTGTCATGTGTGTCATTTTTTGCCTTTTTTGATGCTTGTTATTTTGCTGTGATGAATTACGAATACTTTGATATTTTGTGTATGTGTGTGCTTATTCATTATTTTTCAGTTTTGTGAGGAAGGGGAGGAGAGAAGATATGGTGAACACTTTTTTTTTTTCTTTTCTTGTTTTTAACTGTACAGTTGTTCTGATTTGATTTGTTTGCAGATGTTATTTGTATGTCTTTATCACCTTTCTTCTTTTTGACTGTTTTGATATTGATTAAGTGTTTTGATATTGATTATGTCTTGAGGTTTTGCTTTTGAATTTTCGCTTTTTTTTAAAACTGTTTTTGTACCAAGGAATATGCATTTTTATTTTCTTTCAATTGTGTAGTTTGGTTCTGTATTATTGTACCATTGAAAGTTTTTTTCTTTGTTTTGGTACTTACTGTGGCTTGCATTTTTGTGTTGTTGAATATTTCAGTGGCAAAATCAGCTGCTTGTTTCTGTGATTGTTTTGATATTGGGAAAGGGTAAGACCTGGTTTCAAGTTCTTTTTTTCGCCATACTTTGATGTTTTGGTTTTGTTTTACAATTCATGACAAGTTGTATATGAATGTGTATTAATGTTACTATGCATAACTCAGTATTTTATATACAAGTCTATTGGGCTTTCATTTACTATTTAAAACCATGTTCTTGTTGTGCTGCATGAACATTTTGTAATGATCACATTGTCTCTGCAACATAGGCCGACTGGAAAAATTCAACTCGTGGAAGAAATCCTCCAATTTTTTTTAACTCCTCCATTTTTTAGTTAATGAATGCTAATTACATCTCATCTTTTTTGAATAATACAATATCTTTAAAAAAAGAGAAAAAAAAAAAAAGGAAACTTTTTTCGTTTTGATGTCTGATCTTGCAACAGCATCTTTATTCTTCACTGTGGTGTTTATATCAGAATATTTTTAGGAGGAAAAAAGGATTTTTTAAAATGATCAGACGACAGCATTGTTGCCTTTCATAGCAACTTTTGGATGTTTGTTCATTTTGCTTTTTTTATTTTTTTAATTTTTGTTTGGTTTATTTTTTGCTTCCCCATCTCCAGCACCACTCGTGTGTCACTATCCCCTCCCCCCCACCCCCCATGCTGTTCTTTTCAGCTCTCCCACACAGCTTCAAAATCGTCAAAACTGAGGTCACAATGAGAACAGGACATGAAGGGCCACAGAATCATGATAGGACTGAGGGGTTACATTTCGGATTGAGACTGCGTAAAACAGTTCTCCACTGTGCTTATTTTCATAACATGTCCTGGTATCAGCCAGGCCTGAGAGATACACGGCTTGTGAGGGACACAGGTCAACATGACCTGGAAATATGAGCAACACCCACAACAACACAATCACGAAGTGGATGAAACTGGACTGTGTGGTCCCAGTCTTTGCAATGAACCCACAGCGTGCTCACTGTGGGTGAGAGCCTACCTGAAAATTTCCATAATTTGCAGTAGTTATAGGGGTTTAAATGTGCAACCTCCCGGTCAGCAGTTGCCATATTGACTGGTCACTTCCTGGGCATCTGGATTTTACTTTGTTAATTTTGCCACTCACACAACTCTTAGCCTCTCATACAACTCCTCACTCATACAACACCTACTCTCTCATACAGGAAGCTGGTGGATAGGGTGAGGAAATGAAAGGGTTAAGGTTTTGCTTTGCTAGCATGGTTGACAATGCAGGAAGCTGGTGGACAGGGTGTGGGAGTCAGAGGGTTAAATTTTTGCTTTGCTAGCATGGTTGACAATGCAGGATACTGGTGGACAGGGTGAGGGAGTCAGAGGGTTAAATTTTTGCTTTGCTAGCATGGTTGACAATGTAGGATGCTGGTGGACAGGGTGTGGGGAGTCAAAGGGTTAAACACTACTGCTGGCTCCATACAAAAACTGATCACAAGACTCATTGAGTGATTTTTAATTTGTGTGTAATTATACAGACCTAAATATTATGAATAGTCCATTGTTTCATCATCTTTGGTGATTATCTTATTGTGGTGATTGATCAGTTCTTTCTTTAAAAGTTGAGCTTTCATAGACATTTCTGGACAGTCCGCTTATTTCAAGTCTTTGCACACGAAAGAAAAGCCATTAAAAAATTGTGTGCCTGTTTTTTGTGTTTTTTTTTCATTAAATAAATGTTCATATTAATTGAATGTTCATGTGTTTCTGGTACAGGACTTTGTTAACTGGAGCTCACGCCATGGTAAGAAGAAAAGCCATTTATTAAAGTTTATACCTGTTTTTTTTTTGTTATTTGTTAAATAAATGCTCATATTCAGTCGCCATGTATTTCTAGCGCAGGACTTAGCTGGAGATCACGCCATAGTAAAAAGAAGTCATTTATTAAATTTTGAGCTGTTTTCTTTTTTCGTTAAATAAATGTTCATATCCAGTTTTCATATATTTCTAGCACAGGACTTAGTTAACTGGAGCTCAGGCCATGGTAAGAACAGTGGGTTTTGCTCCAGATGTCCTCATTTTCGATGCTGAGCTCATGGAGTTATGTTACTGTAGAGCGATGGAAAATATGACTCAATGGCATTTCTGAAGGAAATACATAATGACACTGTAGGAAATACAAGTGGCAGTTTTTCATAAAGCTGAAATATTCATCACAATTTTCATAAAATCAGTTAGGCCTACATGTTTTAGTAAACAAAAACACCACATTTTTCTTTTCACAAGGCAAGTTACTGACCACATTTTTTTTTTCATTACACAAAGTTATTGATCACATATTTTTGTAAGCAGTTACTGATCACAATTTTTTCATAGAAGCTGCTGATCACATTATTTTCCATAGAAATTATTGATCATGTTTTTTCACAAACAAAAGTTATTGATCACAATGTTTTCATAGAAGTTACAGATCACATTGTTTTCCATAGAAGTTATGATCACAACTTTTTCATAGACAAAAATTATTGATCGTATTTGTTCATGCAAACTTCTTGATCAAATGTTTTTCCATAAAGCAAAGGTATTGATCACAGTTTTTACATAAGGCAATGCAAATAAATGTTGAGAATTGTCTTTGGATCACATTCGCAATGAGATATAAGAGGAATTGCTTGTTCAGTTTTGTTTATTTGTGTGCCTTTACAATTATATACATATGTACATGTTTTATAAGGCAATGAGATAATTATTTGTTAATTTGTTAGAATTACTACAGTTTGTTTGTTTGCAAGTATATGCATCTGCTTGTCTGTCTTGTTGGTGTCCCTGACAGTTATATGATCTGCTTTACTTCCACTTGCTTTTCTACATCTGCTCTCACATGTGATGTTTTGATTTTTCTGCTTTTGTACATTTTTTTTTTTTCAGTTTTCAGAATTTATAAATAAAGTGAAACTACTATTCATAATGAAATTTCGTCGTGAATTATTTGTATTTTGAGAGAGAGAGAGAGAGAGAGAGAGAGAGAGAGAGAGAGAGAGAGAGAGAGAGAGAGAGAGACAGAGAAAGACAGACACACAGAGACAGACAGACAGAGAGAGACACAGACACACACACACACACACAGACAGACAGAGACAGACAGAGAGAGAGATACACACACACACACACACAGAGAGAGAGAGAGAGAGAGAGAGAATGTCTGACTGCATGTGGCTAGGTGAAAGAAATAGAAGAATGCAAGAGTTTAAATGTGTTAAAAGCGCATGTATGAATGCAGTCAGTGTATATATGTGTGTGTGTGTGTGTGTGTGTGCGTGCGTAAATATGTGTGTGCGTCGTGTGTGTGTGTGTGTGTGTGTGTGTGTGTGTGTGTGTGTGGTGTGTATGTGTGTGTGTGCATGTAAGAACACATATACACATGGGTCTCCTTATAACAGACACCCAACAAAAACAGCAACAAAACTAAAAGTAAATATCAGAAACATACAAGTCAAGAAACAAGCAATCAAAAACAGAGAACTCAAAAGAAAGAAGAAATCTCCTGGGAAAACAAGAAAACAAACAGAAAAAACAGAATATAACAATTTTCTCTTTATTTCCGTCTATGGAGTTATGGTAGGACATAAATCCTGTACACACGGGTCTATACAAATTATGCCAAAGATTTCCACATAAATACACAACATCAGTAATAAACAAGAAAATATTCATCTTTCTCCACAGAATTTATCATACACTTTAATTAATTAACAGAAATTTACCATCCATGAAACATTGTCAATCTGATATCTCGTTCCACTGAAACAGAAACGAGAAGACGCCAAAAGAACCCTTTAATTAATGAAAGAAAAACAATCTGGTATTCGTTTTTACAAAAACTGAACGTAAATTCTCACAATGAGGTGTTTATACCATTCCCCTCTGTCCATGATCCAACATCTGTTGGCTTTGTTATCAACCTGGTTTTAACCCTTTGACTCCTGCACCCTGCCCATCAGCATCCTGTATTGTCAACCATGCTAACAAAACAAAAACTTTAACCCTTTGACTCCCTCACCCAATCCACCAGCTTCCTGCAGGAAGCTGGTGGATAGGGTGAGGGAGTCAAAGGGTTAAGTTTTTGCAGTTGGTGAACAGGGTGCAGGAGTCAAAGGGTTAATTTAAACACGTAGTCAGTGTGTTTGGATATGTTTGTCTGTCTGTCTGTCTGCTTGTTTGTTTGCTTGTTTTGCCGGCCTGTATGTTTTCATAATGAATACACGATCATTACCACCTACCTTTTTAAAAATTGTTGTTTATCTATATAGTTCTTTATTCAGTCGTTTTGTTTGTTGGGTCATATATATCTTTTTCAATTTCAATACAAGCCCAGGGCTAAAGAAAATTAAATGCGCATACATTACTATACTACGTAGGATGATGATGATGATGATGATGATGATGACTGTTATTATTATTTGCCTAAATTACCTGATACCAAAGAAATAAGAGGGAAGCAGGGAGAATTCTTATAATATAATCAAAGGACATAACTCTTGAGAATTGTCTCCCATGTTGTATAGAACTTCTCAAATCTAACCTGAATTTTGCTTCTGCACATCGAGTTTCCCTAGAGCCAAAAATGCACTTAACACATGTACCCAATTATAAATCCTACCAGAAAGTATGTAAGACTTTATCGAACACGTAGTAGTGAATGCACCAACAAAGCAGAAAATGATAGGAAGAAATGACAGAAAGCAAAAAGCAGAGCAGAAACAAACACGAGAGACAGAAAAGAGGAAATTTCTAGCAGAGAATTTCTACAAGGTGGGGATACTTTTTATACTGAAAGAGCCCCCGGCATCCCCCACAAGGTATGCTGATTGAGATAACCAAGCTCTTAGAGAAAGAAAAAAAAAAGAAAAGATTTTTCTACATCTTCCACACCCTGAAGGTTGGTTGGTCTAGGTGTTAGCTGAGGCCTTGTGAGCAGTGCACGGATCCAACAAGAGTTGTCCCTGGCAAAATTAAATTCTGTTAAAAATATACATTTCTAACAAAAGACTTACCCCTGGCAAAATTAAATTCTGTTAAAAATATACAGATCTAACAAAAGACTTACCCCAGGCAAAATTAAATTCTGTTAAAAATATACAGATCTAACAAAAGACATCCCTGGCAAAATTAAATTCTGTTAAAAATATACAGATCTAACAAAAGACTTACCCCAGGCAAAATTAAATTCTGTTAAAAATATACAGATCTAACAAAAGACTTACCCCTGGCAAAATCAAATTCTGTTAAAAATATACAGATCTAACAAAAGACTTACCCCTGGCAAAATTAAATTCTGTTAAAAATATACAGATCTAACAAAAGACTTACCCCTGGCAAAATTAAATTCTGTTAAAAATATACAGATCTAACAAAAGACTTACCCCTGGCAAAATTAAATTCTGTTAAAAATATACAGATCTAACAAAAGACTTACCCCTGGCAAAATTAAATTCTGTTAAAAATATACAGATCTAACAAAAGACTTACCCCTGGCAAAATTAAATTCTGTTAAAAATATACAGATCTAACAAAAGACTTACCCCTGGCAAAATTAAATTCTGTTAAAAATATACAGATCTAACAAAAGACTTATCCCTGGCAAAATTCTGTAAAAAAAAAAAAAAAATACAGATCCAACAAGAGTTGTCCCTGGCAAAATTCTGTAAACAATCGACTGACAGAGATAAACAAAAACACACACGTGCAGCAGAGAAAGGGGGAAAAAATTAGTGGCACTGTTCTAAGACAAAATCTTTTTGAGAGAAGAGCAGCCCGCATTCCATGCAGAATGTTCTGTTATGACAAAAAATACAATCAATCTAATGCGACCCCCATGTGAACATGCTAGAGTTTATTTCTTCTATCTATTATCCATTCTAATTATTATTAACTCATCTATTTCATTTTATTCACTGACCCTAAGTATACAAGAGTTAATTTCTTCTATTTCTTATTAATTTCATTTACTATTTCTGTATCTAATTTTATTCTATTTATTTATTTTTCGCACTCGTGAGCTGTATGCACTTCCCACATGCACTTACAAGTGGAATTTCATGTATATGGGATTTTTATTTTCTTTACCCCTTTATTAAGGCAGTCATACACCATTTTCGGGCAAACCTAAATGCGTATTAGTCAGTCAAATATGGCAGGGCTTGAAATTTTCTTTTTAAAAAACATGGCAGTCTTTTCTGTCAACAGAACAGCCAAAAACTGTAATCTGTTTGAACTATTTCATCTTACAGTGAAAGTGAACGTTACATACTGCTTATCAACGAATAAAAAAAATCTATGTTTACTAAAGAATAAACATTTTATATCGTTTATTACATACATCAAACAGTCAACTATCAAAGGATATAAACATTTTCTTCTGATCAAACATGACAAGGAATTACTGGAATTCGTCAATAGAATTACAGGTTTTTTTAATCTAATTTCTTTTTCCCAACAGGGATTTTTTGCACGCTGTTCTATAATTGTTTCTAACATATCAATAACATCAAGGAGACCCTTCAAACCTACATAAAACTCTGAAGAATCTGGTGTAGATGGTAAAATGAAGTGAATTCCTTGTATATTTACATTTCAAATTCTTATGTATTCTTACTTCAAATGCCATCACGGTCAAACGACCATTCCTCAAATCTGACAAGTAATTTTTCAACAAGAAAATACTTTCAACACTGATTCAAATTGAATATTTCAGATGATATTTTTGCAATCTGTACACCTCATACATACAATCTGATGACAAATTATACAAAAATTAATGTTTAAATCATACATAATCACAAATGTTAAGTTTCTTGTTTCATAATTCAAACACATAGATTGAGGTCTGTACAAAGTGTACATAATGAGACACTCCTTTCAAATCTACAGCTTGGAAATATTTTATTTACTTATCTGTTTATTTATTTATGCCTACTGTTCAATATCTGGTGGATACAAGGGACTATCTCAAAACTGCATACAGTTGTACAGAAATCGAACTTTCAAAATCATGTTTGAAACTAAAAACAAATTGAAAATAAACGTGTACAGCAATACTGCAAAGCCATGAAATATCCTTTTAACTGACACACGATATCAGTTGTTGACGATAAAAAGTAGAAACAAACAAAACAAAAATATGAAAGAAATCTGTTCTTAATGACAGATCAAAGACACCTGTCATAAGATCAATACTGTCCTCAACAAAAATTGAAAACTACAGCCCTTGTATTTTTGCGATCAATTTGGAAAAAAAACAAAACAAAACAAAATGTTTTTATACAAAAAAAAGTGAACACTGCACATTGTATCATTTCATCTTTATTTTCTATTTGTTCAAAATATTTAAGAAGAATACAGTTCAAAATAGGCCAAAATTACGTCTCGTTTCTGTCGTGACAACAAAACATAACAAAAACAAAACAAACAAACAACCCCCACCCACAAAAACAAAGCACACACAAAAAAGCATGACATACACATACATCATGCACAACACACTGCCAGAGATTTACTGATAAAAATGGCAAGACAAGAGAGAGAGAGAGAGGGAGAGTGTGTATGTATGTGTGCATGAGACAGACAGAGAGAGAGAGAGAGGGAGAGTGTGTATGTATGTGTGCATGAGACAGACAGAGAGAGAGAGAGAGAGAGAGTGTGTATGTATGTGTGCATGAGACAGACAGAGAGAGAGAGAGGGAGAGTGTGTATGTATGTGTGCATGAGACAGACAGAGAGAGAGAGAGAGAGGGAGAGTGTGTATGTATGTGTGCATGAGACAGACACAGAGAGAGAGAGAGAGGGAGAGTGTGTATGTATGTGTGCATGAGACAGACAGAGAGAGAGAGAGAGGGAGAGTGTGTATGTATGTGTGCATGAGACAGACACAGAGAGAGAGAGAGGGAGAGTGTGTATGTATGTGTGCATGAGACAGACAGAGAGAGAGAAAGACAGACAGAGAAAGACAAGAGAGAGAGAGGGGGGGGGGGGAGAGTGTGCATGTATGTGTGCATGAGACAGACAGAGAGAGAAAGACAGACAGAGAAAGACAAGAGAGAGAGAGACAGAGAAAGAGAGAGAAAGAGAGAGAAAGAGGGAAAGAAAGAGAGACAGAGAGACAGAGAGAGACAGAGACAGACAGGGAGACAGGGAGAGACAGAGAGAGTGTGTGCATGTATGAGCAAGCGTGCATGTGTGCAGGTCTGTTTTGTCTGCATCTGTGTACGAATCAGTCTTTGCATGTAGGAGCACACACCAAATACTCAGGACCCAAAATTCTCTTGAAGTCTTCACAATTCAGCAAATTCAACTATAATATTCAGCAGCTAAGAGAACGACTGTTCACATTTACTCAATCAGTTAATCAAATAATCATACGTTCAGTTAAGTCATTCTCAAACGTTTCAGTTTTATGGAGTGATAGACACAAGAACACACATTTTGCGTTTTGACGAACGTCAAACCAAAGAAAAGGTGAAGAACAGAAGAATGACTACGATTTAATTTCTGGGTGTGGATGTATTCCAATAAAAAAAACCCACTGATAAACAGCAGGCTCTCCAGATCACTATGCCCACTATGCCCAGGCTTGTGCCCTGGAGACGTCCATCCTGAGGCACAGGTTTCAGGTGTTTTGGAACTGATAGAGAATGGTCACATTGTGAAAAAAAAAGAAGAGGTAAACCCCCCCCCCCAAAAAAGAAAAAAAAAAAAAAAAGAAGTAGAAAAAGAACAACAACAACAACAAAAATCAACAAACAATAAAGATAATGATAATGATAACACTAACAACAACAAAAACCACAACAATAACAGGATCAATAATAACAATAACAACAAGAACAAAAACAACAATGATAATGATGATGATGATAATAATAATAATAATAATATAATAATAATAATAATATAATAATAATAATAATATAATAATAATAATAATATAATAATATAATAATAATATAATAATAATAATAATATAATAATATAATAATAATAATATAATAATATAATATAATAATAATAATAATATAATATAATAATAATAATAATAATAATAATATAATAATAATAATAATAATAATAATATAATAATAATAATATAATAATAATAATAATAATATATAATAATAATATAATAATAATAATAATAATATATAATAATAATAATATAATATAATAATAATAATAATAATAATAATAATATAATAATAATAATAATAATAACAATGCTATGCTAAGTAAGACGACAAAACAGACCAAACTAAAGATAACATCTCATGTATTCAGAAACTTCTGTTATTTCAAGGGGGGTGGGGGTGGGGGTGGGGTGGGGGAGGAAAGATTCATGATGTCTGGGCATTTCCATATTTGCTCCATCCACATCTGCAGACTATGTCTAACAGACTCTTTCAAGTCTGCACAAATCTATCAGTATGGGTGAAATCCTGAGGTTGGGTTTATTCATGTTCTTTGTAACCAATTCTGGTACACTGGCCATTTTCACGTAGGCAACAAAGCAAAACAAAACAAAAAGGAACTGAAAGAAAGGAAGAGAGAGAGAAAGAAAGACAGACAGAAAAAGAAACAAAGAAGGGAAAAAAAAGAAAGAATGAAAGAAAGGAAGAAAGAAAGAAAGAAGAAAAGAAAGAAAGAAGAAAAGAAAGAAGAAAAGAAAAGAAAGAAAGAAAAGAAAGAAGAAAGAAGAAAGAAAGAAAGAAGAAGAAAAAGAAAAGAAAGAAGAAAAGAAAAGAAAGAAGAAAAGAAAGAAGAAAAGAAAGAAAGAAAGAAAGAAAGAAGAAAAGAAAAGAAAGAAGAAGAAAGAAAAGAAAAGAAAGAAAAGAAAGAAAGAAGAAGAAAAGAAAAGAAAGAAGAAAAGAAAGATGGAAAGAAAGAAGAAAAGAAAAGAAAGAAAGAAGAAAAGAAAGAAAGAAGAAAAGAAAAGAAAGAAGAAAAGAAAGATGGAAAGAAAGAAGAAAAAGAAAGAAAGAAAGAAGAAAAGAAAAGAAAAAGAAAAGAAAAGAAAGAAAAAGAAAGAAAAAGAAAAGAAAAGAAAAGAAAAGAAAAAAGAAAAGAAAGAAAGAGAAAAGAAAGAAAGAAAAAGAAAGAAAGAAAGAAGAAAAGAAAGAGAGAAAGAAGAAAAGAAAAGAAGAAGAAAGAAAAAGAAGAAAGAAGAAAGAAAGAAGAAAAGAAAAGAAAGAAGAAAAGAAAAAAGAAAAGAAAAAAGAAAGAGAAAGAAAGAAAGAAGAAAAGAAAGAGAAAGAAAAAAAGAAAAAAAGAAAGAAGAAAAGAAAAGAAAGAAAAAGAAAGAGAAGAAAGAAAGAAAAAGGAAAGAAAGAAAGAAAGAAGAAGAAGAAAGAGAAAAAAGGAAAGGAAGGAAGGAAGGAAGGAAAGAAGAAAGGAAGAAAGAAAGAAAAAGAAAGAAAAGCTGATCACAAATTATACTTCAAAATACAAACACTTAAAGAGAATGCACAAACAAAATGTTCATTTTGAAAACAATGTTATATCAACAACAACAACAACAAACAAAGTTACTGTTTATCATTTCCTTGAAAACTCTATCAAATTTCAGGTCTACCACAGGGAGAAAGCAAAATGAATTGTGCTAGCGGGGCAAGCGGTGAACATTTCACCCTGTGAATGCTCAGTTTTATTCTGACCTTGACCTAATTAAACATGTTCATGAGAAGGAAAGGAAACTAACAGAACTGTATGAAACGCTGTGTTAAGATTTATTATTATCTACCTTTTGAGCAACAAGGAAATTAAAGCTTGAAAGTCCAGAATGTTAAATTCCCATCAAGATCAGTAATAACTGGCAATAATTTCGAAGAAAAAAAAATCGAGAGGAAACATACAGATTTATATTATGTTGTGAATAACATCTAATATGCAAATGAGATATTCGGCAAGTTATGAAATGATTTTTGATTAATGGGGATTTTATGTCACGTCTGTAACATACGACAAAATTTTCAATTCTATGCCTGTTATTTGAAAACTACGTGATTTTAACTATACACATGTGAGTTTGTTTCAAAATTATGACATGATTTCAAATAACCCTATTTATACAGAATTCACATCTGTAAATTACGACAATTCTAAAACAAAGTTATGGCGTTTGAACGTGTGATTTTAAACATACAAATCTCTCATTTAAAATTTTCATGGTAAAATTTCACACACAGAGATGTCAATTTTTGTAAGTAAAATGCCATTTTCAAGAGTGAGAACATAAATCTTCATTACTGGGTAAAATACATAATAAATACACTCTGATAGTAATGTAAGCATTTTCTACTTGTTCGTTTTTTGTTTTTTTTCAAGGAACACAGATAAATGCAAAACAGTCTCATCATCAACTTTAGTGGTAGAAATTGTTCCATCACATTAATTGCATCAAATTATGGAAAACAGATAATTTATGTTAAAACGTAAAAACGGTTCTATTCAGTATTACCATCTCCTGTAGCAAGAACACAAACTCAGACCTATAGTGACCTTTACACATCCCTCCTGGAAATACAAATGTGACCTTGAAATAAACAAATACAAAAACATAAAAAAAAACCCACTTCTGCTGCATTTATACGTATGAATGGGAACAATAACTTGTAATGTACATCCTGTGAATCCTGGGACTTGCCCACCTGGAAAATTTTTGAAAATTTACGTTTAAAATGGCGCAATCTGACACATATCTCAGCTTAATTTATAGTTTTTTGTAGTTTTTTTCCGTGGAAATTTTTTTTCACGGAAAAGTGGGAGCCCTGAAAAATACAGTAGTGACGATACAAGCAGGTTGGCTCTGCACATCTTCGCGTACTACCCAGTAGTATTATAGAACTGAGCATTGCTTAACTCCCCTACATTCTCCCATAGCCGACATCGTTCCATTTGGATTTGTACAATCTATCAATAAAAAGGCTGTATGTTATACATCAGTTGAAACTGCAAACATTTCTGAGTGTTAAGGCGTTTAGTTTGATAATATAATTTGATAAGTTAATATTTGACGAAATGGCATGCTTTCTGGTAAATGTACTGTCAGTTTCGTGAAAAATCATAACAAATCTCATAACGGAAAAGAGTTTTAATGCCAAGATCTGACCAGTTTAAAAACTACCAATTGTACAAAGAACAAATGCAGGACACTGGTTCAAACTGAAAGGTGATGGCTGGATGCTTGAACTCAAACTCATTCTTTACACTCCCATTCTGGTCTCTTCCTCCCAACCACCCAGCCAAAATGCCCTTACTTCTCCCCCCCCCCCCACTTCCCTGCCAACATTCTTCCAATGACATAACCCCTTGCCTGCATAACAGGACACTCATTAGCGTAATCAAAGTATCAAGTTTACAAATATGTATTTACAGAGTAAGTACTGTTCTGTTTTCATTTCTAAAACCATGATGATAAACCAATTTTCTTTCTTTCAAAATCACACGCATTTTTCTCTTTAACCCTTTTTGACTCCCACACCCTATCCGCCAACTGCAAAACCTTCACCCTTTGAGGGAGTCAAATGGTTATGGTTTTGCTTTGCTAGCTTGCTTGACAATGCAGAATGCTGGTGGACAGGGTGCAGGAGTCAAAGGGTTAAAAATAAAAAGCCACACATGAGAGTATATGTATATCAATATGAACACTACTATTTTTATGCATGTTAATGCGCGTGTGGAGAAGCATGCTCGCACTACTGCATAAAGACATGCATGTGTCGCACACTTCGTGTCTATGTAAACAACTTATTATTTCTGGGCTAAACATGGGAGAAATGGGCTGCATATGAAAGCATGTGAATCATATATGCCAATCTCCATCAATTCTAGGAGATTTTACTAGCAAACGAACACATTAAACCATAAACAATCAAAAACAAAACACCAAACCAACAACACAGGCCTTCCATTTCTCTTCAGCCTACCAACAAAATCAAAGAAATTCACAAGATACAAAACCAGTTGCCATTATAATGTTTTCAAAAACTCAACAACAACAAAATCCTTATTTTCAACGAGACAGGAAAAATGTCAACAAACAAAATCTTTAACCATCCTCTTCAAAATAATTTATGAAATAAACCTTATTTTCCACAAGACAGGAAAAATGTCAACAAAGAAACGAAATATCCAACCATCCTCTTGAAAATTATGAAACAGAATAACAATATGTACAAACTTAAGATGACATAGATCCATCTCCCCATTTCAATGAATGGGGATGAAAATTCAATCAAATAAAACAGGCGAACAGACTGACAATACAAGCAAGCAGATAACATAACAAAACCAAACAAATAAAAAACAGCAAAAGATTATCAAACAATAGGTTTCATTATCTTCAGTCTGTCTAAAAAAAAAGTCATATGAAATCAACTGTCATTAGACACTTTATGAACAAACAAACAAACAAACAAACAAACTGACAAAACAAACAAACTGTTAAACAAATAAACAAACAAATTAACATACTAAAAAAAAAAAAAAAGAAAACAAAAACCGCAATCATAACTGAACTTGAAAAAAAATACAGAATGTACTTTGCTTTTCTCCTGATGACTTTTTACTTTAATTTCTTTCCTTTTATTCATTTATTTAGTTAGAGCCTATTTCATTCATTCATCTATCTATTTGTCTATCTATCTATCTGTGTGTCTGTCTATCTGTCTGTCTGTTTTTGTCTGTCTATCTGCCTATCTATCTGTCTGTCTGTCTGTCTGTCTGTCTGTCTATCTATCTGTTTGTCTGTCTGTCTGTTTTTGTCTGTCTATCTGCCTATCTATCTGTCTGTCTGTCTGTCTATCTGTCTGTCTATCTATCTGTTTGTCTGTCTGTCTATCTGTCTGCCTATCTGTCTGTCTGTCTGTGTATCTGTCTGTCTATCTGTCTGTCTATCTATACATATACATATTTTTTCCATCTATGGGCTGTCATTTCTACATGCAGGTAGTACATATGTGGGCTTTTATGTATACATCCCCCCAACCCACCCCTTGTTTGTTTGTTTTTTGTTGTTATTTTTTTTTGGCGTTCATTTGTTTTTTGCTTTTTACCCCACCATTAAAGCACTCATACTCCGTTTTCAAGGGTGTACAGTTTGGATACACTAAAGAGGCTTACAGGATCTTTTAACAGTTGATGTTCTTTGTGCATACACACAAATGGAGGATTTAACCCTTTGACTCCCGCACCCTGTCCACCAGCATCCTGTATTGATAACCATGCCAGCAAAGCAAAAACTTAACCCTTTGACTCCTTCACCCTATCTGCCAGCTTCCTGGAGGGAGTCAAAGGGTTAAGTTTTTTCAACTGGTGGATAGGGTGTGGGAGTCAAAGGGTTAAGCACCAGGAAAAAAACCAAAGCAGATTCTGTGAATACCGACTGCCTCACGGACCATGACAATAAAATCAGGTACCATTCTACATTTTCACACCAACGCATCATGTTCATGTTCTCAATCAGCCAAAAATATCAACTAGTCACAACAAAATTCCTTCCCTCTGTTAGCAAGACAACCTTTGAACACAAAACTAAAAAAAGAAAACACACACACACA
>JAPXFY010000027.1:13639905-13672405 GCA_030674185.1 Monoplex corrugatus | reverse complement strand
ATTTGTTCTTTGTTGTTCTATGTTGAAGCCTTACAAAGGCCACTTTGTCAAAATATGCACCTGTCTTGTTATATTATACATATGTTCTGATTCTATTTTCGTGTGTTTTTGTTGTTCCTTGTTTTGTTTATATTTATTATCATTATCATTCTTATCATTCAAAAATTCATATCTTTTTCCATAAACAAATACCTATATAATGTTATCAATGGGAATTTTTCGATCAGAACTGCATCAGCCAAATAAACTTTTTGCAACTGTGCGTTTCTTTCTTATCAGCACATTTTTCAACAGACGTTTTTGTCAGTTAAATCAGCCGTATGTGTGTTTATCACTGCATATTCATTTAAACTAAAATACTCAATCACTCACTGAATGTGACTGATCATGTGGCTTGTGATTGTGTGTGCACATGCATATGTGTATGTGTTGTGTGTGTTGTGTGTGTGTGTGTGTGTGTGTGTGTGTGTGTGTGTGTGTGTGTGTGTGTGTGTGTGTGTGTGTGGTGTGTGTGTGTGTGTGTGCATAAGTGTACATAAAATATGTGTGATTAAATAACTGTGAAATTCAAGAGTGTACCTCTATAAAGCACTGTCACAGGAAAAAAATTGCGATAACACAAGAGTGGATCACAATAGTCTCAGCAGTCCTACAAAGCACTTGCAATTTTCCTGATAATTTTTCACCCCAACATCGTGAGATAGCAGCAATGACAGTTCAGGAGCTGACCAAAACTAATATGCAGAGACGTGCATAGACAAAGTAATGGACAACTGGAATGAAAGTTATTTATCATATTGGTCCAGTCATTCAAAAGGTGATATTTCAACATCTCACAAAATCTTCCTCAAGCCATCATGTTAGCCCTGATATGGCTCAGTGCTGTCGGCTGGGCTTTAAACAACAGTAACAGAAACAGTAACAGTAAGCCATCACGTCCCTCAAGTGTCTCCGGGAATGAGCGAGCTGATATCCTTGCTAAGGAGGGAGCCAGAGAAGAACAACCTAACAACAGCGTCAGCTACAGTGAGAAGAGGAGCATCATCAGGGCGCTTTCCATGCCGAGACGACACAGGGATGACTACCACCTGTTGTCTAGACAGCAGCAAGTTGTCCTGGTGAGGCTGTGCACTGGTCACAAAAGCCACATGTACCGCAAACTGAAGCTGGCGCCCTCCCCAACCTGTCCCTGCAGTCAAGAAGACCAAACCACGGAGCATATACTCCAAAGATGTCCCCTTCACCACGTGGCAAGACAGGACGTGTGGCTGTCAGACACTCCGCTGACAACCAAACTCCATGGCTGCAGACAGGAGCTGGAAAAGATGGCTGCATTCATCACCCGGACTCAGCTGATTGTGTAACAGCGTACGCCAAGAAGAAGAAGAAAACGTCCTCAAGCCAAGTAGTTAACGCCATGCAGACAACGCTTTGACCAACACTCCCAACTCCGCTATGTCATGGTCTGTTTTGGGAAATTCTTGAACAATCCCACAGACCACACCAATAAACATAAAACTACATAGATTTAAAAAGTACTATCTAGGATCTTTCAAAAAAGTAAGATTAAAACTTTGAGTAACGAGCAAGGTACTCAATGACATGTTTTAATATGTGACCTCCCACCACGAAATCAGTCTTAACTAGCATTTTGGGCATTTTGAGATATACATATCACTGTAAAGTGTACATTCTGCTGATTATTTTGGTACTTAAATAAAGCTTGTATTAAAAAAAAATGTAGAAGTTATGTATGTTTAAAGTCATTAAGTTGTATGAGGGCCATTTTGAGAAAACGGCCTCTAAAGTTTTTGTGTGCTCTCCTACACATTTTCCTTAAATTTCTTTATTTGGTGGCTTTGACCCAGTTTGTTTCTAATTTTTGCTGTCATTATCTGAAAGGTGCACCAAAAAGCTTTCCGTCAGAATATTACATGTGCGGGTACTGCACAGGTTACGGTTTATAATAAGAGACAAAAACAGGTACTCTTGGTAGGAAATTGCATTCTTTCTGCTGCGATCAGTGCATTAAAATACCATTTTAAATTGATTAATAATATTTTTTCAAGAAAAAAAATTCTGTGGGGGATAGATTATGGTCTACAGAAATCAATTTTGAGAAAAAGTCAAAACACCCCAGATAGACTGTCAGTCACCTTTTCAGCTCCTAACTCTGTTCGACTGACTGCGAGTTAAGACTGATTTCGTGGTGGGAGGTCACATATGGTTAAAAAAAAAAAAAAAGCTTCCAGAAAGGGACAAAATCAATACCACAAACACAGTGTAATCCACAGTTACGACCCTTCACATACTGAATATCCATTCAAAAAACAAGCTTTGGTGTCTGCTGATGCTGTAACTAAACCTCAATACCACAACTGTTTCACCTTCCAGCAACAAATCTACGATTACCAACAACTGATCCATTTTTTCCCTTTAAAGCTGATGAGGCACCTACATACAGATAAATGCAGACACACGTCTTTGAATAAACCTGGAAAAGTTACATTACTGCTATGGGAAGTACCACACTTGCTGGCCAATGCTAGAACTTGTCAGTCCAGCAAAAGTCTCCTCCCTGTGACCATTCACTTCTCTATGGATGTGCCGACATGAAGCAATAGTTGTGAGCAAAACTGTAGTGACTTCAGGAAGACTTACCCCCCAGAAAGAAGTGTCAGAAGTCAAAACATCACCTTTAAGACGACTGGTCAGACTCTTGTAACTTTCATTCTATGGAATATAGCAGGGTCAGGTACCAGTTTACACTCCCACAATATTCTATGCTTACCAAAGTAATAAACAAAGAATAAACAGAAAGAAAAGAACAAGAACAAGCAATCAGTATTCTAGATGAATACAGAAAATACCGGTGATGATCAGAAAAACCTCAGAACCCAGCAAACAAAGAGAACGGAATATTAACAATCATTTCATTTACAACCAGGGCAGGAGGAAAGGTTCAGAGCAGTGACCTCTGTAAAGGTTACAAAAACTGGGGAGGAGGGTTCTGGGAGCAACGAGGAAACGAGATGAATTTAAATCTTTTCTCTTTCAAAGCCACATCATCAATAGAGGAAAATGCCATCTTTTGTTGCCAATATATGTTCTGAACTCAGTCTTACTGGTTTGTCTACAAGATATCAATTCAAATTTTTTCTCTTTCAAAGCCACATCATCAGTAGAGAAAAATGCCATCTTTTGTTGCCACTGTCTATGTTCAGAACTCGTTCTTATTGGTTTGTCTTCCAGAGATAAATTCAAATTTTTCTCTTTCAAAGCCACATCATCGTTACATGAAAATGCCATCTTTTGTTGCCACTGTCTGCGTTCTGAATTTGATCTTACTGGTTTGTCTTCACAAGATGAATTCAAATTTTGTCTCTTTCAAAGCTGAATCATCAATACAGGGAAACACTATCCTTTGTTGCCACTGTCTGCATTCTGAATTGAATCTTATTGGTTTGTCTACACAAGATGAATTCAAATTTTGTCTCTTTCAAAGACGCATCATCGATGCAGGAAAATGCTATCCTTTGTTGCCAATGTCTGTGTTCTGAACTTGATCTTATTGGTTTGTCTACAAAGAGCTTGCAGAACTGATAACGGAGAGTTAGGTTTGAAACAGAAAAGAACAAAAGTCATGAAATAAATTCAAGATCTATTCGGAAGTTTTGATGCTGGGACAACAGAGAAACAAAAAAATCTGTATATTGAATGGCACAACGATTAGTAATTCCATACAACTGGAATACAAAATGGTAACAAATCATATGAAAACAAAGATAATGATCACAACATCTGTAAGCATAAGATGATGTAAGTTGAATTGTTCTATGCCTAGCAAAAAGCTGACAGACTTTACAAACGTAAGTTTTAGCATGAAGACGCACACAGCGAAAAAACAACAACAACAACAACAAGACTGGGCAGGACAAGATTTGGGGATTACAGGATTAAAATCCATCATCTCATCATCTGTATAAACAATCAGTAATAACACAAAAAATCAGAAGTATACTGTAATGTTAGGGTCAATATCCGTATTGAACATACATCAACAATCACTCAATAATAATTTCTCTTAACAGGCTGTCAGCATTACATATCTGTTAGACATCAAAATATCACTGTTTTTAGTTTCTCATAACAGACTTGACAATGTTACATATATTTTTCTTACATATCAAAATATCACTGCTATATAAACAGAACAAATATAGATGATGTACTGAATAATGACACAAAGCCCTGTGTGGTTATGAGTGCGTTCTAATCTGCAGATAGCAGAAAACAGAAAAGATGTAAGAAGGACCCCAGGACTATTTACACTTAAAAACAATCCAAAACAAACAAACAAATAAAAACGAAAAAAAAAATTCCAAAAAACACACATCTAACCCTTTGATTTCTGCACCCTATTCACCGACTCATCATCACCATCAAGTGCCCTGCCACATGGCGTTGGATATCATGGCCCTCCATATGCATCTATCCCTTGTTGCCGCAAGCATGTCTTCCACCCTGTCTGTCCTCAGCCATTACAAAAATTTAACCCTTTGATTCCCTCACCCTATCCACCAGCTTCCTGGTGAAAGAGTCAAAGGGTTAAGTTTCTGCTTTGCAAGCATGGTTGACAAATGAAGGAGACAAGTGGACAGGGTGCGGGAATCAAAGGGTTAAAGACATGACAAAAACACCTCACTGCCAATACAATGTTTTTCTCATGTTTCTACAAAATATTGACCTTAACTAAGGGAGGAGAGAGGTGGCTTGGGGGGTGGGGGGGGGAATGAAACTTAAAAAATAAAAACTATAATAAACTCAAAAGATCAAAGTGTGTTTGTTTTTTTTCGCACTTGTTGAGAGTCATAGGGACTAAAATAAATCTGTCCACATTTCTGGTGATGTAGGCTAAATGGGGACTTTCAAGAGTTTAATTCTCCCACTATGAGCGTCGGGATTTCCCGATCATGTCTCAACAACACTTGTCTACGAGCGTCAGAGAAATCCCACTTGAGTTCTGAAAATTTGCGGGGCTTTCAGTATTTCCATTAACCGAAACTAATAGCCAGATATAGATTTTTTGGTCATTCCTAGCCTCTTTTCAGGCCATGAGGTCACTGTACTACGCAGCTGGTGAGTGGACAGTGCAAAGTTCACGACCCACTATCTCCACAGCGAAGCAGACGACGGAAAAGCAAATGGCTGAACAATACTCATGAACTCGGCGCTGTTCAATGCGATCTCTTCCTTCAGTGCACGTGGAGTGTGTGCACGTTGGATTTTATGAAATTTCATTCAAAATGTGACTGTAGGAACTGATGTATTGACCTGACTGTGTATTTTGCAAGACATTTTTCACCTGAAAATTCTCTAATTTTACTTGGTACCATTACTCAGCAACCATGAGGGTCAAACAGTTGAAATTTCAGCATTTTGTACATCAATCTTTTAATATATGACCTGCCAAATTTCAAAACTCTCTCTTTTCATTTGTTCGTATGAGAATTTTTCTCCTGACCTATACAAATGGTGCGTATCAGGGGAACGGCAAGGGGCATAATCGTACGTAGTGAGTGAGTTAAGAGTTTATTCAAGAAAGATTTCTGGAATTCAGACAATTCCATATGCACTCCACCCAGTCTGCTGTGTTATCTGTCAGACTCCTTGAGCATGTGCATAAACCCTATGGACTGGTAAAGTCTTGAAATGGGGATGGGAAAAGTGTGTGTGTGTGTGTGTGTGTGTGTGTGTGTGTGTGTGTGTGTGTGTGTGTGTGTGTGTGTGAGTGTGTGTGTGTGTGTGTGTGTGTGGTGAGTGTGTGTGAGTGTGTGTGTGTGTGTGTGTGTGTGTGTGTGTGTGTGTGTGTGTGTGTGTTGTGTTGTGTTGTGTTGTGTTGTGTTGTGTTGTGTTGTGTTGTGTTGTGTTGTGTTGTGTGTGTGTGTGTGTGTGTGTGTGTGTGTGTGTGTGTGTGTGTGTGTTTTTGTAAGGTGGTCTGTAATGACTGCATCTGTATATCTTGTGTATTTGGTGCCATATAAATAATGTAATTATCAATATTACTATCATTATTATTATTAATAACAATAACAATAATATCATTATTATTATGATCATTATTATTACTATTATTATAAGCTGGAAGGCCTAATGTGGAGAAATGCCATGTGGCATCAAGGCTTTTACAACATATTACAGAAATATCATCCGACAAAAGGATCCTGCATATCTAGGGGGGGGGGGGGGGGGGGGAAGAGGAAATGAAGTCTAACTGGATCAAAAGATCATTTTCAGGTACATGTTCAAATGCTGAATTTGTGCAGGGTTGATAGGCGAGGAGCAAATCAAAACATTAACCCACACACAAACAAAAAATATTTCCAGGCAACGTGAAACCAATAGACAAAATATTTACAGACGGAAAAAATATGTACAGACATTACAGAGCCAACAAAAACATTCAAGATGAATTACGACAAGAACAGACAATACAGAGCGCTCCACTGAAACCTTATACAGACATTACAATGTAAACATACAGATTTCACAATGTAAATATAAACATCTACTAGGACAGCAAAAACAAAATTAAAACCAGAGCTTTGCTTTACAACAATTTACATACTTTCTCATTTTTTATGAAACAGAATGAACACTTTATTCACACACACGCACTCACACACACAAATGCACACACATGCATGCATACACACACGAACACAAGTATGCACACTACACTCTCTCTCTCTCTCTCACTCTGAATTCCACCTTGAATCACTAGATCATTGTCCCCATTGTTGAAAAACAGAATGAAAAAATGTTTAACACATACACTATATTAAAAACACGAGCAGGAGAATATACATGGTAAAATCATATATTATAAGAACATTTTTGTGAGAGAGACAGAGAGAGAGAGAGACAGACAGACAGACAGACAGACAGAGAAAGACAGAGAGACAGAGAGACAGATAAAGACAGATAGATAGAAAGAAAGACACAGAGAGAATGAAAGAGACCGAGAAAGAACGACAGATAAAAAGAGTACAAGAGAGAGAAAGAGAGAGAGGGAGGGATGGAGACAGAGAGAAAGAGAGAAATAGAGTGAGAAAGACAGAAAGAAGGACAGAGAAAGAGAGAGAGAGAGACACTGAGAAAAAGAATGACACAAAGAGGAGTACAAAAACAGAAAAAGAGAGAGAGAAAAACAGAGAGACAGAAAGACAGAACACAATGAGAAAGAGAAAGAGCAAAAATTCTGACAACATCCCTGCTGATCGCATAAAAAAGACATACAGTCCATTAGCATTTCACAGAAAATGACACAGCATCAGATGCCAAACTCCGAAAATCACAACACTGCATAATGTACAAAGGATATGTGTGGACAACAGTTTACAGCCATAGTTGAAATCATCAACATAATCAACACGTTATGTTCACATGATTCTTTTTTTTTTTTTTTTTTACAACAATTCAGATATTTCATATTTTGCACAATGATAATGAAGGAGTTATTTTGATTTTCAACAATTGTTTTTTCATCTCTAACGTGAAACTGAAGCGGAAAATATCTTGCAAGACAAACTCAGGAAGAAAACGACGTCACCCCAAGCACATTTAATCCACTAACAACAACATAAAAACAAAGGTAAAAGAGGTGATTTGATGCTCAAAATGACAATAACTGTATGTGTGAATGAATTAAATGGATTTGTACAAGGACCAAGAAATATTTTCACTCAGGATATCATGAATTCATGAAGCTACCCAACACAGGAAAAAAACAAAATGATGAAACAAAATCAAACACACCAAATAGATGTGCACACAATAACAGGATTACACAAGCATACATAAACGAATACACTTATGTCAACTTCCTGTGATGACTTTCATGTTTATCATAAGGACTTGTTATCTTTCTTCAGTCCCATTAAAAATTTTTTACATATATGTAAAAAGAAATTTTGTTAAAAAAATGCTGCAACGTACATACTCTCAATCTTTGGTGTAAATGTGCGTAGTTCCTAAAAAAAAGAATTTCCACCCTTGTGTATATTTCTCATTCTTTCCTTCCTCAACAAATGTTTTGACCCAGTTGGTTAATCCTCTTTGCTCTGGATGGAGCATATAAGCGTCAATAAATCTTTTCCCGTCATCATGGCCTGAGTTAGCCGGCTGACTTCATTCCAGATCTTGCTTGCTGCCTTCATATCCTCCTCCACAGTTCCTTTCTATGTGTCCAGTGGCTGCCTCTTCCTTTTCCCAGGGTGGCATCCACCTAAGGGCAATGTGTGGATGTCTGGTCTTGTTCATCAGCAGGACGGGCCCAGCCACCTCCAATGTCTCCGTTTCACTGTCTACACGATGCTTGTTTATGCCTGTGCAGCTGCTCACTACACTGCTAATGACATGCTGTTCCCAATGAATTCTGCAGATTCGACACAGACACCATCCCTTGAAGCTTTTGCGTCGGCTTTTCACCTTCATTTTGACCTAAACCACCAATTATTTCAGTCTGCCATGGAAGGCAGTGCAACTGACCTACTGAAATGTGAAATTGGACGATTCTTTGTGCAAAGAAAAAGTGTTAAATCTAGGATGCCTTTTTTCTGCAAAAATGCGAGAAAAGAGTTAGTCTTATCAAAAATATACCATGTGAAGCACTACAATGTATATAATACATAATACACACAGTACTATGTTTGTAAGTGACGTGGCCTACTAAGTCAAAGGACGGTAGATGTTCAAACAAAATGTTTCTTTTAATTTAAAATGGAAAGTTCGGGGAGTGTAGAGCATCTGAGTAAAAAATACATAAAACAAACACACAAGCTATAAAGACAGAGATGAAACATCAACAAAACACAGCTAACATTCAAAGCTACACTGGAAGAAACGAACAAACCAAAAAAGCAACACAATTATCCCTGAAAATTAATAATTTGTCCTCAGACAAACACATCATCCAAATACTACAAAAAGGGGTTATATTCTTCCCTTCTCATTATATTTCAATTTGCAACCTACACTCTATTTCTATTTTCAAATTTTTCAAATCATGCACACACACACGCACACACACACAAAGAAATTTTGAATCCCCAATACTCAAAATCATACCATATCCAAATGTACCCAGGTTTCCACAAAACCGCTAAAAAACCAGATACAATGACAACACCATCAAAAACAAAACAAAACAAAACAAAACAAAAAAGCAAGTACCCACCAACAAATCAAACTTTAAAACCATAAAACGTTTGCTATACCCCATCCTCCAAACAACACCCAATCATATAAATTTGCTTCCTTTGCCAACTATATTGGACAACAATATACCTCAAAAACAGCACTACAATACTACTACTCTATGACATCAAAACAACACATCTTGAATTATCAACTCATACAACAAAATTGTTTTTCTGACAGTACAAGAAACATCTCAACCAGATAAAATGTTCTGACAGTTTCGTTAATCAAATTTGATACACAAAATGCAGAGAACTAATGACACTTATCATTAACATAGTTTGATACATAAAAATACAAACAAACAAGAAAACAAACAAACAAACAAACAAACAAAACTAACAAACAAAGCTTTAAGCAAACAGAACACACACAAGAAAGAAAAAGAAATGTTTCAAATCAACTAACCAGCAAAACAAAGTTTGAACAATCATTGTTAACATAATTTGAAGCACAAAACAAACTTCAAATCCGGAAGTGTGGTGAGCATGATCCTCACACAGAAAAATACGACAAACAACAAGAATGAATTCAACACACAAACAAAAACTAATCACAGGAATCCGAAACAAAAACACAAACAAAACCCAACACTTTGGCAGCTGTAAGTAACCGATCAGCAAAGACTCTTGTTGAATAAAAACCATATCATTGAAGCACCTGAAAGAAAGGACAGTATGACAGGAACACCTACAGCGCCAGTAACTTGTACGGGAGCACAAACTGGTAAATGTTGTTCACAAGCCATGATTTCATAGGAAAAGGTAACGTGTCATCCACCATCATTTGGTAGGCCTCATATTGTCCACGTGCCATTATTTCATATGAAAAGTATTTTATTATCTGCCATACACAGGTAAGTATTGTCCATAAGCCATTATTTCATATGAAAGTTAACTTGTTATCCATTACCCACAGGTAAGTATCGTCCATAAGCCATTATTTCATATGAAAGTTAACTTGTTATCCACTACCTACAGGTAAGTATCGTCCATAAGCCATTATTTCATATGAAAGGTAAGTTGTCACACAGTACTGGCTGGTAGATACCAGATATTGTCCCCAAACCGTTATTTCATGTTAAAGTTCTTGTGTCCATTCCTGAAAAGTTACTGATAAACCATTTTTCACGCAACACAAAATTCAACATTACTGACATGATAATAAATTTTTTTAAATTTAGTAGTTTTGAAACTAATGATGTTGAATAAGTCCATAGTGATTTCTTTTTCAAAAGCTGTTACTATTTTACACAGAAGTCTCTTATTCACTTTTGAAATTTCATCGATGAACTGTCTTTGATGCATGCAATAAAGCATGATTAGAAACACTTACAACACTAGTAGTTCTGAAAATAACTGTCAAACCAGAACAACTCTCATGTTGATGTCTCTTACGAAAACTATTATTTTTCAATGACTGTCCTTGTCCATTCTTGAACACATGTCAACAGACTCTTTTTGAGGTAACACAAGATGAAACATTCTAAGCCTTTGAAAAATCTTTATAGTTTTGAAAGCAACCATTTCAACTGATACATAGAATAATACGTATTCACCCAAATGCCACTGTTTCACATAGAAGTTTCTGTCCACTTCTGAAAACTTATTGACGAAGCATTTGTGTCGTGAAACCTGATTACAATAATCGCATCAAAACTTTCGAGTGTGGTTTTGAAAATGACAACATCAACTCAAAATAATGTCATGATAACTCAGTTGCAGCAATAATGACCTTGACCCCAAAGCATCTTTGACTCTTGAGCATGTCTCTTTCATTAGTTAACAAATCGACAGTTGTAAGATCACGACATCTGTACTTCTGCTTCTTCTAAAAGTTGACACTCCTGTTCAGAGTTTTAATTGTTTCCAACACCAGTGTCCAGTTTACGACAATAACCACCTCGTGACATGACAGGTGTCCAACCAAAACAGCTTTAAAAATGGGGGAAAGAAGTTTAAAGAACCACTATCACTCTACCATATTTCCCTTTACAGCTTAACACTATGAAACATCATGTTCTGTTTCTCTCCCTTTACAGCTTAACACTATGAAACATCATGTTCTGTTTCTTTACAGCTTAACACTATGAAACATCATGTTCTGTTTCTCTTCCTTTACAGCTTAACACTATGAAACATCATGTTCTGTTTCTCTCCCTTTACAGCTTAACACTATGAAACATCATGTTCTGTTTCTCTTCCTTTACAGCTTAACACTATGAAACATCATGTTCTGTTTCTTTACAGCTTAACACTATGAAACATCATGTTCTGTTTCTCTCCCTTTACAGCTTAACACTATGAAACATCATGTTCTGTTTCTCTCCCTTTACAGCTTAACACTATGAAACATCATGTTCTGTTTCTTTACAGCTTAACACTATGAAACATCATGTTCTGTTTCTTTACAGCTTAACACTATGAAACATCATGTTCTGTTTCTCTCCCTTTACAGCTTAACACTATGAAACATCATGTTCTGTTTCTCTCCCTTTACAGCTTAACACTATGAAACATCATGTTCTGTTTCTCTCCCTTTACAGCTTAACACTATGAAACATCATGTTCTGTTTCTTTACAGCTTAACACTATGAAACATCATGTTCTGTTTCTCTCCCTTTACAGCTTAACACTACGAAACATGTTCTGTTTCTTTACAGCTTAACACTATGAAACATCATGTTCTGTTTCTCTCCCTTTACAGCTTAACACTATGAAACATCATGTTCTGTTTCTTTACAGCTTAACACTACGAAACATGTTCTGTTTCTTTACAGCTTAACACTATGAAACATCATGTTCTGTTTCTTTACAGCTTAACACTATGAAACATGTTCTGTTTCTTTACAGCTTAACACTATGAAACATCATGTTCTGTTTCTTTACAGCTTAACACTATGAAACATCATGTTCTGTTTCTTTACAGATTAACACTATGAAACATCATGTCCTGTTTCTCTCCCTTTACAGCTCAACACTATGAAACATGTTCTGTTTCTCTCCCTTTACAGCTTAACACTATGAAACATCATGTTCTGTTTCTTTACAGCTTAACACTATGAAACATCATGTTCTGTTTCTCTCCCTTTACAGCTTAACACTATGAAACATGTTCTGTTTCTCTCCCTTTACAGCTTAACACTATGAAACATCATGTTCTGTTTCTTTACAGCTTAACACTATGAAACATCATGTTCTGTTTCTTTACAGCTTAACACTATGAAACATCATGTTCTGTTTCTCTCCCTTTACAGCTCAACACTATGAAACATGTTCTGTTTCTCTCCCTTTACAGCTTAACACTATGAAACATGTTCTGTTTCTCTCCCTTTACAGCTTAACACTATGAAACATCATGTTCTGTTTCTCTCCCTTTACAGCTTAACACTATGAAACATCATGTTCTGTTTCTCTCCCTTTACAGCTTAACACTATGAAACATCATGTTCTGTTTCTCTCCCTTTACAGCTTAACACTATGAAACATCATGTTCTGTTTCTCTCCCTTTACAGCTTAACACTATGAAACATCATGTTCTGTTTCTCTCCCTTTACAGCTTAACACTATGAAACATCATGTTCTGTTTCTTTACAGCTTAACACTATGAAACATCATGTTCTGTTTCTTTACAGCTTAACACTATGAAACATCATGTTCTGTTTCTTTACAGCTTAACACTATGAAACATCATGTTCTGTTTCTCCCCTTTACAGCTTAACACTATGAAACATCATGTTCTGTTTCTTTACAGCTTAACACTATGAAACATCATGTTCTGTTTCTTTACAGCTTAACACTATGAAACATGTTCTGTTTCTCTTTCTTTACAGCTTAACACTATGAAACATCATGTTCTGTTTCTTTACAGCTTAACACTATGAAACATCATGTTCTGTTTCTTTACAGCTTAACACTACGAAACATCATGTTCTGTTTCTTTACAGCTTAACACTATGAAACATCATGTTCTGTTTCTTTACAGCTTAACACTATGAAACATCATGTTCTGTTTCTTTACAGCTTAACACTATGAACTATTATATGGTGTCTTTCCCCTTACACTTTACAGCTTAACACTATGAATCACCGTATTCTGCTTCTTTCCACTATCTGCCCTCTGACCCGCGGAATTGTTTCTTTTTTTCACCTCTGAAATATCCTCGTACATATGACCTTGCAGGACTCGGTCTCGAACTTCAGCCGCTTCAGCGTTCTCAGAGTTATCCCCTTTGGGCGTTTCTCCGCTTGAAGACGTACCATTCAGTGATGCGCCGTTTGCAGCTGCGGCGCCGATGAGAACTCTGTTTGGGGATGACCCCATGGAAGAGGCGAGGGGACTGGCAGGAGGGCTGACTTCCTCGTACTGGTGATGGACTCTGGCGGGAGATGTGTGGTTGA
Source organism: Monoplex corrugatus (assembly GCA_030674185.1). Classification (NCBI taxonomy): domain Eukaryota; kingdom Metazoa; phylum Mollusca; class Gastropoda; order Littorinimorpha; family Ranellidae; genus Monoplex; species Monoplex corrugatus. The sequence continues at coordinate 13,658,744 of JAPXFY010000027.1, read as the reverse complement.
TGATCGTCACGCGAGGTGTGGTGGCAGTGGTGGTGCTGGAATGAACAGGCATCACTGCCGTGGTGGCGGAAGTAGAAGCCGACGATGATGCCGCAGGGGATTTTGACAAAGCCTCATCCACGCTTTCATAGTTGGGGTCGTTCTCGTTGTCCTGGTCTGGGAGGCTGTCCTTGACGCTGTGGTAATCCGGATGCAGGGTCACTCCACTGATCACCTTCTCCTCCCCCAGGCTTCCCACACTCCCGATGCTGCTGCTGGTGCCCGCACGGGGGATCTGCGGCAGGGCCGTCTCACTCGGAGAGAAGCCGCTCTTGGAAACGACAGCATAACCGTCCTCTGCAATGATGACGTTGGCTCCGGGACTGGCTGGAGGTCGGCTACTGTTACCATGGTCACCGTCATTGGAGGATGTGGACTTGGTCATGGAATGCAGAGAATCCAGGGATGGAGGTTCTGGAGCTGGGACCGCGTAGCTTCCTGCACACAAGTGTTATAAATGTAGAATTGTCGTCGCTGTTTAAAGCCCAGCCGACTGCGGAGAGCCATATCAGGGCTATAACCACTTCAAAAAATACAAAACTTCAACAGGAAAAAAATCAAAAAAGAAAATTAAGTACACATATCAATGCATTCGTGCACATAATCTACAGACATGCTCCTGGAGTTGACCACTCGTCCAATTTATTGCAAAGAGGATTTAAAAACACACCTGAATACAAATCTAAGCATACCTGAGGACACCAAAACATACATAAAAACGAGCATAAAGTACCTAAAATTGCTTCCACATATCTCACCTCCCTACAGCCAAAAATACACTTAATACATGTACCCAATTATCAATCCTAAAAAAGTATGTAAGACTTTATCGAACACATACAGGCGAATGGACCAGCAAGACAGAAACTGATAGGTACAAATGACAGAAAGCAAAGGAACAAGAAAGAAACAAAGAGAGTGACAGAAAAGAGGAAATTTCTAGCACAGAATTTCCAGAAGGTGGTGATACTATTTATACTGAAAGAGTCCCTGGCATCCCCACGGGGGAAAATGCAGGATGGTAACTGACACAAAGTGACTTAACATCAAGAAAGAAACAGTCCACTGTTATGTTAAACAGTCATCTGTAGATTTTTGTGGTTTATTATGGGTTTGACAGGTACTATGGTGTATGACTTTACCACAATGTTTCATGAATGTACCTCAAGTGAATTTCTTTTTATGGGTCAACAAAGATTACACTTCTAGCATACTTGTACAATATATATATATTGGGGGCCTGTAGTCGAGTGGTTAGAGCGCTCGTCTGCGGTGCGGAAGGTCGGTGGTTCGAATCCGCTAAACGCTGGTTCGATTTTTCCGGCCTGAAAACTCCCTCTGTCCACCCAGCAGTGAATGGGTACCTGACTTCGGTCGGGGAGGTTTAAAAAAAAAGGCGGCGAAAGGAGAGGGATGGGCTCCGCCTTTCATAATGCCGTGCCCTAGACACGGTGAATCTTTAACAGTTCACCGCCCCTACGGCCATATTGACCATGGGACCTTTAACCTTTAACCTTAACCTAGCATGGTTAACAATGCAGGATGCAGATGGACAGGATGCGGGAGTCAAAGGGTTATGTTTTCACTTTGCTAGCATGGTTAACAATGCAGGATGAAGAAGGATAGCATGCGGGAGTCAAAGGGTTAACAAAAATCAAACAAACAAACTGGAAAAAGCAACACCCTGGGAGACCCACCTGAACCAGAGGCTCCAATCTCAGCATAGGTCTCGCTGAATTCACTGGTGCTGTGTTGCATGTTGGGTGTACCTGGAGTAGCGTACCTCACCACCCCATCCCCTGATCCCCCGTCCACCTGCGTATAACATACACAACATGATACAGCATGTGGCACAACTGAACAGAGTCATGATGTGGCGAGGTGTTATCATTATTATTTCTATTATTGTTCTTGTTGTTGTTGTTGTTGCTGTTTATAGTGGGCTAGTTGTACAGCCATGGACTCGAAGATGTGATATCCTGAGTTCAGTTCAGTTCATATTACTTATAGCCCAGCCAACTTCTAGAGCCATATCAGGGCTAACACCACGTCAAAAGACGACAACCTGTTAAAATAAAAGACAACAGTTTAAAAAAAACAAAAAAACATGCTCACCTTTAACCTTGCAAAATGCAATTTAAGAAAAACTGATGTAAAATCACATCAGCACATCTCAGCCTGCATCATTAAAAACTGGCCTGTTTGCTGCCCATCTTAATGTTTCCATCATTCTGGTGGTGTCAGCTTAGGGAAAATCAGAGACAATTGCAGAAAACAACCATATGGTCTAAAATATCAAGTCACTGTGATCTTGAAGAAATCTTCATAAGAAATACATAAATGACATGTACTGAGGGCAATGGTGAACTGTCACATGTGCGAACGCAAGATTGTAAATATTGTCACAAGTTTCTGTTTACACACCTTCCCTGTCAGCTTAGTGTTTGATAGATCCCTTCTCCCATTTCCCCCCATTTCAAGACCTTGTCAGGGTATAGGGTTTTGTGCAGGCTCAGGAGATCTGTCGGACAACTGCTGGTGAATTTCAATTGAGTGCATATGGAGCTGTCTGAGCCTGGTGAATGTCTCTTGAAATGACTCCAACTCCAATAAAGCCCAACCAACTATGCAGAGCAATAACAACTTCCCTGAGCTGGTATATGACTTTGTTGCTCGAGTATCAAAATAAAAATATCAACAAAATGAAAAAAATCCAACTCCAATAACTCCAATAAAGCCCAACCAACTGTGCAGAGCAATATCAGAACAATAACAAATTCCCAAGCTGATATCTGATTTTGTTAAGTATCAAATTTTTTTTAAAAATCAACAAAATGAATTAACAAATAAAATAACTTTCCAAACCAAACCAAACCAACCAAAATGAAATCAAGCCTGTTTTTACAACATACCGTGGCGTAGGTATTCTCTGGTAAGTCAGGCACAACTTCGTACGTGTTCAGAGCATTCCGAGCCGACATACTTGCTAGTGATTCTCTGGCTGTCACTTTTGTGTAGCGATGCTCTTTGGCATCTGAAATTAGTATGTCATTATCAATACTACAATCAGTAATTAAACACAATACAATCTATAATATGATGCTAAACACAAAAACATTTAAAAAGTATGTTACTGTACACATTCAGAACAGCGTACAGATAATATCAAACAGAATAATGAGAAGATCAAGCCATAACAATTATAACACTTTTCTGAAGACAATGTAACTCTCTAAGGCAAGAGGCACATATATGAACCAACAGGTTTCGAAATCAATGCTAGCTGGATCAGCTGAACAGCACAGCAGGACAGACAGACAGTGAGAATCATACATTTTCCATAATAGTTTCCATACTACAGTTTATATAACATTGCTCAATGTCTCTGAAAATTACTATGTTCAACGTTTGCCTAATTTGCTGAAAGTCTTGAAAAACAGTCAACTAAAGAAGCAAACAACATAGCTGCCTGTCTTTACACAGGTATAGGTAGTGTTGTACATATCCATTAACAATCCTTTTTGTTTTCTTTTTTGTTTTTCTCCGCTTTTTCTTTTTTCTATTTTTCCTCTTCTTTCCAATGCATTTTCCGCATGTGACATCATGGTATACAATTTTTATAGATACCCGTCATCATGAAACAGGAACAAATATAAACCTAACATCTAAATGAATGAACATCTAGTCCTTCAGAAGGGGACAAAAAACAAGTCGGACCCGTGTTCCTTTTGGCTGTGCACGCTAAAGATCCCAGGGCAGTTGAAAATCATGAAAAGCAGGGCATTGCCCAGCTGCTTTGGTATAAAACATTGCGGAGATAGGTCGATTTCCCAGGTCCCAGCCCTTGAAGACTAATTAGCCTTCTTGCCTTTCTGAAGTCTTGGTTAAAAAAATGTGAATATGAATATGAATCTGAAGCGAGGGAGAAGGGATGGGCTCCGCCCTTGTGGTGTTGGCCCCAACAAAAGTTGAGGTCTCTGCCACCTCACTCCCCTATGACCCCAGGGCTATGGAACTATCTAGGATCTCAGGACCTGGCCAGCTCATGAGTTAATGTGCAGGCTTAAGGCTTGTGCCATGATCATTCTGGATCTTCTCCATCACATGGCATCTGTGACCTTAGTGCATATGGAATTCATTCCGAGCGCGGAGATGTCATCTTGAGAAATTGAAACTGAAACTGAAACTCAATGAAATTAACAGATAAATCAACAGACAAGCACAAGACCACAGCACAGCATACCACTCCTTGCTGCTTCCTCCTGCCCCTCAGTTCTGAAGATGCGGCCGACCTCGCCAGCTCCATACAGACGTGGGGGCTCTGGAGGGGTGGTGAAATATGGTTTTATCTCCTCCCCATCTTCCCTCTCCTTCTCAGTTCCCTCCCCTGCCCCCTCCATCCTGCTTGTAGAAGGGAGGTTACGATCTTTGACAACTGTGGCATAGTCATCCTGCACTTCCCCTTCTTCGTCTGCATACTGCAACCGAAGGTGGGTGCCTGCCCCTCCTTCTGCTCCTCCCACTGAGGAAGCGGAGTTGTTGCGTTTGGAGCCTCTGGCGTCGGTGCCGCTTGCTCCTGCTTTGGGAGAAGAAGGTCCGCTTCCGCTGAAGGAAACGACTGTGGTGGAAGCCTGGTCCCACACTAAAGAGTATGGGTCATCCGGTTCCGGGATTGCGGCCGTGGAGATGACGCGAGCGCCCGCGGAATCCCCGATGACTCTTTCATAGGGGTCTTCATCATCCTGATGTGACGTGGTATTTGTAGCATTCTCAATGGGTGGGACGATGACGTGGTCATGCTTCAGGTGGGCGTAGTCGTCATCAAACTCTTCTTTCTCTGTGTCCTTGACCTTGGCATAAGGATCTTCTCTATCGTCTTCTTCATCTTTGACCTGGAAAAGGTGGCAACATAACAACTACCTTTACAAATGATGAGATATGAGACATGTATATATGTCATGTACAGATGGCAACACAACAACTACCTTTACAAATGATAATGAGAGACACGAGACATGTACATATATGCCACATTGTGTATGCGTGCATACATGCATGAGTTGTGTGTGTGTGTCTATCTGTCACTGTGTACGCATACATGTATGCCTGTATTATCCGTTCATGCAATCTACTGTTTTTTGCATTCATTTTTGTGTCTTTTCTCATAGTCAATGTCTGTCTTTATGTCTGTAGATAAGAGAGGAAAAGAGATAAGATCTGAAATGAAAAGACAGACAGACACACAGATATAGATATGGTTGTGTGGTGTGTGTGTGTGTGTGTGTGTGTGGTGTGTGTGTGTGTGTGTGTGTGTGTGTGTGTGTGTGTGTGTGTGTGTGTGTTGTGTGTGTGTGTGTGTGTGTGTGTGTGCGTGCGTGCGTGCGTGCATGCGTGCGTGCGTGCGTGCGTGCGTGCGTGCGTGTGCGTGCGTGCGTGCGTGTGTGTTGTGGTGTGTGTGTGTGTGTGTGTGTGTGTGTGTGTGTGTGTGTGTGTGTGTGTGTGTGTGTGTGTGTGTGTGTCTCCCCTTGCACTACAGCCTGAGAGGTCATCTGTGGTGCTAGTCAATGCTATTGAGGAGACAATAAACCAAGACCCCGTAAGCAGCAAGTGCTTAATAACCCTTTTATGACTGTATACGCAAACACTGCACAGCTCATGGAACTGACCTGCCAGCAGTAGTGCATGGCCAGACACCAGCCATCCCAAACAGATGACATAAAAAAATTTGAGCGACTGATTTCAAAATGCTCCTCTGTGTGTGTGTGTGTGTGTGTGTGTGTGCATGCATGCGTGCTTGCATGTGTGTGTGCGCCAGATGACAGCTAGAGTACTCTGCTTAAAGGTCACCAATTGTGGCTAAAATACTTTGCTTACAGGACTCCAATCATTGGCTACAATATTCTGCTTAAAGGTCACCTATTGTTGGCTACAATATTCTGCTTAAAGGTCACCTATCGTTGGCTACAATATTCTGCTTAAAGGTCACCTATCGTTGGCTACAATATTCTGCTTAAAGGTCACCTATCGTTGGCTACAATATTCTGCTTAAAGGTCACCTATTGTTGGCTACAATATTCTGCTTAAAGGTCACCTATCGTTGGCTACAATATTCTGCTTAAAGGTCACCTATCGTTGGCTACAATATTCTGCTTAAAGGTCACCTATCGTTGGCTACAATATTCTGCTTAAAGGTCACCTATCGTTGGCTACAATATTCTGCTTAAAGGTCACCTATCGTTGGCTACAATATTCTGCTTAAAGGTCACCTATCGTTGGCTACAATATTCTGCTTAAAGGTCACCTATTGTTGGCTACAATATTCTGCTTAACGGTCACCTATCGTTGGCTACAATATTCTGCTTAAAGGTCACCTATCGTTGGCTACAATATTCTGCTTAAAGGTCACCTATCGTTGGCTACAATATTCTGCTTAAAGGTCACCTATCGTTGGCTACAATATTCTGCTTAGCGGTCACCTATCGTTGGCTACAATATTCTGCTTAAAGGTCACCTATTGTTGGCTACAATATTCTGCTTAAAGGTCACCAATTGTTGGCTACAATATTCTGCTTAAAGGTCACCTATCGTTGGCTACAATATTCTGCTTAAAGGTCACCTATTGTTGGCTACAATATTCTGCTTAAAGGTCACCTATCGTTGGCTACAATATTCTGCTTAAAGGTCACCTATTGTTGGCTACAATATTCTGCTTAACTCACTTGGTACGGAGAGTTTTTCCCCTTGCGTTTCCCCAGGGACGGCCCATTTTGAAGGGTTAGGGAAAAAATCACAAAAAATACAAAACATAAAGGAACAAAATGAAACTTTCAGATCTGAATATTTACATGCTGGGTTAGTTCATGCCAAAATATTGAAGTTCTTCCTTGAATATTTCTTCGTCATGTGCCATGTTGAAAATACCCCAAATTTTGTGGTCAGGATCACTGTACAGTCACACACTCTGATCAGCTCCATGATCACACAGTCAAAGGTGAGAAGGTCAGGAGAAGTGCTCATTCTGCTTGCCACTCAGTTCTCTTATGCCTTTTGTTATGACAATGGAATTTAGAAAGTCTTCTGTCACAAACTGATTCAAGAAATCAAAGGGGGCGTGGCACTGAACTGGGACATGCAGGCCACAAGAGCCAGAGAACAGAGGCAAAGTGGGAGAAAAACTAAAATCTTCATGCCAGTCATACATAGGAAAGTGAATGAAACCTCCATCAGACACACGTTTCACTGTGCTTGACCCGCTGACCGCTTGCCTCTCGTGACGTGTACGCCCACCACCCCTCTCCCACTTTACTGTCGTCTGAAACTGGGTCACTGTCAATTCCTCCTCGCTGGCAGCTTCCATCACTTGATACACTTTCATCATTATCTTCATCATGCTCCTCGATGTCCAATCCTTCAGTCTGAAGCACTTCAATCACTTCAGCAGCAGTAAAACACCGCCGTCGCGATCTACTTTGTTCGAGAACTCGTACTCGCCTGCGACGCCATTTTCGACACGAATGCAGATTAGCCATTCGTGTAGGGTACCGAAGTCAATCGTTTCCCGACGAGTGTATGGCTACGGAATCTCACGAAGTAACTTTCCCTTTGACCCTTGACATGTTTGCAGTGAGCAGTGTGGCTATGGTAGGCGTGCAGGATCTAAAGGAGAGCGTCTAAAAATTTTTAATTATCGAAACCGCTATCGCGTTCCGTCGTACGGAACCGTGCCTTTCCTCACGACCGCTATAGCGTTCCGTCGTACCGAGTGAGTTAAAGGTCACCAATTGTTGGCTACAATGTTCTAGTTAAAGGTCACCAACTGTTGGCTACAATATTCTGCTGAAAGGTCATGAATTGTTAACTACAATATTCTGCTGAAAGGTCATCTACTGTTGGCTACAACATTCTGCTTAAAGATCAACAATCGTTGGCTACAACATTCTGCTGAAAGGTCACCTACTGCTGGCTACAATATTCTGCTTAAAGGCACCAACTGTTGGCTACAATATTCTGCTTAAAGGTCACCAACTGTTGGCTACAATATTCTGCTTAAAGGTCACCAACTGTTGGCTACAATATTCTGCTTAAAGGTCACCTACTGTTGGCTACAATATTCTACCTAAAGGTCACCTATTGCTGACCACAATATTCTGCTGAAAGGTCACCAACTGTTGGCTACAATATTCTACCTAAAGGTCAGTATTGTTGGCTACAATATTCTGCTTAAAGGTCATCAACTGTTGGCTACAATATTCTGCTTAAAGGTCACCTACTGGTGGCTACAATATTCTGCCTAAAGGACATCTACTGTTGGTTACAATATTCTGCTTAAAGGTCGCTGACTATTGCTACAATACTCTGCTTACAGGTCACTGATCAGTGGCTACAGCAGCGAAAGAATTATACATTAAATAAAGCACATAAAAGATACTAGCAACAAATGAGTTGTCCTTGGCAAAATTCTATAAAAATTATTCACTTTTCTTGGTCAACAGAAATACTAAGCAAACAGGAACAAAGAACGAAATCAGATGTGCTGGACTATGGCAATGTGCATTCCCAAGGAAGAACAATCATGTGGAAATATTCCATTGTGCCAAATGAAAAATCAACCTTATCAATTCTGCCCCCCCCCCCCCCCCCCCAAAAAAAAAATAAAAAAAATAAAATAAAATAAAAAATTTTTTTAAAAAACACACACACACACACAGCATTCAATCTGACCTTAGCATATGGATCATAGTCGCCGGTGGAAATGACCTTGGCGCTGGCTCTAGCACGGACGTCTTTCACCACATCGTAAGTTCGTTCACGCACTTGGGCGTAATGACCCTCTGAGGCCGTGTCTGCTTCAGACTGTGGGGTTGTACCAGAGCTCTGATCTCGTGGTGACTCCAGGTTGATGTGATCATAATTCACGGCGGCTGAGCTGTTTGTTGTGATCTGTTGAAAATAACACAGTGAATGAATGGATGGATGGATGGATGGATGGATGGATGGATGGATGGATGAATGAATGAATGAATGAATCAATGAATGAATGAATAAACAAACAAATACATAATTAAATAAATAAATAAATACATACATAAATAAATAAATCTGAAGAAATAAACAAAAAAATATGATAAACAAATAAATAATGAGTCAACTTATACAAACAGAAGGAAAAAGACAAAGGTGATGTCCCTTTCAAACGACACACTTTAGCTTGTGCTAGACATCTACGTGGTCAGGCCACACATCTGGCGATAACCATGGCTGTTTTACCCCTGCTCCTGCCAGCTGTCAAGGAACTTGATGGTCAAAGGTGTAGTAGCCAGGAGCTTTCCTCCCACATCCCCTGGCAAGACAAGACAAGACCGGAGGGATCTCTCCAATAGCTGAGGGCAGATCCTGTTAAGATGTAGGATCTGCTGCTGCTCCATCCTCAACAGCCCTCAAAGGGTGGTTGCCATTCTTGTCCGACGTATATGGTCATGTGCACATTTGCACACCATCTTGAAAAATTGAAACTGAAACTGAAACCACGGCCCACTTTGGGTTTAACCCACAACCCCTGCATAACCGGCGTCATGCTCTAACCAACTGAGCTATAGGGGGCACTTGAAAAAAAAACAAAAAAACATTCAATGCATCACTCAAGGACTGATCCTACAGCCCCTGCCTTATCAGCATCACACTCTAACAACTCAGCTAACAGGGCTGTCTTAAGAAAACTGATACTGTAAACAGACAAACCAAGAATTAAGTTCCACAGAATTATCCCATACATTCTGGCTCTTCCCTGACCTTTGCCCCAAGATGGTCATAGCCACAGCTGTCCTCTTCCTTCTCATCCACGCTGGTTCGCACGGTGGAGGAAGCGTCAATCCCACCTGCCCCTGACAGGTTTCGTTTGTGGTTGTTGCCGACCGGCAAGTCAGGCAACTCTCGCAGACTTGTGGGTCGCATCTGGCCTGACCCACTGCTGGCGTTTCGACTGTGGCTGTTTTAACAGACAGAGAAAAATAACCATTATTATTTTTATCATCAATATTAAGTGTTTAAAGCCCAGACGACTTGCTCAGAGCCATATCAGGGCTACAATCATCTCAAACAAAACACACACACACATCTGAACATATCAATGACTCTGAAAAAAAGAATACATGGAAAAAAAATTAAGTGCACATATCACTGCATCCACACAAATGATTTTAACCCTTTGATTCCCGCACCCTGTCCATCAGCATCCTGCATTCTCAACCAGAAACTGCGTTGTCAAAGCAAAAACTTAACCCTTTGACTCCCTCACCCTATATCCCCAAGCTTCTCTCAGGAAGCTGGGGGGATAGGGTGATGGAGTCAAAGGGTTAAGTTTTTGCAGTTGGTGGATAGGGTGCGGGAGTCAAAGGGTTAAGGATATGCCCCTCACCAAATTTTCTCCCCCTTGGCTTTGCATGTGCTTTGTGCCCTGGAGTTTTGGTTGTTGTTGGGTGACTGCTTTGGTGAATAATAAGAGTGCACACTTTGGTCTGATTCTTGTAACAAGAATTGGTGCCTTATAAATGCTAACATTGTTACTATTATTATTATTATTATCATTAAAAAAAACAAGACAATACGGAACACAAACGCATAAATACAAGACCTATCTGTTGTAAAAGAGAATCAAACAGCTTCTATTTGTCAATGTGAGGTCAGCTTCTGTCTCATCAGGGCAAAATACAAAAACAATACTGTTGCTAAAATGTAAATTTTTCATAACAAGTTCCAGATCGGACACCACATCAAAGGGCACAATGACTGGACATCACGACATCATTTTGTGATTCGCTACCTTACTTCAAACTGAGCATCCAAGACAACCTCTATGTTTTTATACATGTAATGATTATTCTTCACGTCACATATGGCTGGGCTCCATTTTTAGAAACGGAGATCCACAGTGAAGAAAATGAACTTATTTCCTGAGTATAGAATAAATTTATTACAAATTTGAGGAAGAGCTGTTTGATCTATCTATCTGTCTGTCTGTCTGTCTGTCTGTCCGAAAGTAAGTAAGTACATCCGTCCATCCATCCACCCATACATCCACCCACCCTTCCATTTATGTATCTATGTATCTATCTGTCTGTCTGTCTGTCTGTCTGTCTGTCTATCTCTCTGTCTGTCTGTCTGTCTATCTATCTATCTATTATCTGTCTGTGTACGTATATCTTCTTTTCACATTCATCTATCTATCTATCTGTCTGTCTGTCTGTCTGTCTGTCTGTCTGTCTGTCTGTCTGTCTGTGTATATCTTCTTTTCACTTTCATCTGCCTCTCATATTTTCATCTAAAAGCAATTTTTTCACACTTTCTTTTGTATAGAGTACAGCTTATTTCTGTCCAATCTCTTGGCTGCAGGTCTGGCTTCAAATGCTACTTCACCTAATTTCTGTTACATTGTGTCTTGTTTCTGTTTACCTTCCTTAGGTTTTTCTTTCTTTTTTTTTTTTCAGTTCAACATGCAAATTTACTAAATACATTTTACCCTAAAATCAGACAACAAACATTCACTATTTTTCTAAATAAAATAACACCCATTCTGTTAGTTTTCACAGACATGTACATTCAATACCAAAATAATTCATGTACACTCAATACCAAAATAATTCATGTACACTCAATACCAAAATAATTCATGTACATTCAATACCAAAATAATTCATGTACACTCAATACCAAAATAATTCATGTACACTCAATACCAAAATAATTCATGTACACTCAATACCAAAATAATTCATGTACATCAATACCAAAATAATTCATGTACACTCAATACCAAAATAATTCATGTACACTCAATACCAAAATAATTCATGTACACTCAATACCAAAACAATTCATGTACACTCAATACCAAAACAATTCATGTACACTCAATACCAAAATAATTCATGTACACTCAATACCAAAATAATTCATTGGGCAGAAAAATCTACCAACCCAGACGGAGGGATGCCATTTCTGCCGGAATGCACGACCCCATTACTGACAGGAGGTGTCTCCCCTGGCGATACAGTGTTTGGAGTAGGCTCCCCTTCATTCGGCATGTCCACCACCACTGCAGAAGCGTCCACAGCCACCTGAAAATGAATAAGAATAATTAGTACATGCTCTCATGAAATGATACTGAAAGAGTCCAGTATTCAGCATTCACTGTTTGGTGTTCTCACATACCTGTGTGCAAAGACTTTTATCTTGTGTAGTTAAAACTATATGACAATCATCATCATCATCATCATCATGTGCCCTGCCGCATGGCGTTGGTGATCATGGCCCTCCATACGAATCTATCCCTTGTCGCTGCAAGTGCATCTCCCACCCTCTCTGCCCTTGCAAGTCCGTCCAAATTCTTTTCTCAAGGTTTACCTGGTGTTCTCTTTCCAATCAGCGTTCACAAAAATGAGAATGTAAAACACAACAAAATTCAATATCAATGCAATCTTAACTGAATGGTACCGGAAGGTGTATGTATAATAATTTCCAATACAGCTGCCTTTTAATAACTGACAAAAGATAGCAAGCAAGACAACTGGACTATCAAATTCAAGAGACATAATGATGACAAATGAAAAAGAATTGACATCGCAGGACATTTATTTCATTTATTCAGTTTCATCCATTTATTCTTGACAACAAGAGTACACAGCACTGGGCACTTATCACATCTTTTTGCAACATGTAGACAGACTTAGTGACAAACTGCAACAGACCATGCTAATTAAATGTTTGCATCAGAACTACATACCTCTTCCCCACCTCACCCCATCCTCTGTTCACCTTTATCCTATTCGCAGCAAAAGGCTATGCATGTGACAAGATATCTAGGACCTACAACAGGTAAATATTCTGTGTCCAGCCCTGATGTTACATGCGTGGTTGGACTATCTTGTTTTACCAGGAAAAGGGGGGAAGAAGGTACATCTTTACCATCTTGTCTCAAGGTTCACACACAACTCTGAAGAGGGGGGGGGGGGGGGGGTGTGGGGGCTCTAAGGATTTTTCGAAACTCCACTTTTTCTCGAAGGACCCACACACACCACTCATTTTCTCTCCCCCCCCCCCCCCCCAACATACAATATACAACAAAACAATTTGTACTTACAGAATCAACAAAAAATTTCAAAATTTCCACAATCAATTCAAAATCAACCTATTTAATATACAACAAAACATTTTGTACTTACACTACAGAATCAACAACAACAACAAAAATTCCACAATCAATTCAAAATCAACAACAATAACAAAATGTCTTCAAGGACCCTGAAGCAAAAGTCTGAGCTTTAAGGACTTCAAGGCCTTGAAATAAGGACCCCCAAAATTAAGGATTTTCAAGGACCATACAAACCCTATTTACTTAAGCACTTTCAAGTACATGTACACTGAAGCAAAAGTCTGATTTTCAAGGACTTTCAAGGCCTTTTGTCTCTAAGTTTTCATTTCTGATCTAACCACAAACCACACGCTTCATAACCCCATAAAACATATACATACAGGGGGATGGAAAAAGTAAAGATGATGCACCAAAATTATTCCCACAAAATTACCATGCTTCCGTTTTTGTCAATTAAGGCTAACCCAGAAATGTCAATGTGTCTGTCATTTGAACAGCAAGGGTGTTACTGTTAACATTTCAAATATGTCATGATCTCGCATCCCCTTGACAATTTTCCTGTCTATTAACTTGCTGCTTATGTAAAAGCAGCAGCAACATCAACAAGAACACACAGAGATAAACACACACATAGTCAACAAACAAAGAAGAAAACGAGGTCATTATGCACTTCCCTAAATAAACATGTCCCCTACCCTTCACTTCACATAAACATGTCCAACATAAAACTGTCTGGTAGTGGTTCAGTGACCACAGTATCAGACCAAAGTCCTCTGCGTCCTTATTTTCTCAGATACATGTATGCATGTTGCTCACAATGTGCGGGTGGTATGTTGCTGCACATTCTGCATACTTCAACACTGACATGACTTGGAACTTCACATTCCTGTAAGTCATCAAACACTGACAGGACTTGGAACTTCACATTCCTGTAAGTCACCAAACACTCACATGACTTGGAACTTCACATTCCTGTAAGTCATCAAACACTGACAGGACTTGGAACTTCACATTCCTGTAAGTCATCAAACACTGACAGGACTTGGAACTTCACATTCCTGTAAGTCATCAAATACTGACATGACTTGGAACTTCACATTCCTGTAAGTCATCAAACACTAACATGACTTGGAACTTCACATTCCTGTAAGTCATCAAACACTGACAGGACTTGGAACTTCACATTCCTGTAAGTCATCAAACACTGACATGACTTGGAACTTCACATTCCTGTAAGTCATCAAACACTGACATGACTTGGAACTTCACATTCCTGTAAGTCATCAAATACTGACATGACTTGGAACTTCACATTCCTGTAAGTCATCAAACACTGACATGACTTGGAACTTCACATTCCTGTAAGTCATCAAACACTGACATGACTTGGAACTTCACATTCCTGTAAGTCATCAAACACTAACATGACTTGGAACTTCACATTCCTGTAAGTCATCAAACACTGACATGACTTGGAACTTCACATTCCTGTAAGTCATCAAACACTGACATGACTTGGAACTTCACATTCCTGTAAGTCATCAAACACTGACATGACTTGGAACTTCACATTCCTGTAAGTCATCAAACACTAACATGACTTGGAACTTCACATTCCCGTATGTCACCAAACACTAACATGACTTGGAACTTCACATTCCTGTAAGTCACCAAACACTGACAGGACTTGGAACTTCACATTCCTGTAAGTCATCAAACACTGACAGGACTTGGAACTTCACATTCCTGTAAGTCACCAAACACTGACAGGACTTGGAACTTCACATTCCTGTAAGTCACCAAACACTGACATGACTTGGAACTTCACATTCCTGTAAGTCATCAAACACTGACAGGACTTGGAACTTCACATTCCTGTAAGTCACCAAACACTGACATGACTTGGAACTTCACATTCCTGTAAGTCATCAAATACTGATATGACTTGGAACTTCACATTCCTGTAAGTCATCAAACACTAACATGACTTGGAACTTCACATTCCTGTAAGTCATCAAACACTGACATGACTTGGAACTTCACATTCCTGTAAGTCATCAAACACTGACATGACTTGGAACTTCACATTCCTGTAAGTCATCAAACACTGACATGACTTGGAACTTCACATTCCTGTAAGTCATCAAACACTGACATGACTTGGAACTTCACATTCCTGTAAGTCATCAAACACTAACATGACTTGGAACTCTCACATTCCCGTATGTCACCAAACACTAACATGACTTGGAACTTCACATTCCTGTAAGTCACCAAACACTGACAGGAACTTGGAACTTCACATTCCTGTAAGTCATCAAACACTGACATGACTTGGAACTTCACATTCCTGTAAGTCACCAAACACTGAATGGACTTGGAACTTCACATTCTTGTCAAGGTCACACCAAACACTGACAGGACTTGTGAAACTTTAAATTTCACATGCTAAGTCATCAAACACTGACAGGACTTGAACTTCATTCCTGTAAGTCCCAAAACACTGACAGGACTTGGAATCTCACATTCCTGTAAGTCATCAAACACTAACATGACTTGGAACTGTACATTCCTGTAAGTCATCAAACACTAACATGACTTGCAACTTGCATTTTGAGTTCTGTGTGCATGTACATACGTAACAGGGTTTAAGAACTAGTAGGTTGCACAGATCTTGACGTTTTTTGAGATCGAAAAAATCTCGCACTTTACCCACAGAGAGGTGCCTAGGCATGACTGAATCCACACATTGCGAATGGAAGTCTGAATCATTACCTACTTGACTATCATGCAATTGTTTGCATTGATTATGACTCTAGTAGTCCAATTGGGAGATATAAGCAAAATACAGCCTCAAAT
This sequence comes from Monoplex corrugatus, assembly GCA_030674185.1. Lineage (NCBI taxonomy): Eukaryota > Metazoa > Mollusca > Gastropoda > Littorinimorpha > Ranellidae > Monoplex > Monoplex corrugatus. The sequence goes on along the minus strand of JAPXFY010000027.1, from coordinate 13,642,699 downwards.
CACGTCATTGTCTTAGCCTGATATGGCTTGGTAGTCAGATGGGAATATAAGCAATACAAACTTGAAATACGTCTTTTGTCTAGCCCTGATATGGCTCTGTAGTCAGAGGATCATAAGCAATACGAACCTGAAATCATGTCTTTGTTTAGCCCTTATAAGGCTCTAATAGTCGGTGGATATAAGCAATAACTGATTCAAGGACTTCAGCATTTAGCTCTAAGTTTTATTCTGATACCAAGACCGGCAATTAGTACCCCTAATAATCATAAGGGCGTGAACGAAAAGTATGCACCAAAATTTTCCTTAGCCAAAATTACATGCTTCCTGTTGTCTGAGGCTAACCAAAAATGACTTGCGGTCAATACAGCAACGTTACTGTTAACACTTAAATGTCAGATCCGCATCCCCTGACAATTCCTCATATTAACCGCTTAGTAAAGCTTTGTCATCATCACAGAACAGCACAGAAAATCGATCAAAAGTCAACAAACGAAAGAAACGAGCATTATGCACTTAGCCCTAAATAATGTCCCTCCCTATCTCGTACGTAGATCAAACATATATTTTGATATCTGTCTACGATCTATAGCCATAGTCCTCTGCATTTATTTTAGACTACATAGAATTAACTTCACAATCTTAGGATGTAAGCGCTGCAGAGTCTGCATACTTCATCTGGTGGGATGCATGCCGTGTTTCATGTTTCCTTATGTCCAAACATCTAGTACCTCGTAATAGCTATTTAAGTTTGATGATAATAGCATAGGTTTAGAAACAGCGCCACAACTTAATTAGCACTCGAAATTTCTGCTTCTAGGGGGTGTCCAGGCGACTGAATAACAATTGAATGAATCCTGATTCATACCTATCTATCATGTCTTTTGTCTTAGCCTGATTGGCTGTAGCAGTCGGTGAGATATAAGCAATATAACTGAAAATCTACTGACTTAGCCCTGAAATGGCTCTCAGTAGTGGCTGGGAATATAAGCAATATGAACTTCTGAAATCACATCTATTACTTAGCCCTGATATGGCTCTAGTAGTTGGCTGGGCTATGAGCAATATGAACCTGAACATCTATCACTATAGCTCTTCATAGCTCTTACAGTCTTTTTCATAGTGGTAAGGTTATGTCAGCTCTTCATTGTCATTACAAAACATCTGTTATTATGTAAATTTTCCCCTTTCATGCAGACAAGAATGATCATGCATTGTAAGCTCTTCATGTGGCCGATGTACACAACTAAAACTATCATAATTTCAGAGCTGTTAAGCATTTTAGTGTCAACCCCCCCCCCCCCCCCCTATCTTTACAAATGAATTTTTTACAAATCTTAGCAAAAGGCATTCTGTGATGAGGCACTGCAAAAATTGAGGTGAAGGTGATTCAAAATGGTTGTCTATAGATTTTTTTCTAACATGCCGTTGAATTATTAATATCCGGGTCAGAGCGACGGAAGGGGGAATCAGAGTCAATTCAGCGGGTTGTCAGCCCAGTGACATACATTCCTTTCCTTTATATCTATATGGTGACTTCTGAGAACTTTTAACTAATTCCAATATAGCTGCTGAACTAGCAATGTCATTTTCTGAATGAAAGATTTCTGAACGAGCAAGCTATTTTGCATCAATACAAATCTTTAAGAAGCCTTTGTTATTCAATGACATGAACAGAGAAATCCCCATCAGTCCCTATTACCAATTTCATGAATACTTATGTGCTCCTATATATATCATGACTGGGCAAGGTCAAGGGAAAAATACCATCTTAAAGTCGAGTCCAAAAACTATGTAGTTTTTTTATTATACTTTATCAAAAACGAAGTGATCCAGTTTACAGAAAATGGGTCAAAGACAAGGAGAAAAATAGTCACCTATCATCAGGATTTTTTTTTTATTTGTTATTTTTTTAAGAATCATCGCACTCACGTAGGTTACCTTGGTGCTCACCTTTTTTTTTTCATCCCATTTTCTATCCACCCTAATGGCCACAGAAGCTGGCACAGTTTTTACAATGTGATGATATCGATGAGGATGATAATCATGATGCTAAGGAGTTCCATCTAGGACTGCGACTGCGTGACAGGGCTGTACTCTATGCTTATTATCATAACATATCCTGGTGTCAGCCAGGTATCATCGGAAAATCAACACAGGTAGAATGTGCAGTACTTACAGCAGACGCCTTTGAGTTAACTCCATTTCGTTTAGAGCTTGCCTTCCTCTCTCTGTCCTCTTTGGGGAACTGAAAAGACAAGTGTACAAAGCATAGTTAGATATATCACTGAATCCACACGTCAACTGTCTGTAAAAGAACTCGGTAAAATGGTGTGATGGTCAAAACTAGAAGCCTGTTTAAAAGAGTACAACAAAATCTTTAAAGTCATATGCTTTTTTGTTGTGGTAAAATGAAAGTGAAATAATTTTAAGAGTTAAAAAAACTATTGATACTTTAAGAGAGAGAGGGAGGTGAGGGAGCAAGAGAGAGAGAGAGAGAGAGAAAGGGAGGAGAGAGAGAGAAAGGGAGGAGAGAGAGAGAGAGAGCGAGAAAGAGAGAGCATGTACAATACAATGGTAGTTTATAATTCTTTCAAAGGAAATTTTTTTTTTTTTATTATATGTGTGTGTGTGCATGCATGCACATATGTACATAAGTGTGTACATGTGTAAAACAAAGTGCATGAGTGTGTGTCTATGTATGTACTGTGTGTGTGTGTGTGTGTGTGTGTGTGTGTGTGTGTGTGTGTGTGTGTGTGTGTGTGCGTACGTGGTGCGGTGTAGTGTGCGTGTGTGT
>JAPXFY010000027.1:13627405-13634905 GCA_030674185.1 Monoplex corrugatus | reverse complement strand
TGGTTATGCCAGCTCATGTTTCCTGTATACAGGTCAAGAGTCCACCACTATGCATACATGTACGAACATCATAATGTATCTGCTAGTCATCATTATGCATACATGTACGAATATCATAATGTATCTGCTTTATGTGTTGAGTCTTAGAAAAGATCTGGGGTTAGGGGGTGGGCTCCGTGTTGACATTGCGGGGGCCCCGTTAATTCAGTGTTGACATTCTGTTAACACAGGGGTCATGTCATATGCATGTTTGACACTCTGCCGGCCACAGTTTTCAAAGATAAAAGGATTATGTTATGGATCAGTTTGGATCTTAATCCGTCACATGGCATCTGCGGGTCAGTGTGTATGGAGTTCACTTTGACACCTTCTTGATAAACTGAAAATGAAACTGAAACTCTGAAAAGATGGGTGGGAGTGTGGGTGGTGATGGGAAGTTGTGTTCTATGTCTGTTTGTGTGTGTGTGTGGGGGGGGGGATGTGAATGTAAAGTGATAGGGTGTGTGTGTGTGTGTGTGTGTGTATATGTCTCTGTGTGTGTATGTGTGTTTGTGTGTGTGGTGTGTGTGTGTGTGTGTGTGTGTGTATGTGTGTGTATGTATGTGTGTGTGTGTGTGTGAGAGAGAGAGAGAGTCTGTGTGTCTGTGTCTGTGTGAGTGTGTACACATGTGTGTGTGTGTGTGTGTGTGTGTGTGTGTGTGTGTGTGTGTGTGTGTGTGTGTGTGTGTGTGTGTGTGTGTGTGTGTGTCCGTCTGCGTGCACATATGAACAAATTGTATGGCACATTGGCACATGTGTGTGTGTGTGTGTGTGTGTGTGTGTGTGTGTGTGTGTGTGTGTGTGTGTGTGTGTGTGTGTGTGTGTGTGTGTGTTGTGTGTGTGTGTGTGTGTGTGTGTCTGTGCGCACACATAAACAAATTGTATGGCACATGTGTGTGTGTCTCACTGTGTGTGTGTGTCTGTATGTCTGTGTGTCTGTGCACACATAAACAAATTGTATGGTACATGTGTATGTGTGTGTATGCACGCGCGCGCGTGCGTACGTGCGTAGTATGTGCGTGCGTGTGTGTGTGCGTGACTGTGACAGGGAGTTAGACGCTCATTAGTGTGTTTCTGCCGCTTAATGTCAGTATGCACCAACATGTCTGTGTCAATGGTCTCCTTACACCAGCTTGTGTATATCCTGTACCCAGGTCAAGTGCTCATTACCATGCATGCATAATGTATCCGCTTTCAGCAGTAACACTATTAATACTTCATCTAAATACAAGTGGCTGCAGGAGTGGGGTAAGAAGCGAGAAACTGGAACCGTGGCCTAGGAGTTACAGCATTTGTCAAGGACGTGAGATACCTAGGTTCGAATTACAGAGCTACTGACTGGTTTAAGTATTAGTATTTTGGATGAAACGATAAACCATGGTCCCTGGAGCGAAGCACGCACGTCACGCATGTTAGTTTCCTCAACAACAAAGTATTTGTCCTTAGCAAAATTCTGAAGAAAATCTACTTCACAGGTAAACACACACACACACACACACACACACACACACACACACACACACACACACAACAACACACACACACACACACACCACACACACACACACACACACACACACACACACACCACACCCACACACGCAGAGCAAAGGTTTGGAGGTGCTGTACTGCCATGACATATTTTCTCTCTGGGGAAATCAAATGAAATTTTAGATGGTAGTGCCACTGTGACAACAACAATAAACAAGACAGTCATGCCATTTTAGCACGTGCATACACACACCAACAACCACAAACACGCACGCATGATGACGCATACACATAATCAAATATGGTTCCAACTGGTTAGGAAATACGGACGATGTTAAGCCATCATCATCATCATCACGTGCCCTGCCACATGGAGTTGGCGATTATGGCCCTCCATACGAATCTATCCTTTGTTGCTGCAAGTACATCTTCAACCTTATCTGTCTTCATCCACTCCGCAATTCCGTCCAATATTTTCTCCCTGGGTCTACCCGGTGCTCTTTTTCCCTCCAGCGTTCCTATTGTGACTAGATGCTCTAATTTCTCTTGCTTTATATATTCCTTATTATTCTTAAACCTTTTCCATCAATATTGATCCTTTCTATTCGTTGATCACTTCTTTGTGTCTTACCTGATCTTCTTTGTGTCTTACCTGATCAAAAGCCTTTGTACCATCAACAAAACAAACATAAATTCTTATTCAACTAAACTGATCTTTCTATGACAGTTGTTAGGATGTAATGGCATTAACAGTTCCTTTCCCTTCGACAAATCCACATCGTTCTTTTGATATTTCTGTTTTGATTCTGTTCCTTGTTCTCATCATGATAATTCTTAATAGGTTTTTTGTTATATAACTCATCAAGCTGATTGTACAATGGAGTCCGCATTCTATAGCCCCTGCTTTCTTTGGAAGTGCAATGAAAATTGATTTTGACATATCTTAAGGATATTTCCGATGTCATCAATCTCATCTTGGAGAACTTACTTTTTCAATACCAAATTAATCTACAGCCTCAGTCATTTCTATAGTACTACTGTCTGGTCCTGGAGGTTTTCAAAGTTTAATCTTTTTCAATGCCCAAACATTATTTTTCATTACTGGTGGTCCTTCTATGTTCCTTCTAACGCCATGTTCCTCCTTTCTTGCATCGTCAAAAAGTCTTTAAGGTACTCTCCCCATCTACCTAATATTTTGTCTTTTTCCATAACCATCTTTAGATTTTAAGCCACCAGTTAAGTGCACATCTTTTTCCTGTGGACGATTTCTTCAACGTGTTTGTACATAAACTTAGGGTCTGTTTTTGTGTCTTCTCTCTCTCTCTCTGGGCACTAATATTGATAGAAATTGCTACTTCAAAATACTTTATCATTAAGCTGTAAATTCCAGAATCTGTTGTAATTTTCAGAACAATACGTAATACATGCTGTTCATATACAAGTTCATTCGGGGACATTTTGTGTCTTTGATGTTCATGAGATTTCATTTACCAAATCATGGTACTGAAATTGTTTCTGACATCTTGCACCCTTCATATGCGGCTATGACATTAACCTTTGATCCTGCACCCTGTCCACAGCATCCTGCTTGTCAATCATGCCACAAAGCAAAACTTAACCTTGACTCTTCGCCTATCCACAGCTTCCTGTAGACTGGTGGATGGGTGAGGGAGTCAAGGGTACATTTTTGCAGTCGATGGACAGGTGCAGGAGTCAAGGGTTAATGAAATTAATTATCTGAATCCGGATCCTTCTCACTCTCTATCCCCACCCCCACCCAACACCACACAGCTCTCATTAACTTACTAAGAAATTATCCATTACCAGTCTATGCGGCAAAGGAGTTAGCACAATAGACTACTGACTGGGAGGCTGTGGATACAAACCACTATCAGTCCCAAACCTGATTTAGGAGTTTTCATCCCAAACTGGTTCCTACCCGTAGCTGAGCGTGCTATAACCTTGTTGGGAAGACCGTGACCACACAGAGGAGTCTCAGCCACTTTGGTACTGAAAAATCCCTCAATAATTTGTTGTAGTGATGGGAACGGTGAAATTCACCAGACCGCAGATGCACATCAGAAATAGCCAGCAGAATCAGCCAAGCCCAAACAGCATTCAAGAAGATGAAAAGCGTTCTTACTAACAAATGCCTATCAATTAACATCAGGAACAGAGTTCTTCTGTGTTATATAGAACCGATACTGTTGTACGGTTGTGAGGCGTGGACAGTCAACACGCAAAGTCAGAACAAAACTGAGGCAACTGAAATGTGGTTTCTACGAAGAATGTTGAGAGTTCCGTGGACAGCAAAGAAAACAAACGAGACAGTCTTGAAGGAGCCAGACACAAGAAGATCATTAATAAAGAAGATTAGCAAAAGACAAGCAAACATTTTATAGGACAATTTATGAGGCAAGAGAAATTAAGCACCTGGTCACAACAGGAAAGTTGGAGGGAAAGAGAACACCAGGTAGACCCGGGGAGAAAATAGTGGACGGACTTGCAGTGTGGCCGAGGACAGAGAGGATGGGAGATGTACTTGCAGCGACAGGGAATAGATTCGTGTGGAGGGCCATGATCGCCAACACCATGCGGCAGGGCACATAATGATGATGACTGATGGAATTTGAACCCAGATCTTCCAGTCTGTAGCATGTTGCATTCAAAATTTTGCCACGCAGAGCTGTTACATTGCTGTAAATTTAAGAGATGTGAATCTGATTGTTACTGTTACTGTTATTATTATTGTTGTTTAAAGCCCAGCCGACTGCATAGAGCCATATCAGGCTATAACCAGCTTCAAAACATACAAAACTTCAACAGAAAAAAAAGAAGAAAATTAAGTACACATACCAATGCATTAGCGCACATAATCTAAGGACATGCCCCTGGTGTTGACCACTCCGTCCAATTTATCACTCAGGGGATTTAAAAACACACCTGAATACAAATATAAGCATACCTAAGGACACCAAAACGAATATAAAAACAGCATGAATTACCTAAAACTGCTTCTGCATACCTCACCTCTCTAGAGCCAAAATGCAGTTAATACAAGCACCCAATTATCAATCCTAAGAAAACATACTCAATACTCTATCGAACACATACAGGTGAATGGACCAGCAAGGCAGAAAACGATAGGTAGAAATGACAGAAGGCAAAGGAACAAGGCAGAAACAAACAGAAAATGATAGGCAGAAATGACAGAAAGCAAACGAACAAGGCAGAAACAAAGAGAATGACAGAAAAGGTGGGAAGGTGGGAATACTAGTTATACTGAAAGAGTCCCCGGCATCCGCACGGGGGAGTGAATCTGACTGCAATCTCAACTAACTGACGGGGGGAAAATATGTTGCAAGCATGGTAGTCAATAGCATGTGACTGGTTTAAAACCAGAGAAATATCATTGCCCTATTACTGATTTTCCTCCAGGACTTAATGAACTCATCATCATCATCATCATCATCATCATCATCATCATCAGGTGCCCTGCCACATGGCGTTGGCGACCATGGACTTCCATCTGTCTCTATCTCTCGTTGCCCCTAGCATATCCCCCACCCTCCTCGTCCCCAGCCACTCTGCAAGTCCGTCCAGCATTCTCTCCCTGGTCTACCTGGTGCTCTCTTTCCCTCCAGCTTTTCCGTTGTGATCAGGTGCTTCAAATCCCCCTTCCTCATAACATGGCCTATAAATGTTGCTTGTCTTTTCCTAATCTTCCTTAGGAGTGATCTACTTGTGTCTGCCTCCATCAAGACTGTCTCGTTCGTTTTCTTTGCTGTCCATGGAACTCTCAACATTCTTCTGAGAAACATATCTCGGCTGCCTCAATCTTGCTCTGGCTTTGCTTGCTGACTGTCCACGCCTCGCGTCCGTACAACAGTATTGATTCTATATAACATTCAAGGACTCTCTTTCTGCATGTTAACTGATAGGCATTTGTTGGTAAGAATGCTTGTCATCTTCTTGGATGCTGTTTTGGCTTGGCCGATTCTGCCAGCTATTTCCGATGTGCATCTGCCGTCTAATGAAATGACCGTTCCCAGGTATTTGAACTTATTAACACAAATATTTGCATGCAGGGAAACATTTGCACACTTTCATGATGACCTTACACTCTTACACGGTTTTACTGTTCATCGTTAAATAAACAAACAAGTGTAGGTTATCGCCTAGGCATCGAAAGAAGGCATTTGCCTTCTGAAACGTTTTTAGGTTTTCTTCAAGGCAATCAACGACATCCGAACAGAAATACGTAAGCCGGAAAACACTGACATATTTTGCAAGCGTTCAGAATTTCAAAGCACTCTTTATCTTCATGAGCTAAGAGATAATATGCATTATACCTGAGGATATATCACGTGTTACCTTTCGTGTGCTCCCCATCTAGATAACAAATTTTATAACTGTCAATATTTACGCATAATGCGTCCACACACACACACACACACACACACACACCACACACACACACACACACACCACATAAACACACACACACACACACACACACACACACGCAAAAACAACCACATAAACACAAAGACAAACACATGAACACAAACGCACACACGCAGACACACAAACGCACACACACACACAGACACACACATACACACACACAACATACTCACGCACACACACGGCTCACACACACACACACATACAGAAACACACCACACACACTCACAACACACACACACACACACACACACACACACACACACACACACACACACACACACACACACACACACACAAAACCTTCATGATCAGAAACACTTGCAAAGACAGAAACGAACACATTTTTGTGTCTTTACTCATTCAGTTTGAAACATTTGATATTCTGCATGCGTTACACCTGAAGGAGGTTTAGACACTGGCAGCTGTGCACTTCTGCTGACCTCGGAGATAGGAAAACATTGGAAACCTCTCCACCTTTCACCTGCCAGGCCAAAAAGTGTTTATGCCGATCAAAGCCAGGAGCTTCTACCTGGAAGTCTTACGTTTCCCTACCTGACCAACACACCTGTCACTTGTTTATTTTGAAATACCACCACTTTTATCATTTCTTTACTTATTCAGCTAGCTCTCTCTCTCTTCTTTTTTTTTTTCATTCATTCATTCTGAAATACCACCACTCTCTCTCTCTCTCTCTTCTCTTTTTTTTCATTCATTTATTTCTATTTATTCATTCTCAATTACCACTACTTTTAGCGTTTCTTTATTTTTTTTAGTTTTCTCATTTTCTATTTATTCATTCTGAAATACTACTATTTTTATTGTTTCTTTACTTGTCTAATTTTTTTTTTTTTTTTATTCATTCGTTTTGAAATACCACTACTTTTACTGTTTGTTTACCTAGTTTTCTCATTTTTATTCATTCATTCTCAAATACCACTACTTTTAGTGCTTCTTCACTTATTTAGTTTTCTCTTTTTTTTTTACCTATTCGTTTTGAAAAAAAAGCATTGCTTTACTGTTTCTTGATTTATTTAGTTTTCTTTTTACTTGTTCATTCTGAAAAAGCACTACTTTTATTGTTTCTTCATTTCTTCAGTTTTATCATTTCTTTACTTATTCATTTTGCAAAATCTTTACTTTTATTGTTTCTTTATTTATTTAGTTCTCTCATTTTCTACTTAATCATTTTACTATTTTTATCATTTCTTCATTTATTCAGTTCTCTCATTTTTATCTTATTCATTTCGAAAAAAGCACAGCTTTTTATTGTTCCTTAGTCAGTTTTATCATTTATTTACTTGTTCATACTTGTTCACTTTGAAATACTAGTACTTTCGCCATTTCTTTACTAATTCAGTTTTATCATTTCTCTACTTATTTCGTAGGTACCGGCAGCCTCTCTTCAGCAATGCGGGAACTATGTCAGTCAACGGAAAAACTGCCCATGTTTATCAGTCAAATATTCTTGCAGATGAACAGTAGGAGATTTCAAAGCCCAAA
>JAPXFY010000027.1:13567405-13612405 GCA_030674185.1 Monoplex corrugatus | reverse complement strand
AAGTAACTTGAGTGTCAAAAATTAAAACTATTTTATGCCACAGTGGTTTTGAAGAAGTTTGGGTGTGGCAATGAAAAAGGAATCACTGAAGAGCTGAAAGACAGACTGCGCAGCAATTGTGGACATAACTGGCGCAACTACTTGGATTCGAGCGCACGGTTTTCTCTGTTATGTTAAAATTGAAATCCCTTTAAGTAACAGAAAGGTACGTACAGGTGCTGTATGTGGAAGCTTACAGAAATGCCATGGCACAATTTAGGATTATATGACACTATGAACGCCGAAGCTACTAGCATCAACGATGCTTACACCAACCTACGAAAGGAAATGTCTGGTTTTAAAAAAAATCAAGTGTCGGATTTACAGGGGAAAAAATGATGACCTAATAACAGAAAACAGCAGATGACTTACCAGACTGGATAAAATAGAACGTAAGACTGATGATTTAAAATGTAGATCAACGTTGAACAACTTATTGTGTACAGACTGCCAAGAAAAGAGAATAAGTCTGCTGAAGTGTGTGAAGCTTACTTAAGGATCTGTGTATATATATATATATATAGTCGACTATCGTGGTCGATAAAGTCCAACCTAGCACATTATTTGTGTACTCTCATGTGGGATCTCAGGCCAAAGTCTGATGCACACAGGCAGCCGCATACTGGACACTCAATGCAACACTCTGCATAGTTGGTTCTGCCCTTCATTGCCGAACGCTTTTCCACTTGGCTGCTTCGTCTTTCATTTTCATAAGCTTCAGTTTCCTTGCGAACAGCCTGCCTCCATTCAGACCTGTTCGTGGCCATGATTTCCCATTGTTCTTCATCAATGTCACATTTCTGAAGGGATTTTTCAGGGTGTCTTTGTAGCGAAGCTTTGGCCGTCTGCGTACCAACAACTTAAAGAGGGAGAAAAATCTGCCCTTCACCACGTTTAACAACAAAGCAAATTCTCCATCTGTGGCAAGGTGCACACATTACAAAGATAAAATAAAGAGAGAAACACAAGTTGAAGGGCAATAACATCTTCCGTGGTAAAGATTTCTCTGTAGGCGAGCGAGATTTTAGAAAGAAACTTGTCCATCTGAAGAAAGCATAACAGGAAGGGAAACTGCTTAGAACACTTCATGACCATCTCATTATTAACGGGAAAAACATATCTCTAGATTAAAGCTAAGATTACATGTGGTGCCACATTTATTGATTATATGAACTGCAGTCATGGAGTTAAGCAAGAGGATGTCTGCAGTCCTGTTTTATTTTCCTTGTTAATAAACAAACTTGCTCTTAAGATAACAGAAAACGGCAGACAGAGTAAATTTTTCATACCGTTTTGTAAAATTGTTTATTCTGCTAATTGCTGATGGCATCTTGCTTTTTTCTGAACATCTACTGGCTACAGACTCATCTGACAAGTTTATATCGAGTAGCAGATAAATTACAACTTAAGACTTGATGTGGACAAAAGCAAAAGTACTGTTTTTAGGAAAGGACGTCATCTATCTGCGCGAGTAAGACGTTATTTTCGAGAAACTAAACTGTCTGTTGTAAACACCAATCAATATCGAAGTATTCACTTTACTACAAAGTTAAGCTTAGCCTTGCTTTGACGATTTGAAGTCCTGAGCAAAGAAGGCAGCTCTTAAAATTTTACAGGGTTCAGTAAGTTTAAAAATCATCCAATAAAATATATTTATTCAAGCGTTTGGCTCGCAATGTCTGCCAACTGCACGAAATGGAGCAGAAACCTGCGGTTTGTGTAAAGGCATTACAACTAAAAGGGTGCATAATGTTTGCTACGAAACGATTTCTTGATGTTGGACGATGAACGTAAAACGATCGTAGATATGTTGATTTAGTAAGATACCCTACTTAAACAAACTCATTTATGAGATGCATCAAATACTGGATATAATTAACTAGAATGGACAAGACGAGGTTATCAGTTAAAGCACATAATAATACAGTTATGTACGATTTAGATTCTCGTGGAAATTTTTTCAGGGGCTTCAAGTATCAGTAGACGTTATAAATATGTGCATGGATTTGGTCATGTAATGGGAACAGCGCAGTGTGGAATGTATGACCAATTTTCTTCATTGTTTTAAACAGAGGCAGGCTGACTGCTGTTGGTAAGAATAGGACAGCTGTACGCAAAACAAAGACAGGTTTCAGGGTATACAACGTTTAAGACAAGTGATTCTAAGGAACTGTACGCTTTGATGAATATGAAAAATTCATTACCTTGACTCTAATAAACGTTAGACGTGTTAGTTTAAATATTTAGAGTCAAAACAAAATGACACAATCATGATGAGCGAAATGTCAGTTGTCTTTACGTCAGACATCCCCTGAAGATGGAAGTATACGTTATTTCATGTTGCCCAAACCTAAACGATTTACATACCAATTTAATTCCGCTTTGTTATTGTTATTATTGTTTAAAGTCCAGCCATATCAGGGCAATAACCGTTTCAAAACGTACAAAATACTTCAACATTAAAAAGAAGCAACAACAAACAAACAAAAACAAAACAAAAAAGAAAGAAAATCCACTGCATTTGCGCACAAAATCTAAGCAGATGTCCCTGGCGTTGACCACTCTGTCCAATTTATCGCAAAGATGACTTAAAAAACATACCTAATACAAACACAGAAAAATAGGGTACTAAAACACATAGAAAAACGGGCCTAAACCACCAAAAATTGCTTTCGCATATCACATTTCCCTAAAGCCAAATACGCACTAAACACTTGTACCTAACTATCAATCCAAGACAAAGTACTAAGACTTTATCCAACACATACAGTGAATGGACCAGTAACGCAGAAAATGTAGAAAGAAATGCAGAAAGCGAAGGATCAGGGCAGAAACAAAGAGAAAGACACAAAAGAGGAAATTTCCAACACGGAATTTCCAGAAAGTGGGGATGCTATTTATTCTGAAAGAGCCCCAAGCATCCCCGTGGGGGGTAATTCCATCTGCATATTATGAAAATCCAAGGGTGTTTCAGTTGTCACCTCGTTTCTTCTTCCACATATGAAGATGATATCAAGACGCTTGCAATATTTCCATATAAAGGGCCAAAAACAGATGGATAAATTGCAACCCAAATATGTATGTATGATGTTAACTCGGTATACGTAAATATGAATCTTTATAAAAAAATTTTATGTAAAATATTGTTCACACGTCTTCATAAGGGGCTATGGCCTATTTGAATAAAACATCCAGTGTCGATCCCCTTCCCTCCTCTATTCTCTCTTTTTCTCTCTCTCTATCATTCTATATATATATATATATATATATATATATATATATATATATATATTAGTATGTATGTATTATATATATATATATGTCAGTGAATAAAGTCCCCTTGAGGAAGGCGGTGTACCGCCGAAAATTTGGGAAAATTTTACGTCTTCTTGTTGTCTTTTTTGTTCACATGCTGCTTCATCACTCACTCACCTTCATATGCACACAACAGTCCCAAACTTCACAGAGAGAGAGAGAGAGAGAGAGAGAGAGAGAGAGAGACAGAGAGACAGAGACAGAGAGAAGAGACAGAGCAGACAGAGAGAAAAGAGAGACAGAGACAGAGACAGAGAAGTAAAAGAGACTGAGAGAGAGAAGACAGAGACAGAGAGAAAAGAGAGACAGACGGACAGATAGACAGACACACACAAAGAGAAAGAGAGAGAGACACAGAGAGAGAGAAAGAGAGAGAGAGAGAGAAGAAGAGAAGAAAAGAGAAGAGAAAAGAGAAGAGAAGAGAGAGAGAGAGAGACAGACAGACAGACAGACCGACAGAGAAAGAAATTTCCTACCAGTTAAAACACAAACCCCATAAATCAAAAGCAGCTTCCACACGTTTCGACACGCACAGAAATGTCAAAGACACAACCAACCCCGCAAAGACCACGAGAATGCTCCCTCTCTACCCACCCACCCCTCCCCTCCCCTCCCATTGGTTTGCAGCCCCAAAAGTCAATACCACACTTAAGCGGGGGGAAGGGGAGAGGGGGGGGGGGGAAGACGAGAGACTTAATACCCAAAACAAAAGAATCCCTACAGAACACAACAAATACAATACACTGACCCAGAGCCTGTGTCTGAACAATTTGCTATTACAGACTAGAAAAAGCCACGTGCTGACAACCACCCATGAGTTATTAACCCTTTGACTCCCTCACCCTATCCACCAACTGCAAAAACTTAACCCTTTGACTCCCTCACTCTATCCACCAGCTTCCTGCACCCTTTGACTCCCTCACTCTATCCACCAGCTTCCTGCAGGAAGCTGGTGGATAGGGTGAGGGAGTCAAAGGGTTAATTTTTTGCTTTGCTAGCATGGTTGGCAATGCAGGGTGCTGGAGGACAGGGTGTGAGAGTCAAAGGGTTAAATGACAAACCTTACAAGATCACTTTACCCATTTGACATCTTTTTCTTTCTCATTTGATGAAGTTGGTTTGGTTTGGTTTGGTTTGGTTCAGTTTTCACGTCGGCACCCACCTCTGGTGATATGGCCGACAGGGATAACCATCCCTGGGAAGCGGGGGAAGGGGGACTTATCTAATCCTATACTGACACACCAGAACAACAATGATGTTAAGATGGGGCAGTGAGAAGGCCAGTTTTAATGTAGCGCACCCCGGGAATCGAACCCACAACCATTAGCATGTGAATCCGACGTTCAAACCAACTGAGCTACTGAAAAAAAAAAAAAAAATATTGAGAACAGAGAGAGGACTGCCATGCCAGCATGTTGTGATTTTAAAGTTAAGCTGGGGTTTGGGGTGGGAAGACAGAGAAGAGACAGACAGAAGAGGGACAGAGAGAGAGGGGGAGACAGCGAGAGAGATTGAGAGAGAAAGAGAAAGACTGAGAGAAAGAGAGGAGAGAAAGAGAGAGAGAAAGAGAGAGAGAGAGACAGAGTGAGAGAGAATAATATAATTCATTTCACGTCACCATTCTCTCTCTCCCCCCTCTCTCTCTCTTTACACACACACACACACACACACACACACAACTTATATATAATATGTATGTATTATATATATATGTTATGTATGTGTATGTATGCATGTGTTATATATATATATATATATATATATATATATTTATATATATATATATATAAAGAGAGATGATATTTTATATATATATATATATATATATATATATATATATATATCCTCTTTCTGTCTCTTTCTCTGTCTCGCTCTTTCTCAGAACATAAACATTCATCAACTTCACATGCCCATGATCATACACAAATGGTCAGAAACTACACACACACACACACACACACACACACACACACACACACACACACAACACACACACACACACACACACTACGAACAGATTCCCTACCAGGTGAAAGCACAAACCACACAAAACGAAAGGCAGGCTTACACACGCGCCACCATGCACGGAAATGTCAAAGAATTAAGCAAAACTCTTTTCTGCTGACACCATGAGGACGCTCCCCCCTTCCCTCCCCCCCCCCCCCCCCCCCCCCCCCCCCCCCCACCCTACCGTAGCGGCCCCAAAAATCAATACCAGGATACAATACGATCTGAAGAGAAGCCCGGTGAGACTCAATACCCAATAAGAACACAAAACCAATACCACGCACGGAATCAGAAGCGGCATCTAAACAATTAGCTATCAGAAACATGAGCGTGTCATCTGCTGACAATTCATGAGATATTACTCATGAACTTCACAATATCACCTTATCTATCTGACCTTTTTTCTTCCCAACTGACGAATTACAAAAAACAACAAAAAACTGAGTTACCGAGAAGATAGAATTGCCATGCCAGCATATTCTTACGTTAATATTAAGCTATTTTCTTCACATCATCAATCGCCATTATGGAGACGGAGAACGAGACAGAGACAGAGACAGACAGAAGAGAGAGAGACGGAGATAGAGAACAGGAAGGAAGACCAAGAAAGCCAACATTAATAAAAATCGCTCTCATATTCTACAATCATCTCTCTCTCTCTCTCTCTCTCTCTCTCTCTCTCTCTCTCTCTCTCTCTCTCTCTCTCTCTCTCTCTCTCTCTCTCACCCCCCTTGATCATATTTATACAAATTCACCTGAAAACTATAAGAAATGCGCATATGCCAAATCTGGCCACCATGACCATAAGTGTTATTTAGTTGCATAAAATCTCTCAATTGCCAAAACATGAAACTGAACGACACCCTATATCTCATTTTGATCGTTCCAAAATTACAATCAAAATGCATCTCTATCTGATTTATAAAAAGTATCGTTTCACTCTGCACACAACTATACAAAGCCTACCAAACCCTAGAAATCTGATACCAAGTATTCCATAAAATCCTGAACAAACACCTCCCAAAACGCGCGATAACATAATGAGTAAAAGGCCCAAACTACCTTCCTGGCTGACCAAGAGTATAATGGAAGCTTGTCTCACATATACTAAAAGTCAACAAAATGTATAAAGAATACCAAAAAAAAAGCTAGAAACAAAGTAAACGAACGTGGTAAGAAACGCAAAGAAAACTTACTTAAACGAACTCATTAAAGACCAGAATCATACATCAGAAATATGGAGAACTACAAACGTACAAAAATATATATATAAAAAATATACTATACAAAAGCTCATCTTCGAAATGCACCGACATTCCACCACAACTGACTGTCAATGCCTTTAATGAACGTTTCTTATCTATGGCTGAAAAACATTAACTGAAACAGATGAACCACTTTATAGTACAACAACTCGTCCACTTTTGTTGAGAGAAAAACTTAAAACTATTCATTCACAATTCCTTTCATCGCCTTTCTGAAGTCGAAAATACATCACTATGAAATCACATGGCCTATTTGAAATATGCAGCAAACTATTAAAATTATTCATGCCCATTTCTCTAACATATATATTTAATTCATATATTGATCAGAAAATTTTCCCAACAGAATTCAAAAGGCTGAAACACTCCCTTTACCAAAGACAAGAGATAAAAATACTTTACATAATTACAGGCCAATATCACTATTATGGGTGTTCTCTAAAACACTTGAAAGACATGTTCACCAACACATGATGAAATTCATGGAAGATCATTCACTATTTCACCGACATCAATCAGGATTCCGTCAACATCATTTATGCAAGACTGTTCTTTCAAACATAACAAACTCGTGGTTATCAGCCATAAACGATACAAAGATATCAGAAATTCTCATCTTAAATTTTAAGAAAGCATTTGACCTCAATGACCATAAAACCCATCTTGCAAAACTATCTAAGTAAGTAACCTCAATATCATTCCTTTCTTCCAGTCACGCCTTAAGGAAAGGGTACAACGTGCATAGTTCGTAGTAAATTCTCTTCTGAAGGAAGGGTATCGTTTGGTGTACCACACGGTTCAGTCCTAGGCCCTATCTTTATCTGTATCTACATCAATGACTTACTCTTCCGCATAACACAAACTCTACTGAATGTCAGTTGCCATATGCTTGCTAACAACACTACCCGAACACATCCGGGAAACAGATTTCTGAAATCCAAGAAACAGTACAACAACGTATAAACCAAGTATCACAATGGTGTAATACAAACACAATACAAACCACACGCAATTCAATCCTTTAAAAAAAACATACGCAATGGTAATAACAACTCGACAAAAACGCCAACTTCAAAACTACATTTTTATTTAATTTCAAATGATATAAATATAGAGCAACTTTCTGAACACCGTATACCTGGTGTATACACATACGAAAAACTTACATGTGAAGCCCACACTGATCATCTCAATAAAAGCCTTTCTAAGAATCTATTTCTTCTTAGTAAACCCTCATACTTTATCAACACTGAAGCAAAAAACAAAACAAAAAAACTATTTTACAAGATCCATATCAAATCCCATATTGACAGTGCACCAATAGCATAGGATCATTGCAGTGAAGCTCTATTTTTTTTAAAAAAACCTGCACAGAGGAGCAGAGAAACTTTTAGTGACTGACAGCTCCCTATATACATACCAAAAATTAAAAAAAGCAGAAATATTATCACTCAAAAACCAACTAAAGAACAAGAAAGAACACAAATGTTCAAAACTATGCGCAGATCCACCCAAAATAGTTAACAGAACTATTCATAGTCATACAAGCCAAACACCCAACACAAATTCAAGATACAACTGTATCTTCCCAAACACCCTACACAAATTCAAGATACAACTGTGTCTTCCAAGACCAAGATTAGGCATCTTTAAAATAAGCATCTAAGTACTTCTGGAATACACTGCCCACCTATAACAAGTCATGCACATTAGTAGCTTTTAACAAAAGCTTGAAATCGTAAATGATTTTTCTAATTAAATCCCCTCGTCTAGATGTATATATACATCGTGCTATGAAAATCATTAGTGAGCCATACTCATCCATTTTTATGCTATTATCTTTCTGTATCAAAAACACTAATCTTTTTTTTTTTTTACTCCCTTCGTCTTGATTTATCTTCAAAGTATTTAGTCTTTTATAACTTATTTGACTATTGTATGTTATGTGTTACGGTTCACCTATTTGCATCATAGCATTACAGTTAACATGTCTCATCACACACATACACCACAACACACACACAAACACACACACACACACACACACACACACAAACACACAGCACAAACACACACACACACACACACACACACAACACACACACACACACACACACACACACACTAAACACACACACACACACACACACACACACACACACACACACACACACACACCAGCTCCGCTTTGTTTGTTCTTTATTACTTCTTTTACGTTCTTCTTCTCGTATGCTTGTGTGTAAGTAATCTATAGTACAGGCCTATAATATTGTCAGGAACTGATCTGTACTTGCTTTACGTGTATTGGGTAGGCCAATCTGCCGTTATTTCAAGCTTCTGTAACGAACTTAATCGACTGACATATACATGGAAACTGATTCTGTATTTGAATTCTTTATAACATCTTTGACGTGGCATGTGTAACAGGTGTCTATTATCATCATGGAAATTGATCTTTTATTTAAATTTTTTATAACGTCTATGACTTGTCATGTGCAACAGTTCCCTACTATCATCACGAAAATTGATTTTTTATTTGAACAGGTTTTTTTTTTATAACATCTATGACGTGGCATGCTAACAGTTATCTATTATCATCACGGAAATTGATTTTTTTTTAATTTGAACTGTTTTATGACTTGTGTATGACTTGGCATGTGTAATAGTTAATCTATCATAATCATTGCGTTAGTTGACATGTCTCTTCCTCCACCCAACACTTGTCTTTTTTTTACTGCTTCCTTTACTTCCTCATTTCCGTTTGATTTTACGTTTACGGTTTACTTCTTTAATAGAATATTAATACAAGCACTAATACTAGTGTTGTTTTATTACTGTTGTTTTTGTTGTTGTTACTATTAAGGGTCGACATGTGTTTATTTTCATACCTGTGTTTTTTTCTCTCCTGTTCTTGCAAAGCGCATGACCTAGCTACACATGTGTGAATATTTTTTTCTCCACTCATAATTTTGTTTCCCAATTTATGTCTATACTATGTTCTTTTTATGGTTATAGTTTGGGTGTAGAGTAACAAGGACCAGCTGTAAGACAGGTCCAATGGGATCAAATGCTACTATCCGTGGGTAATAAACTAGCGTTCTGGACACACACACACACACACACACACACACACACACACACACACACACACACACACACTCTCTCTCTCTCTCTCTCTCTCTCTCTTCTGTCTGTCTCTCTCAAAGAACATAAACACACACACCTCACATGCACATGAACACATACAAATGGCCAGAAACTACACACACACACAGTGACACACACACACACACACACACACACACACACACACACACTCACACACACACACTCACTCACACACACACACACACACACACACACACACACACTCACTCACATACACACACACACACACACACAGAAACACACACACAACACACACACACACACACACAACACACACACACACACACACACACACACACAGAAACACACACACATACACACACACACAGGCAAACAGACAGACAGAGATTTCAAACCGGTTCAAAACACAATCCCCACAGAACAAAAAGCTGGCTTACACACACTCCGACACGCACGGAAATGTCAAAGAAACAAGCAAAACTTCTTTCTGCTAAGACCACGAGGGCATTGTTTTCCCCTTCCCCTGGGCGGCCCCAAAAATCAATACCTCATGAACTGAAGAGAAGAAGGCTGAAGAGAGACTTAACACCCAACACAAAACCAACACAGAAAACAAAATTAATACCAGCACACAGACCCAGAACCGGGATCTAAACAATTACGATCAGAAACAGTTATGTTTTCTGGTTACGATGATTCATGAGGCATTCGATGACAAAACTTTACAATATTAGCTTACCTACTTGCACTTCTTTTTCCCTGAGCTGATGGAAAAATCAACTATACTGGGGAAAGAGAGAGAAAAAAAATTGCCATGCCAGCATTTCGTGGCGATTTCCATAGTAAGCAGTTTCCTCACATAATCAATTACCACCATGATGAGAAAGACAGAAACGCAGACACAGATAAAGCAAAGAGGGTGGAGCAGGCGGGGGGGGGGGGGGGGGGCTAGTATCAACATAGAGTCAAGACAAGACAGACTGGTAAAATGACAGAGAGGGGGGAGGAGACAGATAGAGAGAGAGGGGGGGAGAGAGAGAGAGAGAGAGAGAGAGAGAAAGAGGGAGAAAGAAAGAGGGAGAGAGAGAGAGAGAGCAGAGCAGAGCACAGACAGATGGAGAGAGAATGGAAAGACGAGACCAACAAGAAGTTGTTTTTTTTTCCCTGAGGGTAGTGTCACAGGCAGATTAATTTAATGTATTTTTACATCCTGCCCTTGGCCGTAGAGAAATTGCTTACACGATAACGCCCATAGACGAATACAGTCGAGGGAGTACTGACACATCATCACGAAAAGGCGATGGCTATGGATAAGGCACATCATCTGTAAAAGAAAAGAAAAAAAAAAACAGGATAAGATCGCCAGGACTGCCCTTCACTGGACGACAGAATTTCAGTTTCAGTTTCTCAAAACGACGTCTCCGCGTTCGGAACGAATTCCATATGCTCTAACGTTACAGGTGCCATGTGTATGGTGCTCATGGCACATGCCTTAAGCCTGCACATAAACCCATGAGCCGGCCCGGTGGACGACAGAAGAAAGACACAGTAGAGGAAGACCCAAAAACACCTGGCGATAAACATCAGGAGAACTCACGGCCCTGAATCATACCTGAGGTTGCATACAGAGGTGGCCAAGAAAAGACAACTGTATTATCTCCTATAATGGCTACCTGGCTGAACCTGTCTCTCAGTGACAAAAAAGCTACTTACTACTATTATCTCCGTTACTGCCCTCCGCGCCAATGGCACAATGGGCAGTTACCAATAAACTATTAATTAAGCCAACAGAGGATGTATTGTAATACACACGAACTATATCTGACAAACTGAGTGGCATCGCACTACAGTGACACTCTTTCCCGGGTACAGCAGCCTGAATTTCACATTGTGACAAAAAATAAACACACACATACACACACAAACACACACACACACACACACACACACACACACACGCACGCACGCACGCACGCACACACACACACACACACACACACACACAGTGGAACGCACGTTCCATTGTTAAAAACATCTCATATTTGAGTAACTATCTCTCTTCTAAAAACGTCCATGTCATGCTCCTACAATCGCTGAATACCATCAAAACCAAATTACCTAAAATATCCGGTTTTTATTATCCACCAATATGTGACTCTGTAAATGACGGTGGCCGTATACAAACAGCTATATACATTCGTGAAGGACTGAACTATTGTGAACGATCATCGCCAGTACCTAAATCTACCGCATTTATTTCATCATGTGCAATCATTATAACATTTTCCTCATCGTTAGTTGTGAATATGGCCTCTGTATACTTACCAAGAGGCCCAGACTCTGTGAACACTGAATGGTTAAAACACTTTCAAGATCAGGACGACAAGTGGATAATTGGAGGTGATTTTAATGCACATGCCCCATTTTGGGAAAAGTATTGTACAAACATAACAAGCAACAGGTTGATTGAAAATATTTTAGATTCCAATTTATATTTACTTAACAACGGACACGTTACCCGGATCCCCGATATACCAACCCACAGACCCACAGCTATCGACCTCACTTTAATCTCACCATCCCTAGCCCCAAACGCCACATGGCAAACAGAGGATGACTTGTTGGGATCAGATCACATCCCCATACGTCTTACCCTAAACCATACTACAGAAATAGACGCCATACCACAAGATAGTTTACCCAAGTTTAATTATAAAAACGCTGACTGGATCAGTTTTAAGGCAATCCTTGAAAAGACAAGAACAGATCTATCTGAAGCAATGAACATAAACGAAACGTACGAAGTTTTCTGTAACTCACTCTTAAGGGCTGCTAACATTTCAATTCCAAAACTTACAGTGTCAAAAATAGGAAAACATCATGGAAATGTCTGGTGGAATGAGGACTGTCAAAAGGCAGTGAACGAAAAGAAAGAAAAATACAAAATTTATTTAGCAAACAGGTCACCTGAAAATCATACAGCGATGAAAAGTGCCAACATTAAGTGTAACAGAATCATAGAGCAAGCCAAAGAACAACACTGGACATATTTTTGTAAATGTGAAGTAAATAACCACAAAGACACGATAAAGATTTGGGAAAAACTAAAATTAATGAAAAACGGGATTAAGTTGCCATCAATTCCAGTAAAGCTAGAAAATAACCCTATTCCTAGCTCATTGGAAAAAGCAGAAGCTTTTGCAGACGTGTTTGCTGAGGCCTGTCGTGTAGAAGGACTCCCTGTCTCTGATAGAAATTATAGGGAACGAGATGAAAAGAAAGATGTATATAAGGATCCTGCCTCTGACAATACTCACTACATAAATGCATCACTCACACTTCAAGAATTAAAAGATGCCATTCAGTCCCTTCCAAGTAAAAAAAACGTCAGTTGGACTAGATGCAATTTCCAATGAGATGCTGAAAAATTTACCAGAAAATTTTATAATCTTGCTACATGACATATTTCAAAAATGCTGGAATAGTGGGATAATGCCTAACAACTGGAAAGAAACAATAGTGGTTCCTGTATTAAAACCAGGTAAATGTAATACCGATTTGAAAAACTACAGGCCAATTGCATTAACATCACATGTATGTAAACTAATGGAGAAAATAATCTTAAAGAGACTGATGCACTATTGTGAAAAGAATAAAATAATACCAGTAAATCAGGCAGGATTTCGAAAAGGCAGGTCACCAGTAGAGATCCTAACAAAGCTAACTACTAATATAAAACAACAATTTGCAAGACGTCAATGTGTTTTAGCTACATTTTTTGATATAACGAAAGCATACGATCAAGTGTGGCACTCCCGACTGTTATTCAAATTTAAAAGTATTGGGCGGACAGGTCACATTTTTGGCTATGTTAAGTGTTTCTTAGAAAACAGAGTATTTCAAACGAGGATTGAAAATGTATATTCCACGAAACGAATTCTTCAAATGGGTATCCCTCAGGGATCCGTTATAGCTCCCCTTCTTTTCATGATATTAATGCATGACTTACCCAGTAAAGTATCTAAGCATGTAGTTTTAGCTCAATATGCTGACGATTTATGCATGTGGATGCAGGTAAATATGAAAAAGAAAACTCCTTTGCGCTGTATCAATTATACACGCAAATGCTACCAATTAGAACTTGATAAAATAGCGCGATACATGGTAGAAAATGGGTTACATCTATCCCTGGAAAAAACAAAAATAGTTTTATTTAATAATGGAGCTAACCCAGTAAATATTCCCACTTTCAAACTGGGAGATACTCTTCTTCAGTTTAACGAGTCCATTAAATTCTTAGGAGTTTTCCTTACAGCAAAATTATCTTGGAATCAGCATATTGAATACTTATTAACCAAAGCTCAAAAAAGTTTAAATTTCTTAAAAATAGTTCGCAAACAGACATGGGGTCAAGATTCATCAACACTTGTTCATCTTTGTAAATCGCTTGTTAGATCTAAATTAACCTATGCTCAAGAAATCTTCTTCAGTGCACCGAAACACTTACTAAAAAAACTGCAGAGCATAGATTGTAAAGGTGTCAAACTTGCACTGGGTCTTCCAATGCATGCTTCCTGTCTTCGGACATATAATGAAATCAAACTGTTGCCACTTGATGAGCAAAGGAAAGTCGCTTCTACTAAATTTTTGTTAAGAAACACTACCGTAGAAAACATCTCAGAAACAGAAATTAAACTGAGATCAGATACCGACTTTCCAAAACGAGCTAAATCAATATCTTCACAGGTCACACTTGCAACATACACATCTGACGTCATGAAAGGCTCAGGAATTGATCTAGACGTAGATCCTGTATCTATACGACCTTCCTTTTCGCCAGTACCCAGTTGGGAACTCCAAAGAGCACGATTTGACGTACACCACACTAATTTAAAAAAAGGAGACAATATAAACTTACTGGCAAGTCAGGTTAAATGTCATATAAACGACGTATATTCTGATCATTTGAAAATTTACACTGATGGGTCAGTAATTGAAAGAAAAGCAGGCTCAGCGTTTTTAATACCTGCTCTCAAAATTGAAAAATCTTTCTACATAGGACTTGATAAATCTATCTTTACAGCTGAACTCTTTGCAATATTAATGGCTTTAAACTTTCTGATAAGTCTTCCTAGGACAATTTTTCAGATACTTCTTTGCGTTGATTCAAAATCAGTACTTCAGGCTCTTGAATTATCAAAATTACAAACAAGATCAGAAATGATTATGTAAATAAGTCACTTGATTCATAATTTATCTTTAAGAGGCACTGATATTACTTTCTGCTGGATACCTTCTCATAGTTCTTTTAGTTATAATAATAAAGTTGACAGGGCTGCCAAACGGGGAGCTAATAACTCACCAGATTCAAACAATATACAGCTTTCTCTCTCGTTGCACGAGAATTACACTTTAGTGGACAACTACGTCTGGAAGCAGTTCCAATTAAAACAGAAAAAGTATGATAAATGTCACATGAACTTTGAAGTTAGCAAAATACTTAAGCAGCTTCATGCCAGCAGAACTATACAGTCCCTTATGTACAGATGGAAACTTGATGCATTCAAAACAAAATATACCAATAACATAGTGTGTCTGTGTGGAAAGAAGATAACACATAGTCATATTCTTTCTTGCGTTAGGGTAAAACGACATATTCCAACACTATCTGTGAGTACAGTTTCTGACATATTTGCCTCATCATCATTACTGTATGAATTTTTTGTTAACCTGTCAAAAAGTCCTATAGCGAATTACCTTTAAAATGTTATTTGACTTGTTCATTGTTGTGGTTAATCAATTATTAGTTTTACTTTTTATCCATTTCTTCCGGATATTTACTAATTTTGTTTGTCAGTTTGTTTGTTTAAATCGATAATTATGGTAACATTATTTGTTAGTTTTACCTTCCCCTCTTCAAAACAGTTGTTTTCTGGATCATCTTTTCTCAAATTCAAAATTGACAATTTTCAAATATCTTCTTCACTCCTCCTCTATCACTCCCCTCCCCCCCCCTTTTTTTTTTGTTTTTTTGTTGTTGTTGTCTAAAATCACTTTAGTGAATAGACATTAAATCAAAGACCACCACCACACACACACACACACACGGAGGCAGACAAGGCAGCAGAGATCAGAAAGAAAACAGATCAGAGACAAGGAAAGAAAAACAGATGAAGTGACGGATTCTGGGAGACAGACAGACTGACAGACAGACAGACAGACAAACAGACTGAGACAAACAACCACACAACCATTTAGCGCACAATAAAATACACCAAAAAGATCATTTCCCACCCCACCCCGTCGTTCCCGCAGTTCATGTGTTCATTTAACCCTTTGACTCCCGCACACTGTCCACCAGCATCCTGTATTGCCAACCATGCTAGCAAAGCAAAAACTTAACCCTTTAATTCCCTCACCCTTTCCACCAGCTTCCTGCAGGAAGCTGGTGGAAAGGGTGAGGGAATCAAAGGGTTAAGTTTTTGCAGTTAGTGGATAAGGTGCGGTAGTCAAAGGGTTAACCACAACCCAGCACAATGCATTGCATTCCGATTCCATAAATAACGAACAACAAACAGTTTGAATGTCAGTATCATGTTACCGACCCAACGTCTTCTATTTCCTGAACGATGGACAAATCTAAGTATAGAAACAGAAAACTGCCGGGACAGCAAACTGTGCTCCACATTTTACTAAGCGATTTCCTCACATTATAAATAATATCAATGACATGAGAGAGAGAGAGAATGAAACCAGAAAAAACAGATAGATCGAGGGCAGGGTCGCTGGATGAGATGATGGCAGATGAGGTGGAAGACACACACACACAGAAAAGGTCAGAGACAAAGAAACAGACAGACAGATACAAATGACACTGACAGTCGAGCCAAAAATAGGATGTGGACAGAAAGTCACATACAGAGAGAGTGGGACGAGAAAAAAAAAAGACAAAAAAAAAAAAAAAAAGACGAAGGCTGGGACAGTGATGAGATGACATGAGAGACAGATGAGATGAGAGACAGTAAAACAGAGTCACAGACACACAGACACACAGCAAAGAGACAAATTACAATATGTTCAAAAGGGTTTTATCATATATGAGAGACAGATGAGATGAGAGACAGTAAAACAGAGTTAGAGACACAGACACACAGCAAAGAGACAAATTACAATATGTTCAAAAGGGTTTTATCATATTTGGACAGTTCCACACGTGTTCCACTTAAGTCTGCTAGTGATGATCTGGCAGACTCTTTGACACTGCTTAAAACACTACGTGCTGGCAAGGTCTTGAAATGAGAGATAGAAAGGGGAACTGTAAAGAGAACTGTTGTTGTCATTTTTGTTTAAAGCCCGGCCAACTCTGTAGAGCCATATCTGAGCTATAACCGTTTCAAAACATACACAATACTTCAACAAGGGGAAAAAAGAAAAGAACCTTAATCACATATATCAATGCATTCGTGCACATAATCTGAGGAAATGCCTCTGGCGTTGACCACTCCAACCAATTTATCACAAAGGGAATTTAAAAAGCAAACATGAATACCAATTTAAACATGACTAAGGGCACTTAAACATATTTTCAAACTGACATAAATTACCTAAAACTGCTTCCCATTTCTCACTTCCCTAGAGCCAAAAGTGCACTTAATACATGTACCCAATTATCAATCCTAAGAAAAAGTACGTAAGACTTTATCGAACACATACCGGTGAATGGACCAGCAAGGCAGAAAATGACAGGAAGAAATGACAGAAAGCAAAGGAGGAAGAAAGAAACAGAGTGACAGAAAAGAGGAAATTTCTATCACAGAATTTCCAGAAGGTGGGGATACTATTTATACTGAAAGAACCCCCGGCATCCCCATAGGGGTTGAATTAAGACTAGGACTAAGCTGACATCACCAGAATGACTGAACCACTAAGATGGACAGTGAATTTGCCAATTGTTCTGTTATGGGCTGAGACTGAATTCATTATGTCAATTCTTGAGTATACCTCTGCATCAACTGAATCAGGCAATCTGCTACTGAGACAGGACTTTAAAAGAAACAGACACATTTTTTTCATTTTCATTTCTGCTTAAAGACCAGCCGACTGCGTAGAGCCATATCAGGGCTATAACCATTTCAAAACATACGCAATACTTCAAAAGGACAAAACGAGGAAAAGAAAATTAAGTACACGTATCAATGCATTCGCTCACATAATCTGAAGAAATGCCCCTGGCGTTGACCATTCCGTCCAATTTATCGCAAAGGGGATTTCAAAAACAAACCTGAATACAAATTTAAGCATAACTAAGGACACTAAAGCATATATAAAAGGAAAAAGACTGACACAGAGATGAGAAACAGGAAGAGAAACAAGACAGTAGAACCTTGAAAACTTGCATTTACTTTACTATTCAAGAATTGTAGTATTAAGTTGTACTAGTGGACCTGTCTTACAGCCAGTCCTAAAGAACGTGTGCCCAATGAAACTGAGGGAAAGAAATATAGGGAGACATTCATACTGAGATTTAATGCAAAATAAAACAAAAAATTTTTGTTCATTTATCTGATCATTTTTAAATGATATGACTTCTATGAATAACAAACACATAACATTTCAACAAAGAATATCACATTAAAATCTTATGCTTTTTATTTCTCGGACAATTACAGAATCTAGGGATAGAGCATCGCTATGACACAAGCTGAGATGAAGGGGGATGGAATGAGAAAGAGGGATGGAGGGAAGGGGGGGGGAGAGACAAACAAAGAGGCAGTGAGACAAAGAAAAGACAGACTGTAAATGCGTGATGAGAGATAGAGATAGCGACAGAGAGAGAGACAGAGAGACAGAGAGAGAAAGAGAGAGAGAAGAGAAAGAGGAAAGAAAGACCGAGAGAGAACTCAGAATGTTTGACAGTATATTGGCCTCTAGCAATATGTATACGATGTGAGGTGTGATAGGGAATTTGGGGTCACATGCATATTTCATTGGGGTCACATGTATATTTCATGGAGTATCTCAATTTGGGGATGACATCAAACAGGACGAAATATCAGTTCATCAAGCAATATTAATCATATTCATAACCAGTCACTGTGGTGTAGTGGTTAGCGCAATGAAATACCGACGGGAAGGCTGTTGGTTTGGATCCCCATCATTCCCTGAAAAAAATCATTGTGGGATTTTTTTTTACTCAAACCGGCTGCTACCCTGGGCTGAGCATATCAATTTCTCATCTCACCAGCAGTCATTCTTCTATTTTTTTTTTCATAATGATAATGATACTAATAGTAGATCAATATCTGTCATCTTATGCTTTGTATGTGAGCATGCAAGCACAAGCCCATGAGACTAGTATGCCAAAATTGACTGCATATTTCACAGTTGTGTACCTGAGTGACTCTGTCTGCAAATATTTTTACTTAACCCTTCTGTTTGCAAATATTAATATTTAACCCTTTGACTCCCACACCCTATCTACCAACTATAAAAACTTAACTCTTTGACTCCCTCACCCTATCCACCAGCTTCTGCGGAAGTTCATGGATAGGATAGGAGTCAAAGGTATTTGCTCTACCTTGATCCTCACTATCCCAGTTCCTGCGAAGCTAGTGATGAGGTGAGGCGTCAAAGGTTAAGTTTTTGCTCTGCTAGCACGGTTGGCAATACAGGATGCTGATGGACAGCATGCAGGAGTCAAAGCGTAAACCAAAATGCTCAGAGTACTCACTGATGCCTATTATTGCACTTAAATAAAGTAATTTCTTCGTTAACAGTGTTACTGGCTGACTAAATACTTAAACTGTATTTCACTGCCCTAGGTTGCTCATATAAACAATGCAATAAGTTGATCAGTTAGTTCGTCAGCTCTCGGCTCTCAAAAAAGCTTCTCTCTTAACCCTTTGACTCCCGTATCTTATCCACCAACTGCAAAAATTTAACCCATTGACTCTCTCACCCTTTTGACTCTCTCACCCTATCCACCAGCTTTCTGCAGGGTGAGGGAGTCAAAGAGTTAAGTTTTCGCTTTGCTAGCGTGGTTGGCTATGCAGGATGCTGGTGGACAGGGCGCAGGAGTCAAAGGAGTAACTGCACCTTGGTTCTAACTAAAACTTGCGAAAGAAATCTTTCTGTTTTTGGCCCCACAACATGGAACTACCTCTTACTATCTTTAAGACAAAGCAGTCATCTGCTTACTTTCAAAAAGCACTCCAAAACACATCTATTTTAGAACTATCGCCAAAAATCTAAAATAATTCTTGTGGCTCTTCAAATCCAATGGTATTGCGATTTGTCTTGTTTGAGTTATGTGTGTGTGTGTGTGTGTGTGTGTGTGTGTGTGTGTGTGTGTGTGTGTGTTGTGTGTGTGTGTGTTATTTGTGTGTGTGTGTGTGTGTGTGTGTGTGTGGTCAGGGAGGGTGTGTGTGTGTGTGTGTGTATGTGTGTGTGTGGTTGGGTGTGTGTGTATGCACAGAAGGGGTGTGTGTGTGTGTGTGTGTGTGTGTGTGTGTGTGTGTGTGTGTGTGTAGTGTGTGTGTGTGGGTGTGTGTGTGGTGTGTGTGTGTGCATGTGTGTGTGTGTCTGACTCTGTGTGTGTGTGTGTGTGTGTGTGTGTGTGTGTGTGTGTGTGTGTGTGTGTGTGTGTGTGTGTGTGTGTGTGTGTGTGGTGTGTGTGTGTGTGTTTGTGTGTGAATGTGTGTGTGTGTGTGTGTGTGTGTGTGCATATATGTGTGTATGTACATGTGTATGCATGCTTGATATGTGTGTGTACTTTTCATGGTGTGACTGTTGCTGATAAACTGAAAAACATATTTGTTGTTATTTTTGAAGAACAATGTTTATGCTGCATGCACTGATCTACTGGCGTACACATGCATCCCATATGTTTGTATCGCATTACACTGGATTGGCGCTGAAATGTCTGAGCTGCATTGATGTATTAGTGTATGCATCAACTGCTGTATCGCATTATTGTATTCTTAACGCAATGTTTATGCTGTTTGTAAAGTGCAACAACCATTCTCTGACATGTATGTTTACATTATCTAATGGTAGTAGTAGTATTTGTAGTAGTAGTAGTAGTAGTCAAGTAGTAGCATAGTAGTAGTAGTAGTAGTAGTAGTAGTAGTAGTAGTAGTATAGTAGTCGTCGTCGTTGTCGTCGTCATCGTCGTTGTAGTAGTAGTAGGAGGAGGAGGAGGTGGAGGAGGAGGAGGAGTGTCATTATTCATAATCATCATCATCATCATCATCATTATTATTTTTATTATTGTTATTATTATCATCATCATCATCATTATCATCACTACTACTGCTACTGCTACTACTATACTAGTATTACAGCTGCTGCTGCTATGCTGCTGCTGACTACTACTACTGCTACTACTACAACTATCATTATCATCATTATCATTACTATTATTATCATCATCATCATCATTATCATCATTATTATCAATGTCAGAATAAAGCTTTTATCTATTCTAAGTACTAAGTACAAAAGCTGGTCATCCACTACATGGTTAGAAACGGGACAGAAGAAAGTAGAAATGTTAGATGAAATAAAACGAATATTCCAAACACTACAAAGAGGCCAGGAAAAACCCTGCGTGTGCAGTAGTTCAACAACAATTTAACCCTTTGACTCCTGCAAAAACTTAACCCTTTGATTCCCTCACCCTATCCACCAGCTTCCTGCAGGAAGCTGATGGATAGGGTGAGGGAGTCAAAGGGTTAAGTTTTTGCTTTGCTAGCATGGTTGACAATGCTGGCTGTTGATGAATAAGGTATGAGAGTCAAAGGGTTAACATTTTTTTCTAATGAATAAAGACTGTGCTTTTTACTTTCTAGCCTAACTGCTTACATTTATCAGCATTCATAAAAGCCCCAAAATTTGAAACGTGATTAATAAATTTTTCAAAATAAATTTTGTCTCCACTACCCACTAGTTGGGCATTACCTGCAAATTCAGATGTTTTGAATTCTTTCTTACTGAATGTAATGCATCTTTGTTTTCTCAGATCATAATTGCTGATGTTTCAACATACAAATGAATATGAAGAGAGTGGATCACCTTGGCTGTAGTCTCTTTCCACAGAGAACCAGTGCCTAAACCCCTTTGTGTGTATTCATATGTGGTATATATCAGATACACATGTTAAAGATCCTCCAAGTCATCAATCAATGTTCAGTGGCCTACGAAAACATAAGAAACACCCACATACATATCCCTGATGATACAGACTGTGCAACAGCATAGTGGTATGTGGTGTCAGCTCACCTAACAGTTTGAGGTCTCCATGCTCCATTAAAAATGTGATTATGTGTTATGTACATCGATTCCAATGAGTTCAGAGAACAATGCTATACAATAATGATTTATAATCATCCTAACAATAACAAAACTGAAACAGTATGTTTTAATGGTCTTCATAAATAAACAGTGACTGAATGATGCTCCCTTTATAATCATCATATCAACCAACTGAAGTTGTATGTTTTAACAATCTTCAAAAATAAAGTGACTGAATGATGCTCCCTTTATAATCATCATAATAATAACCAGTTTGAATTGTATGTTTTAACAATCTTCAAAACAAAACAGTGACTGAATGGTGCTCCCTTTATAATCATCATAATATTAACCAGTTTGAATTGTATGTTTTATGTCTCAAAACAAAACAGTGACTGAGTGATGCTCCCTTTATAATCATCATAATAATAA
This sequence comes from Monoplex corrugatus, assembly GCA_030674185.1. Taxonomy (NCBI): domain Eukaryota; kingdom Metazoa; phylum Mollusca; class Gastropoda; order Littorinimorpha; family Ranellidae; genus Monoplex; species Monoplex corrugatus. The sequence goes on along the minus strand of JAPXFY010000027.1, from coordinate 13,589,927 downwards.
CCAGTTTGAATTGTATGTTTTACAATCTTCAAAACAAAACAGTGACTGAATGGTGCTCCTTTATAATCATCATAATAATAACCATTTGAATTGTATATTTTAAAAATCTTCAAAACAAAACAGTGACTGAATGGTGCTCCCTTTATAATCATCATAATATTAACCAGTTTGAATTGTATGTTTTAACAATCTTCAAAACAAAACAGTGACTGAATGGTGATCCCTAATCCTAAGGACTATAATAATTGGCCCTTCCAATTAGAACCAACAAAAACAAACTCTGGCAGTCTTTTCCTTCAGTTCAGGCTGCTCAACGAAACATCATATAAAAACTCTGTTGTTGTTGGTTTTGTCTTAAGTTTCTTATACAACGAAACATATATAATTCTGTTCTGTTGGTTTTGCCTAGTTTCCTTATACAACGAAACATTATATAAGTTCTGTCTTGTTGGTTTTTCCTAAGTTTCCTTATATAACGAAACATTATATAAGTTCTGTTCTTGTTGGTTTGTCCTAATTTCCTATACAAGAAACATTTATAAGTTTGGTCTTGTTGGTTTTGTCCTAAGTTTCCTTATACAACGAAACATTATATAAGTTCTGTTCTTGTTGGTTTTGTCCTAAGTTTCCTTATACAACGAAACATTATATAAGTTCTGTTCTTGTGGTTTTGTCCTAAGTTTCCTTATACAACGAAACATTATATAAGTTCTGTTCTGTTGGTTTTGTCCTAAGTTTCCTTATACACGAAACATTATATAAGTTCTGTTCTTGTTGTTTTGTCCTAAGTTTCCTTATCTTTTGTGAGCATTTGACAGCCCTATTGACTGAAAGTTTGTGCCTGTCTTGTTTGTTCATTTTTTGATTTAACATCTTTTCACTATGAGTGATATAAGGTGAAAAGAACAAAATGATATATAAGCATAGAGGATGAGAGTGGGGGGGGGGGGGGGGGGGGGGCTGAGGGAAGACGGAGTAAGAGACAGAAAGTTTGTAAAAGGAAGAGGCAAGGTCTTAAGAAAAGACACATGGGTCTTGTTTAGTTATGTAGATCAACATGTTCTCATTCTGTTTTTGTGTGTTTTTGTTTCTGGCGGTTGTAACACAAAAAAAGAAAGCAGAATTTAAATGCAATAACTGAAAGTACTGCAACTACCATGTCGTTATAAGTCAAAAACTACTGAAAAAAACATACTGACGCAATGCAATGATCTAGTACAACAAATGATACGAAAAAGTCAGAATGTTAGTGCTGAAGAAGATTGAAATTCTGGCTAACTGAACTTTTGCTTATTAGGTTTGTTCAGGTGCTACAGTGCACAGAATAATTCTATATATGCAACAGCACAAAAACCACACAGTTAAGCTCCACACTAATGTTCACAGCTGATGCCATCAGCCCATGTGTATAAACCTTACATACTGAGAGGTATTACAATTATGATGAAAGGTTTAACAAGGCTTCACACTCTTTGCTCATTTTTCATCCCTTACAATATGTCCATGTAGCTAAATTGTCCTAAATATATGTATGTGTGCAAGTGATACTGAAAGAGGACAATAACTTGGGTCAGGTGTCACTTGCCTACTAGGCTGAGCATCCTCTGCATGTGCAGGCGTGCGTGTGTGCGCGTGTGTGCATGCGAGCGTGCAAACGTGAGTGCGTAAGTGTACACGTGTGTGTGTTGACAACATTGTTACTTGATTTACAAAGCAACAAGCATGCTCTTGACAAGGACCATTTGCACTATGTAACTGAAATTATTACCAGTATTATCATTATCATTATCGATTTAAAAGTTAAAGTGATCAACAAAACCTGATCATACACTGTTCCTCTTGTTCAAAGATCAGTACACCATATTTCAACAACAAAAAAGAAATCTACACACCATTTGTGATTAACCCCCAAAATTTAACTGCGGACCAAATTAACATGCCAGTTTCTTGCGTTTAAAAAAGCCTGGAGTGAATACACTTACTGGGGAAAAAAACTTTAAGCAAAATAACTGATTAAATCATAAGAATTTTGCCTGATAAGCACAAGGAAGTCAGTTCGTTTCTTATATGTGGAAAAAAGCATAAGTACAAAGTTAATCATTATGAATTACATAACCACACACGCAGGTTTACTTAACGACATCAAAAGTATGCCTCAATCAGCATGAGTCACACTGCTAATTTAGAGAATGACTTCAGTTTCAGTTTCTCAAGATGATGTCTCTGCATAAATTCCATATGCACCAAATTCAAAAGAAAAAGAAATATGAGCAAAAACTCTTTCTCATTAAATGCTCCTGTACTTTACTCATCATCACAGGATTTCATCTTTTGGCAAACAAAATGAAGAAAAAGGACTTTGGTTCTAAAAACCAATCATACAATGGCCAAAACAATTAGCCAGACTTGGGATTTAAAATTAACTGATTTAGCTAGATCCCTAAAGCAAGAATATAATGTGCACACTACATAACAGCTCAAATCCATCTGAATCCATCATTTTCACACCTTTTCTCTAGGTATAAGGGAAAGAAAGCAAATGCTTTCTGTTGTGCAAATATCTTAAGTTACTTAAAACACATCCTGAAGAATAAAAACCATTAAGCCTACTTCAATTAAGAGCACAGCAAACATACATACCTAGAGGGCTCTACAAGATTGTATGTCGATCTGCAAAAAGTCATTACTCATAATTTTGTCACCATTCCAATTCAAACTGTACATCAGATACCGTTTCTGTAGTACTCTATATTCTCACTCTTATTGTTGGTTAAAGCCCAGCCGACTGCATGGAGCCATATCAGGGCTATAACCATTTCAATATACACACAGTACCCTAACAGAAGGGCAAAAAAGGAACAGAAAATTAAATACACATACCAATGCTTCTGTGCACATAATCTCAGAAGACGCCCCTGGCACTGACCATTCCATCCTATTTATCACACAGGGGATTAATAAAACATACCTGAATACACACTGAAACATAAAGGACACTAAAACATATTATAAAAACGGGGTGAAATTACCTAAAATTGCTTTCACATAACTCATTTCCCTAAAGCCAAAAATGCACTTAACACATGTTCCCAATTATCAATCCCAAGACAAAGTACACAAAGACTTTATTAAACATATACAGGTGACTGGACCAGCAAGGCAGAAAATGATAAGAAGAAATGGCCGAAAGCAAAGGAGGAAGAAAGAAACAAGAAGAGTGACAGAAAAGAGGAAATATCTAGCACAGAATTTCCAGAAGGTGGAGATACTGTTTATGCTGAAAGAGCCCCCGGCATCCCCACTGGGGGGACAGGAAGAAATGACAAAAAGCAAAGGAGGAAGAAAGAAACAAAGAGAGTGAAAGAAAAGAGGAAATAATATAGCACAGAATTTCCAGAAGGTGGAGATACTAAAGACAAAAATAAAGGCAAGGAAAAAAATTCAATATATATCAGACTTCTAATGTTTTCATCTATGTATCTATTGTGTGAATCCAAATAGGTCTACCACAGATAAAATACTTAATCATCACCAAAACCTATGCAAAAATGACACTCTACTCACTCTATTATTTGCATCCGAAAATATACAAAGAAGAAACTTAAAAAGAGAGGGTGATTGTGAAACAAACAAAAAAAGCTGTCAATCAATAAACTATGGATGACATTTTCCATAAAACATGGAACTCATGAGAATGGAGAGGGGTCCAGTGTAAATATCCAACAGACAAAATAAGAGATCAGAGCAAACTCTGTTAATTAAAGTTTTAACCATATTTATACAGACTCACCACTCAAGACTTGTTTATCTCTCCAAAAGTGACTACAGCTCTAAAGATCACCTAAAGATTAACCCTTTGACTCCCACACCCTGTTTATCAGCATCCTGCATTGTCAGTTATGCTAGCAAAGTAAAAACTTAACCCTTTGGCATCCTCACCTTATCCATCAGCTTCGTGCAGGAAGCTGGTGGATAGGGTGAGGGCGTCAAAAGGTTAAGTTTCTGCAGTTGGTGGATAGGGTGCAGGAATCAAAGGGTTAAAGAGAATGGCATTTCCCTGTCTGTATCATTTAAACTGAAAAACTCCTCAACAAATGTTTCATTTTAATAAAGTCTGCTCGATCATTAAATCAGATCAATAATTTGTGAAATATACCACTTATTCATTTCTCCTGAAAACTCAATATGAGTCCCATACTCACACTGTGCTAGGATAATCATTAAAACTGAAAAAAGAGGGGATTAATTCAACTTACCATCTGAAAACACCCCGGCTTATTCAGAAACATATGCCAGGTATTACATTTTTATATCTTTAACACTAAGAGACTGCTGACTATTACAGTATCAGACTATTTCTTAGTTATGACTCATCACACAATGGATTCACTAGAATCACTACAACCTCTGCAAACTGCCATTCAGCTCAAATTATTAAAAAGAAGACTGAGATTAAAGAAAAAAAAAGTAAAACACTCGGCTCATTTAGATCAAATTACATGCACACAGGAACACTGTGATATTTGCAGCTTGCTACTAATGTTAGCTGCTAAAAAACATTAGCATTTCTCAGATAACGCACACTGTAAAGGTTAACAAAAAGATGAATGCATCTGACGTTTTCTCATTGTGTCACCTTGTGTGTGTGTGTGTATGTGTGTGTGTGTGTGTGTGTGTGTGTGTGTGTGTGTGTGTGTGTGTGTGTGTGTGTGTGTGTGTGTGTGTGTGTGTGTGTGTGTGTGTGTGCGAGTGTGTGTGTGTGTGTGTGTGTGTGTGTGTGTGCGAGAGTGAGTGTGTGTGTGTGTGTGTGTATGTGTGTGTGTGTGTGTGTGTGTGTGTGTGTGTGTGTGTGTGTGAAGGTGCGCATGTTTATGGTGTATGTGCATACGCGCATTTGCACGTCCATATATGTGTGTATGTGCAGCAAAGGTGTGCATAGCATGCAAGTGCATTTGTATGATTTCATTGTAAGCATGCATGCGCAGATGTCTGATTTCATTGTATGCATTTACATTTGTTTGATTTCACAGTATGTATGCATGTGCAGCAAAGAAAACAAACGAGACAGTCTTGATGAAGGCAGACACAAGTAGATCACTCATATTATTAAGGAAGATTAGGAAAAGACAGGCAACATTTATAGGCCATTTTATGAGGAAGGGGGACTTGGAGCACCTGGTCACAACAGGAAAGCTGGAGGGAAAGAGAGCACCAGGTAGACCCAGGGAGAAAATGCTGGACGGACTTGCAGTGGCTGGGGATGAGGAGGGTGGGGGAGATGCTAGGGGCAACGAGAGATAGAGACAGATGGAAGTCCATGATCGCCAACGCCATGCGGCAGGGCACCTGATGATGATGATGATGCATGTGCAAATGTCTAATTTCACTGTTATGTGCAGTTGTATGATTTCACTGTACTGATGTTTTTTAAATATTAATTTATGCATGTGCGATCATATGATTTCATTACAACTAATACAAGTTATATATATAATATATATATATATATATATTATATGTGCATGCATTATGTGCAGTTGTAACTTGTATGATTTCGTTGTCATGTATAACACACTTTGTGTGGTTGCATGATTTCACTGGATGACTGTTTTTTGTATAACTTCATTGTATGAATGAGCAGTTGTGTGATTTCACTGTACGAGTGTGCAGTTAAGTATTATTTCAATGTTAGTGTGTGGTTTTTATATTATTTCAATGGGGTTTTTCTTTCTCCTTCTTTTTTAGGATCATCGCACTCAGGGAGTTCACCTTTGCGCTCACCTTTTTCTTTTTCATTCCATTTTCTACGCCACCTTAATCAGTTAATGGCCGCAGAAGCTGGAACAGTTCTTACAATGCAATGATGATGATGTCAATGAGGATGATAATCATGATGCTATGGAGTTCCATGTAGGACTGAGACTTTGTGACAGGCCTGTACTCTACGCTTACTATCATAACATATCCTGGCATCAACCAAGCCCGAGAGATACAGACACCTGCGGTGCTGGTCTGAAAATTTGAACAACACCCTCAATGACCCATCGGTGAAGCGGATGAGACCTGACTGTGAGGTCCCAGTCTTTCCAATGAGCCCATAGCACGCTCAACTCTGGGTAGGAGCTGGTCAGAGCCGAAAAAACGCACAATGACATATGTTTGAAGGGACTGATGGATATTCGAACCCACAACCTTCCAGTCGGTAGCCCATTGTACTAACCACTACACCACGGCAACTGCAATGTCTGCATGGGCAGTTGTATGGCCCATCAATGCATGCACACCTGTACAATTAGAATTAGGAGCACTTTTCAACAGACAGGGGAAGACTTCAAATACACTGAAATAAAAACACTGAGGATTTCAGCGACTGTTTAACAACAACTTTGCTACCCATCCTAACACTGTTCTTCTATCACTCATTCTGGTGATGTCGGTGTTTGTCAGATCCTGTTTCCCTCCCCATTTTAATTAAGACAGCCACTGCATGGGGTTTCGCACAGAATCAAGGGATCTGCCGCTGTACCAGCAGGCTCGGGTAAGGGTGCAATAAGGAGTGCAGTGAATCCCTCTTGAGTATAGGAGTTTACTCAAGAGGGATTAATTCCACTCGGACAGTTCCATGTAATATATACTCCACCCAAATCTCATCAATTGTCTGGCAGGCCCACTGAGTCTGTCGCAAAACCCTATATGCTGGGTACGTCTTGCACTTGGGAGAAGCAGGAGGGGGGGGGAGGGTGGGGGCTAGAGGGAACTATACAGGAAGCTGGTGGATAGGGTGAGGGAATCAAAGAGTTAAGTTTTTTCTTTGCCAGCATGCTTGACAAGGCATGATGCTGGTGCACATGGTGCAGAAGTCAAAGGGTTAAACATTAAGAAGTGCAGTGAAAAAGCCAGTTTTTAATGTTGTGGGCTGGGACTGGTCTCAAAACATAAGATCTTGAATCCGTGGCTCTGTTAACAGCAACCAGCCCACAAACAAGCTCCAAACAGAAAGAGCAAAGAAACCTCTGCAGAGAGAAAGACCATTAACCCTTTGACTTGCGCACCCTACCCACCACCTGCAAAAACTAAACCCTTTGGCTCCCTAACCCTATCCACCAGCTTCCTGCAGGAAGTCAGAGGCTTATGTTTCTGCTTTGCTAGCATAGTTGACAATGCAGGATAATGGTGGATGGTGTGCCGGAGTTAAAGGGTTAACAAAGTTGATTTAAGAGCAATAATGAGCAAGAGTGGGATCTATCTGAGAGATTCAATCAGACAAACAGACAGACAGACAAGAGGCAGGCACAAAGATTAAAAAGCACACACACACACACACACACACACACACACACACACACACACACACACACACACACACACACACACACACAAACACACACACAGACACACACACACATACACACACAAAAACACACACACACAAAATACAATCAACTCTGGATAGGAGCCCACTGGGGCCAAAAAAAGTCCCACAATGATTCTGAGAGAACCAATGGTATTTGAACCCAATCATCCAGTAGGTTTGTGTCCCGCAAAAATGTTGTAGGAGAAGCCAGTTTGCAAAAATGTTGAAGGAGAAGCTAGTTTGTGTCCTGCAGAAATGTTGTAGGAGAAGCTAGTTTATGTCCTGCAAAAGTGTTGTAGGAGAAGCCAGTTTGTGCCCTGCAAAAACGTTGTAAGAGAAGCCAGTTTGTGCCCTGCAAAAATGTTGTAAGAGAAGCTAGTTTGTGCCCTGCAAAAGTGTTGTAGGAGAAGCCAGTTTGTGCCCTGCAAAAGTGTTGTAGGAGAAGCCAGTTTGTGCCCTGCAAAAATGTTGTAAGAGAAGCTAGTTTGTGCCCTGCAAAAATGTTGTAGGAGAAGCCAGTTTGTGTCCTGCAAAAATGATGTAGGAGAAGCTAGTTTGTGTCCTGCAAAAATGTTGTGGAGAAGCTAGTTTGTGTCCTGCAAAAATGTTGTAGGAGAAGCAAGTTTGTGTCCAGCAAAAAGGTTGTAGGAGAAGCTAGTTTGTGTCCTGCAAAAATGTTGTAGGAAAATCCTCTGTTAAAATGCAAAATTGGTGATGCATTTTCTTGTGACTACAAAGAGAGTAGTCTCAAGTTTCCCATAAAAAGACTAAAACTATGTAATCAAATTGCTCTGTCTGAATCAAAACTATCGTTTAAAAAAAAATTCAAGAGAAAGTAAAACATGAAACAAAAAGTAATTACATACCTATTTTCTTTGCAGACACACTGCAGGATCAGCAACATCAGCAGCATCAGCACCGCCACTGCCATCATCAGGGTTTCTGATGTCAGGGTCACTGCCCCCTCTCCCTCCCCCATCGTCTCCGCTGCCATTAAGTGGCGTAACCATGGTGACGCCCCTGCCTGTGTCATAACTTCTTTTTCAGCATTCTGTCTGTTGGGGATAAAATGAATATGACATAGTTAGTGAAATACTCTGCAGAATGTTACGTACGCATTGTTAGTGAAATACTTTGCAGAATGTTACAATACACCTTATTAGTGAAATACTTTGCAGAATGTTGCATACTCAATGCAACCTGCATCATCAACACAATCCTAATGAGAACAGTTCTGCAAGGAAAAGTTGAGGTCAAAACTAGTAATGTGGGTGGACAACCCATCTCTTTTATGAACAACATCACCAACATCTGTGGTTTGAAGGTCTATGAAATAGCAGACAGAAGTTAAGACCAGAGTGAATGCAGGAGAATTGTTGTTTCATCTATTGCAGTTGCTACCATCAAACTTGATAACGCTGACAGGTGACAGGTGACTTACTAACTCAAATTTAATAATGTTGTATAACATTTACACTTGACATGATTTGAACACTGGAGTAAATTTCTGTATTGTCACAGATTCCAATGAAAAGTTTACCTTGAAAAGTCAGTGTGTTTACTGGATATTATAATTTCTTGCCATCATATTTACACTCGATATGATTTGAACACTGGAATAAATTTCTGGATTTTCACCCAGTTCTAATGAAAAGTTACCCTGAAAAATTAGTGTGTTTACTGGATTTAAATTTCTTGCCATCAAGTATCTACACAAACTACATGAACATCTGCAGACAATGCTGAATCAGTGAATGAAACACTGTCACTTCTCTAATGTATTCCTGACACATCAATACTGGACTGGCCATCCTGAAATCATCACATACAATGATACATCACACATCAGCAACACACACACACATGTGTATGCATATATATATATATTATATATATATAAACTTGTGTGCACACGGAAATTGCAGCCCACAAACATCAAAATGAATAAACAAATTTACATGATTTATAAAATAAAAAACAAATTATAATAACAACTAAATCACAAACAGTGTACATTCACAAACTAGCTGAAGAAAATCAGAGTGTTTAGGCTACAACTTAACTAGTTTCTGCTAGGTTTTAGTTCGATCTTCTGTTCAAACTTTCATCAGGTAAAATTAATATGTAAAGCTAGCGGAAACAATAAACCTATATATACATTTACATATATTCTGCTAGCCATCTCAGATGAAAACACCATAAAATGTATTGATTTCAGAATTCAAAAAGGCAGGTGGAAGTCTTGGGTTCAATCCCAGCCTGCAACATAAAACTGGCCTGTTTGCTATTCTAATGGGCCAATCATTCTGGTATGTCAGCTTAGTGTTTCACAGCTCTTGTCTGCACCCCTTCCCCACTCTTCCCATTCCAAGACCATTGCCAGTGCACAGGCTTTTGTACAGTTCAAGAAGTCTGCCAGGTAACCACCAGTAGAGCGCATAATAAGGAATTGTACATGTTGTATAGTAAACCCTTCTTGAACAAACACCAAGCTCCAAGTTCAGAATTCACACTCCAACACAATTATGGGTTAAATCCATTTCTCAAACTCTGACTCAACTTAAACTCTAAAAATATTTCAAAAAATCAATATTCTCGCTTCATTCATAAAATTCTAACTTTCAAACAACTCAAAACAGTGTTACAATTACTAGATTTCACACTCCAACACAATTATGGGTTAAATCCATTTCTCAAACTCTGACTTAACTTAAACTCTAAAATATTAAAAAAAATCAATATTCTCGCTTCATTCATAAAATTCTAACTTTCAAACAACTCAAAACAGTGTTACAATTACTAGATTTAAACAGTGACATGAGCACAGAAACATTAACTAAGTAAAAGTAGTAGCATTGGTAAAATGGGCGCAGTAATCAGATAGGTAATCGGAAGGTCCAGGGTTTGATCCACTTGGATACCCCCACATGGCGATAAAGGGTGGAGATATTTCTGATCTCCCAGGTCAGTGTGTGCAGACCTGCCAGTGTCTATGCAAAGTATCAATGATACATATTACACTTACACTAGTTACAGATCTTGTTAAGCCACATCAATATGCAGTGGTTAATAAAATGGAAACATGAAAACATCCAGCATATACCCCCAGTGAAGATCCACACTGTGTAACAACAGTGTGATAGTGGTCAGCTTGCCTAACACAGTAACAGCTCGAGTTCTACATGCTCAACTAAAAGTCTGATTATGTGTAATACACAATGAGTCCAAATGAGTTTGGAGAAGAGCACCATAAGAATGATATTAACAATGAACACAGCATTATCCCAACAGTAAAAGTTACAACACTTTGTCGAGTCAGTAATCGGTGACATTAATTACTCTGTAATGTATTTTTGTAACCACATAACAACTTCCTTGTATTGTAATCAAGTATTTCACCACTCATTCTGGTTTTGCCCAGTACAGAAAAGTATCAAGGACACTTCCTTGTTCTCTCTCTCGCCTGTCCAAATATCTCTCACCCCCACCCTCTCTCTCTTTCTCTCTCTCTAACTCTTTAACATGACACTGAATGTAAAAAAAGCATTTGTTGCTTAATCTATTGTATGATCTTTGAAAAGAAATTATTTCGTCTGGTCTTGTCTCTCTGCCTCCATTTCTCCTTACGCATTGAAATTTTGGCCGAAACAGAATGAAGTATTTTCCTGTGTTTTTCTCTCTTTCTCCTGTGTGCATTGACTATACACACAAACACACACACACGCACACACACACACTCTCTCTCTCTCTCTCTTAAATGGGTATAATGCGAGAATAAGCACACACTAATGTGAAATCTCTTCCTCTTACACATTTTCGTGCAAATGAAAAAAAATAATTTTCTCAAAATACAAATTCTCCTTTCCCTTCCCCTGTGTGTGCGTGCGTGTGTGTGTGTGTGTGTGTGTGTGTGTGTGTGTGTGTGTGTGTGTGTGTGTGTGTGTGTGTGTGTGTGTGTGTGTGTGTGTGTGTGGTGTGTGTGTGTGTGTGTGGTGTATGTGTGTGTGTGTACATGTCCACTCACACAATATGTTTATTCAGTTTTTCTACGGTTTTTTTTTTCCACTGGTACATATATCATATATGCGCATGTATGCCCAGGGCTGGCGAAATCCACTCGCCCGGTCACCCGAGGCAAGTAAAAAACCTATCTGGCAAGTCAAAATCAAAAACTACTAGTACTAGTCTGTGGGGTGAGTGACAATTCACACAGACTAACCCTTTAAAAGTAAGTGATTAAGATTATGAAACAGGAAAAATATTGCAGGATGACGATGAAATAATTTGAAAAACATAACAAAAGACAGTTGGACTAAAACAGTAAAAGAAACTGGTCACGTAAGCAAAAAGAGAATGATTATAAATATAAATATATCTATACATTGAACTAAGATTCTCTCTAACTTACACAGAAAAGCCATGTGAACTTTGAGATCAGTCATCAACATTTTGCATAGATCTTCATGTTATCACCTGATCTCCCACTGTTCACCTTCCCCCCCCCCCACCCCACCCCATCCTGATGAAAGTCTCCAGAAGAAAATTTGACTACCTTTGTTGTAACAATGGCTTATTCTGCTAATATTTTTCATCATCATCATAAAGAGAATTTTGCTATTTTTCAGGGCAACATGTCGGGCTAGTGAAAATATCTGCGGGCTAATAGATCTTGAAATCCACTAGCCTGGCTGGCTAGTAGAAAAATTCAATCTTCTCCAGGCCTATAAGCCTATACCTAATCAAACGTAAGCAGACTTGAAAGTAGTAACTACGGCCTGCACATCTGCATGAGATAATCACAGCAATCACTTGTGATGCCTGGTGTATATTTTCTATGTCAGTGTGTGCATAACAGGATATGTGTCTGTGGGTGCGTGTGTATGTGTGTGTGTGTGCGCGTGCGCGCGCGCGTGTGTGTGTGCGTGTGTGTGTGTATGTGCGTTTGAGAGTGTGTGTGTATGTGTGTTTGTGTCTGTGACTGTGAGTCTGTCTGTCCATGCGGATGTGAAACTGATCTTCATCTTGATCGTATTATGTCAGCAGCAGGAACCACAACTGGCATACAAAAAAAAAAAAAATGAAACATGCGATGGGAAAGGGTATAGTGCTGAAAAAAAAAAAAGATACACGCGATGGGAAAGGGTACAGTGCTGAATCATGAATGTTTCAGTTTTTTCAGTTTCAGTGTCAGTTTCTCAAGATGATGTCTGCGCATGGAATGAGTTCCAACTGCACTGATGCCACTGGTGCCAAGTGATGGAGATGATCTTAATGATCATGGTACAAGTCTTATGCCTGCGCACAGACACATGAGCTGGCCTGAGGTTCTGCCTTGCATATGGGATTTGTATCTAATATTAGTATTTGTATCATTCTGTCTAATGTAATATTAGTATTTGTATTGATCACTCTCAGATTCTGTCATTGGAACAATCTGGTGTTTAGCAGGCCACTCAGGGTATTGGTCCATACGCACAACTCACAGAGATCAAGTCACAATGTTAAATAAATCGAAGGCTCTTTTTTCCCTAATGGATAAAGAAAACTGAAACCAAAATAGACCTGGGGAAAGACTGAGAGGATTGGTGTGTGACTATGACAGTATCTGAGTATGAGAAAGAGAGAAGGGGTTGGGTGGGGTGAGAGACAGAAAAATGAAGACAACAGCAGCCAGTCATACTACACGAAACCTGAAACTGTCACTGTGTAACTCAAAGCTAGTATCTATTTCTGTGAATTTTATGTGATTATGATCTAGACTCTAGCCTACGGCATCCGGTTTTGCGGTGTTAAGTCCGAAAGAAAGCGAGAGACCGTAGAAGTCATTACAATAAAACTATTATCAATTTCCACTTTATAACAGAAGAAAAAAAACATCTCGTAATACTCACTCATGCGTACAAAACAGCCAAAAGAATAACAAAAATCCGGTCTCGCAACTGAGATGTTCACGCTTCAAGCCATTCCCAATTCCACACTATGACACACTTTCTTCGTTTCGAATTTCGTCTGCCACACAATTGAATTGTATCTTCGTTTAGCCCAAGTTCTAATCCACAGGAAAACCACCCACAGAAAATAGAAACACAAGCAAAATGGCAAAAACTATTAAATTAGTTTTCGGCCGATGATCATGTGGCTTCCTCAGTCAAATGGAACACGCCCTGTCAAGTAAACTGCGTAAAGTCTGCTTCGCTACCTCCACTTGTTTATAAAGCACACACACACCATTGCGGAAATAATATAGGTGTGGGAAGGGACATAATGTCAATATAATCTCTGCTATGAATAATTTAAAAGAGTCTGTACTAACTAATATACAAAACTGATTTATATATTCTTTGATGAATGAATATATCAAATTATTCTCAAAATGTTTTTGCCGTAATAAAGAGATTTTAATAAGTTTTTTAATATTATTGCTTAAAATATTTATAAGTAGCTTAGAGATTATAAAGTTCAAGGGTAGCAACCCCAGACCAATCTGTCTGTGGCTTCGGGTATTAGTTACTTCCCCTGATATGAAAGGCTTCCCTAACAACGTCAGGTAAGCGCTGTCCGATCTCTGTCTTTATTTGTCTGTCTGTCTGTCTGTCTGTCTGTCTGTCTGTCTGCCTGCCTGTCTGTCTGTCGGTCGGTCTCTCTCTCTGTCTCTGTCTGTCGGTCGGTCTCTCTCTGTGTCTCTGTCTCTGTCTCTATCTCTCTCTGTCTCTCTGTCTGTCTCTGTCTCTCTCTCTGTCTCTCTGTCTCTGTCTCTGTCTCGTCTCTGTCTCTCTCTCTGTCTCTCTCTCTCTCTTTCGCTCTATTCCTCCGGCACTCTGAAACAAATTTACACAAACTTCCAGCATTTCCCGCGTTGAACTTCACTTATTTTGACTGGGTTATGAGAAAGAAAAAAAGCAGTCAATATCGACAGGTAGGCTACTCGTTGATAATGTTCATCTTTCCAGCAAGGGTCTTTCCTTCTCGACAGTAAGACCTCCTTATGCTCAAACAGCATAAAAAAAAAAAACAACGATACAAGAGGCTGACATGGTACAACTCCATCAACATCCCCAGTATCTCACAATGCAAAAAAACACTTCAGTTACAGTTTCTCAAGATCGTGAAATGACATGGGACACCCCATCAACGAGACAGTAAACAAAGCTAACCAAATGCTGGGTTTCCTCAGGCACAATTTAAAGATCAGCTCCAGTTCCATCAAGGAGAAGTCGTACACGGCGTTCGTGAGACCCTTCTTGAATATGCATCATCAATATGGGATCCATACACACAGAAGAGCATAAACAAGTTGGAAGCCGTTCAGAGACGTGCCGCCCGTTTCGTGCTCAACCGATATCACAACACATCAAGTGTCAGCCGATTGATCGACCAACTGGGCTGGCCATGTCTTGAGCAGCGAAGAAGAACCACACGCCTGGGGTTCATTTACAAAATCCACCATGGACTAATCCAGTGCCCAATTATCAGGAGCAAACTAGTCCCACCCCCACCACGACAGCGCCGTACCCACAACCAGCAGTTCTGCCTCATCAACACCAGAACTCAGTACAGAGGTGGCTCTTTTCTACCCAGACTGTTGGGAACTGGAACCATCTTCCCAACGAAACAGTAGAGGCAGCAACAGTCGATGCTTTTGTGTCGCGAGCCTCCGCCCAACAGTGAGTTTCTGAACACCACGTGGCCCTTTCGGTAACGGATTTCAGCAATGTCTACGGACAAGAGAATAGTGAAATGATCGGAGCTTACGAATGGACGTGTCTACAAACCCCCCCCCCCCCCCCCCTTTATGTGCCGGAATGATCATCCTCAAGATCGTGGGCACCAAAGGAAAGGAAGGAAGGAAGGAAGATGACGTCTCCGCGCTCAGAACGAATTCATATGCACTAACGTCACCGGAGCCACTGTGTATGGTGACCGTGGCACAAGCCTTGAGCCTGCACATAAACCCCATGAGCTGGCCAGGTCCTGAGGCCCTACCTAGACTATGTTTTACCTACACTGGTACTTTATCAACCTACCACTGGAATAATCTTGGTTACATGTAAATGACATGTGTATGTGTGTATCTTACCTTCAAAAGGAACATATATATAAAGTAAATAAATAATTAATTAAAAGTCTGACTCAAAACACACTAGCTATTCTGTATAAACTCGTCTCACATGACAGACCCCCCCCCCTCCTTCCCGTCAATGCCCAAATGCTCAGCTGTCTGTCAACTAGGTGAAAACAATGTTTTCTTAAACACTGCAACAACAAAATGAGCGTTGGCAACGTAAGAAACAAAAAACCCTGCTATACAACGACTCCATCAAAAAGAGTCAAGAACAACAAAAGTATCACACAACGAACTTCTCGGTCTAGAACAGACGAGAACAACAAACACATCCAAAACAATACAAACGAACACAATAAACAACCACTCGGACAACAAATCTCTCCCAAATGAACATTCACTGACCAACACCGCAACAAACGCACTAATGACGAGAACAGTCACGCAGCTCACTACTCAAAATCAAACGATACAAACAGTATTACGAAATCCGAAACAAGTGTGACTGCCCGCGTTCAAGCAAACAGGAACCAGAAGAAAAACACACACACACACACACACCACACACATACACACACACACACACACACACACACACACACACACACACACACACACACACACACACACACACACACAACACACACCACACACACAAAAGAATACGAACGCGTATGTAATACAACAAGACAAGGCAGGCGCAGATTTTCGGCCAACTGGCCTTTATCAAGCGTAAGTTCACAAACGAACACCAGTTACAAAATTGGGAGAAAAAAAAGACAGTCTTTTTCTCCTAATTTTTGTATCTGGTGTTTGTTTATTAAATACGCGTTCTTATTATTTTTTTTTCGTGTTTTTTTTGTTTTGTTTTGTTTTGTTGTTTTTTCTTATACAAACAGTTACAACCACTGGAACTAACAACCGTCTCTTGACAATTTTTACCAACTCTCATTCTGGAACAACATGTTCAGTCATCCCATGTTTTACTAAGTTTCATCAGTCTTACTTCCCAGGGCACAGTCATTCTGCCTACAACCACTACACAATCATTTTGCCTACAACCAGGGCACAATCATTTTGCCTACAACCACTACACAATCATTTTGCCTACAACCAGGGCACAATCATTTTGCCTACAACCAGGGCACAATCATTTTGCCTACAACCGGGGCACATTTTGCCTACAATCAGGGCACAATTATTTTACCTACAACCACAGCACAATCATTTTGCCTACAACCAGGGCACGATCATTTTGCCTACAACCAGGGCACAATCATTTTGCCTACAACTAGGGCACAACCATTTTGCCTACAACCACAGCACAATCATTTTGCCTACAACTAGGGCACAACCATTTTGCCTACAACCACAGCACAATCATTTTGCCTACAACTAGGGCACAATCATTTTGCCTACAACCAGGGCACAATAATTTTGCCTACAACCAGGGCACAATCATTTTGCCTACAACCAGGGCACAATCATTTTGCCTACAACCAGGGCACAATCATTTTGCCTACAACCAGGGCACAACCATTTTGCCTACAACGCACATTTATTTTGCTTCACATTAACCACTGGGCAACAACCCTTTGCCTTTACCAACTCTCATACTGACAATATCAATCCATTTTTAGTTTCACAGCTTACATCCAGGGCACATCAATTTGCCTACAACCAGGGCACAACCATTTTGCCTACAACCAGGGCACAATCATTTTGCCTACAACCAGGGCACAATCATTTGCCTACAACCAGGGCACAATCATTTTGCCTACAACCAGGGCACAACATTTTGCCTACAACCAGGGCACAATCAATTTTGCCTACAACCAGGGCAACATTTTGCCTACAACAGGCACAATCATTTTGCCTACAACCACAGCACAATCATTTTGCCGTACAACCAGGGCACAATCATTTTGCCTACAACCAGGGCACAATCATTTTGCTTACAACCAGGCACAATCATTTTGCGTACAACCAGGGCACAATCATTTTGCCTACAACCGGGCACATTTTGCCTACAATCAGGGCACAATATTTTGCCTACAACCAGGGCACAATCATTTTGCCTACAACCAGGGCACAATCAGTTTGCCTACAACCAGGGCACAATCATTTTGCTACAACCAGGGCACAATCAGTTTGCCTACAACCAGGGCACAATCAGTTTGCCTACAACCAGGGCACAATCATTTACCTACAACCAGGGCACAATCATTTTACCTACAACCAGGGCACAATCATTTTACCAACAACCAACCTCAACCGCCAAATGTGCCAATCCCAAACACGTGGTGTTCCACACCTTCAAACGTCAACTCTCTTCTCTAATTTGCAATACTTGTTAATCAAAACACATTTAGAAGATGCAATAGTTGAAGTTGAACACAGGATGATGGAGGTCTTTCACTAACGAGGACTGTTCACCGTCAATCTTCGAGAACTCAAAACTTGTTGGATGCGCTGTGGCTCTACTGAGACTGACTAGTATGTTCTTGTTCTTGTTTTGTATTATCGTTCCAGCGTGTTAACGATTAGGGACTGTCTTGAGGATGAACTGTGTCATGTAACTGAAGAAGGAGAACGATGTCTTGTAGTTTCTATTGACTAGTATGGCATAGCACAGCTGTTATATATAGATAACGGCAACGGCTGTGGACACAGTGGATCGTTTATTTTCTGTAGGTTTGCCCAGTGAGCGTCGAGTCTTAGCACAGCTGTTACATAGCGGCTGTGGGTATAGTGGATCGCTTCATAAAATAAATAAATAAATAAATAAATTTAAAAGCTTCTTAAAGCTTTTTTTTTTTTCTAGTCCTCGTATACTCTGAGAGTGGCAGGACTTTAAAACCTACAGAACAGAACAGTGGATCGTTTATTGTCTGTAGTTTTGTCCCAATAAGCGTCGGAGTCTTAGCACAGCTGTTACATAGCAGCTGTGGGTATAATGGATCGTTTATTGTCTGTAGGTTTGCCCAGCGAGGTGTCGAGTCTTGACTTGAAACAGTTCACTTGTTGGTGAATCTTGACTTGAAACAAGTCACTTGTTGGTGCCGCTCTGTTAGCCGGCCATTCCACGTATTGACAAGAAGCGAGTTGTTACGTACCTGTAGTCTGGAGTGCATCTTTGTCAGGTTGGGACTGTGCATTCTGGTTTCTGTGTTGGTGCTCGACTCGAATTTGGGATTGCGTTTTTTTTTTTCTTTTTTTCTTTTTATTTATTTAAAAACTTTTTTTTTTTTATTGATTTGGTTAAGTTTTTACGTCGACACCCACTTCAGGTGATATGGCCGACGGGGATAACCATCCCAGGGATGTGGGGGAAGGGAGACTTATCTAATGCTCTACTGACACCACCAGAACAACAATGATGTTAAGATGAGACAGTGAGAAGGCCAGTTTTAATTAATATGGATTCAAAACCACAACCATTATCATGTGAATCTGACGCTCAAACCAACTGAGCTAATGGGGCCCGCTAGAAAAACAAAAACAAACAAACAAAAAACCTGCGTCCCTGGGATTGCACACACTGCGGACGTATTTATACAAAGCTGTCATATCTCCAAGGGCGCGTTCGTGTTGAAGGCTTGGGCAGGCGCAGGGACAGCCAAGCGTTTCCGATAGGGATTGTCTCTGATAGGGATTGTTTCTAGGGATTGTTTCATAGTGAAGCCAGCAGTCGTGTTTGTTCTACGCTGAACATTGTTCAACTCAGCACACAAAACCTTGTGATACGGCTGCCATGCCGAATGCCGTATACTCCAAAATGGGCCCCACCAATGCTTTGAATAGCTTCACGAATAGATTCCCTTTGTTAGATGATCAAAGGAACAAGAAATCCTATTGGCTCTTGTTATTGTTATTGTTTTGTAAAGCCCAGCCGACTGGTAGAGCATATCAGGGCTATAACCGCTTCAAAACATACAAAACTTCAACGGGGGAGGGGGGGGGGGGAAGAAAATTAAGTTTACTTATCAATGCATTCGCGCACATGATCTTAGGACATGCCCTGGCGTTGACTACTCCGTCCAATTTATCGCACAGGGGATTTAAAAAACACACATGAATACAAATTTAGGCATATCTAAGGACATCAAAACATATATAAAAACAGGCATGAATTACTAAAACTACATTATGTAAAAACGGGCATGAATTACCTAAAATTGCTTCCACATATCTCATGTCCCTAGAGCCAAAAATGCACTTGATACATTACCCAATTATAGTCCTAAGAAAAAGTGCGTAAGGCTTTATCGAACACATACAGGTGAATGGACCAGCAAGGCAGAAAACGATACCACCAGTGCTTTGAATAGCTTCACGACTAGATCTATGTCGTTCGTTAGATGATCAAACGAACAGCGAATCCTATAGGCTCTAGTTGTCGTTTGGTTCACGTATTCCTCAAAGCACAGACTACTATCCACATGAACGCTTAGGTCCTTTTCGACATCACTTTCCGGCGGACAATTCAACAGATTGATTTGGTTCAATTTTTATTCGGCACCCACCTCAGGTGATATGGCCGACAGGGATAACCATCCCAGCGAAGTGGGGGAAGGGCAGGGGTATCTGATCTTATACATATACACCACCTGAACAGCAATGATGTAAAGATGGGACAGTGACAAGGCCAGTTTTAATGTGGCGCACCCCCGGGATTCGAGCCCACAACCGTTTGCATGGTTCATGACACGTCCCTGCTGCTTTGTCTAGTGTGAGAAAAGGCTGGTGAAGGTGTGTGTGTGTGTGTGTGGCATAATGGGTAATGCACCATTCCTAGGAAGTGAGAAGTGAGCAGTTCATAAAGCAGAAGTTCGAATCCCAATAACACACACACACACACAACACACACAACACACACACACACACACACACACACACAACACACACACACACACACTCACCACACACACAACTACACACACACACACACACACACACCACACAGCACACACCACCAACACACACACACACACACACACACACACACACACACAACACACACACACACACAAACAAATTATCACAGTGGACGAAGCAGCAGAGAAGTTTCAGTCTGTTTCTTCCAATTTTTTGCATTAAATTTGGTGTTTGTTCCTTTGTGATCTTACGTCTACGCTTGACAAAGGCCAGTTGGCCGAAAATTTGCGCCTGTCTTGTCTTGTTGTATTAAACACACGATCTGATTTTTTTGTTTTTTGTTTTTTGTTTTTGTTTTTTTGTTTTTGTTTTGTTTGTTGGTTGGTTGGTTTGGTTGGTTTTGTTTTGTTTTGTTTTTTCTGGTACCAAAGACCTCAACCTGAATTTATCTGAGACATGGAAGCGATATCAATTAACATCAGGAAGAGAGTTCTTGAATGTTATGTAGAACCGATAATGTTAAACGGTTGTGAGGCGTGGACAGTCAACAAGCAAAGCCAGAACAAGACTGAGGCAGCCGAGATCTGGTTTCTAAGAAGAATGTTGAGAGTTCCATGGACAGCAAAGAAAACAAACGAGACAGTTTTGATGGAGGCAGACACGAGAAGATCATTTATAAGGAAGATTAGGAAAAGACAGGCAACGTGTATAGGCCATTTTATGAGGAAAGGGGAACTAGAGCACCTGGTCACTCGGCCTGACTCCACAAGCGAGCAATTCCTGTCATCAGTAGGAGTTTAGTTAGGTATGTCCTCAGTAAGCTGGGTCAGAACAGGCACTGTTGAACTCCACCAAAGCGATCCCCACATGCAGTGCATGGTCTCCTCTGGCGGGAGCCTCATGGCTGTCCTCCTATGGGCTTCCTGGCACTGGCACTGGGACTGACTGACTGAACGTGGGGTTGGCAATGTGCTGAAGGGCTGGAACGAACGACGAGGGAACAATGCCACTGATACAGTGCACAAGTTGGGGACAAAAGCAAGCAACCAAGCAACCAAACAACCAAGCAACCAACCAACCAACCAACCTACCAACCAACCAACCAACAAACCAACTAACCAAACAACTAACCAGCCAATCAACTGGCCAATCACCCCCCAAAAAAACAACAACAATCGCCCAACCAACCATCCAACCAACCATTAACCAACTAACTATCCAACCAACCATCCAACCAACCAATCATCCAACCATCCAACCAACCAACCATCAAACCAACTAAGCATCCAACCAACCAATCAACCATCCAACTATCCAACCAACTATCCTACTATCTAAACTACCAACCAACCAACTAACCAACTGTCTAACCAACTATCCAACTAACCAACTATCCAATCAACTAACCAACCAACTATCCAACTGTCCAACCTGCCAACCAACCACCTAACCAACAAACGAAGGAACAAATGAACGAACGAACATACGAACAAACGAACAAACCCACAAACAAACAAACGAACGAACGAATAAAGAAAACAAACGAACGAACGAACGAACGAGCGAACGAACGAACGAACGAACGAACGAACGAACGGACGGACGAACGAACGAACGAACAGACGGACGGACGGACGAAAAAAACACACGAAGAAACGAACTAACGAACGAATGAACGAACGAGCGAACAAACAAAAAATCACAGACAAACGAACAAACAAATTAACGAACAGATATCAAATTAGACACAAGTAGTCTGTTCAGTTGTACTGTGAAAGCGCTGAACGTAAACACTTTGGTGTCAATATATGCACAGAATGTGTCTTCCATCAGCCGTGTTCCCTGCTTATGTATGTAATGTATGCTTTCTGTCTGAATGCCCGACTGTCTGCCTCTGGGCGCTAAGTTTGGTATCTGTGTATGAGTGTAAATGGGTGTACAGCATCTGGCTTCAATCAGTTCTCATCTTTGTATGCATTTAATTTTATGCTGTCTGTTTGTCCATCTGATAGGTTTGTCTCTTTGTCTTTGTCCCTCTCTCTCTCTCGTTGTCTGTCTGTCTGTCTGTCTGTCTGTCTGTCCGTCTGTCCATCTGTCTGTCTATCGTTTGTCTCTTTGTCTTTGTCCCTCTCTCTCTCTCTCTCGTTGTCTGTCTGTCTGTCTGTCTGTCTGTCTGTCTCTCTGTCTCTCTCTGTCTCTCTTTCTGTCTCTCTCTGTCTCTCTCTATC
>JAPXFY010000027.1:13547405-13549905 GCA_030674185.1 Monoplex corrugatus | reverse complement strand
TCCTATTCGTTCGTTGTTCGTTCGTTCGTTCGTTTGTTTGTTCGTTCGTTCGTTCTTTCGTTCGTTTGTTCATTCATTCATTCATTCATTCATTCCTCATTCGTTCGTTCGTTCGTTCGTCATTCATGCATTAATTCATTCACTCATTCATTCATTCGTTCGTTCATTCATTCATTCATTCGTTCGTTCGTTCGTTTGTTCATTCATTCATTCATTCTTTCATTCATTCTTTCATTCGTTCGTTCGTTCATTCATTCATTCATTCATTCATTCATTCATTCAATCGTTCATAATTTCTTTCTTCCTTCCTTTCTTTCTTGCTTTCTTTTATTATTTTTTCACGTTTATTTCATCGTCAGTTTGCGTGCTAACTTGAAATTCTCTTTAAGCGTTCTGATTGTTCTCGGAGGCTTGATGTGTCCACACTGTGCAGACAGTTTGAAGCTGCGCAGTCTGTGTGTATCATCATCATCATCAGGTGCCTTGCCGCGTGGCGTTGGCGACCATGGACTTCCATCTGTCTCTATCTCTCGTTGCCCCTAGCATCTCTCCCACCCACCCTCGTCCCCAGCCACTTTGCAAGTCCGTCCGTCCAGCATTTTCTCCCTGGGTCTACCCGGTGCTCGCTTTCCCTCCAGCTTTCCGTTGTGACCAAGTGCTCCAAATCCCCCTTCCTCATAAAATGGCCTATAAATGTTGCCTGTCTTTTCCTAATCGTCCTTACAGTATGAGTGATCTACTTGTGTCTGCCTCCATCAAGACTGTCTCGTTTGTTTTCTTTGCTGTCCATGGAACTCTCAACATTCTTCCTACAAACCACATCTCTGCTGCCTCAATCTTGTTCTGGCTTTGCTTGCTGACTGTCCAGGATCTGTGTGTATACTCCGTCTTAAGTGCGCGTGAAACTGAAACTGGGCGTGCGCGCTAAGTGTTTTCTTGTTTCCACAAGCCACCCGGACACTGAAATGATATAAAGGATCGTTAACGTGCGTATACATGAAAAGGAGTTTAGATTCTAACAGGTCTGTGCATACATATCGACCTGGGAGATGGGATAAAGATCTCCACCCACCTTTTACCTGCCAGATGGGGGGTACCCAGACAGGATAGATGCCAGATTGTCCAACTGGAAGTCTGACGTCTTATCGACTTACCTATTAATTCTTCACAAGTGTCGGTCTCTGTAAGTTTCCCCCTATGTATTAACCCTTTGTCTTCCCGCACCCGTCCACCAGCATCCTGCATTGTCAACAATGCTAGCAAAGCAAAAACTTAAGCCTTTGACTCCCTCACCCTTTCCACCAGCTTCCTCGAAGCTGGTGGAAGGGTGAGGGAGTCAAAGGCTTAAGTTTTTGCAGTTGGTGTGGATAGGGTGGGGAGTCAAAGGCTTAAGTTTTTGCGGTTGGTGGTGGATAGGGTGCGGGAGTCAAAGGTTAAGTTTTTGCGGTTGGTGGTGGATAGGGTATGGGTTTTTGCGGTTGGTGTGGATAGGGTGCGGAGTCAAAGGGTTAAGTTTTTGCGGTTGGTGGGTGGATAGGGTGCGGGAGTCAAAGGGTTCAGCAGCGTCACCAGTAAGGGCACTGGCGAATGACAGGTAGTGTTGTCCCAATTAATATGTAGATGGTGTTTAGTGATCTCTGTATGTCATCATCATCATGTGCCTTGCCGCATGACATTGGCGATCATGGGCCTCCATACAAATCCAACTTTTGTCACTGCAGATATATCTCCCATCCTCTCTGTCCTCAACCAACACGCAAGTTTTTCCAATCTTTTCTCCCTGGGTCTATCTGAAGCTCTTTTCCCGTCCAGCTTTCCTGTTGTGACTAGGTGCTCAAATTTCTCTTGCCTCATAAAATGTCCTATAAATGTTGCTTGTCTTCCCTCCCGCCCCCTTTTTTTTTTTCCCCCAATAATGCTCTTTTTGTGTTTGCCTCTTTAAAGACTGTTTCGTTTGTTTCCTTTGCTGTCCATGGAACTCTTAGCGTTCTTTTTAGAAACTACATTTCAGTTCCATCAATCTTGTTCTGCCTTTGCGTGTTGACTGTCCATACTTTACATCCACACAATAGTATCGAATCTACAAGAACTCTCTTCCTGATGTTAATTGATAGGCATTTGTTGGTGAGAACGCTTTTGGTTTTCTTGAATGCCGTTTTAGTTTGACCGATTCTGTTGCCTATTTCTGATGTCCATCTGCCGTCCGGTGAGACGACTGTTCCCAGATATAATATAAGCTTATCAGCTTGTCTCAGTATTGTGCTATTAGCTGTCAGTTTGCATGAGGAGATTTCTCTGTATGTATGATCTGTTATTATCATCATTTGTGTTGTTGTAGAACCTTTGTGAGCGATGGTTGGATAGAACCAAAAAGCGTCAGTTTGTTTTTGTCACTACTCTCAAAAATGATTTTGTTCTGACTCTTCTTCTTTGAATATGTATGTTCACTTCCTGAACTCACGATCAAATGTCTTACTTCGTTTTTCCAATATGTATTTTC